>JAJPUD010001227.1:189340-245087 GCA_023553655.1 Myrmecobius fasciatus
TCTCTCTCTCTCTCTCTCTCTCTCTCTCTCTCTCTCTCTCTCTCTCTCTCTTCCTCTGTATGTGTGTGAGAGAGAGATCATGCCTTATGGACACCTCGTCCATATTGGTAGTTTTTTCCATAGCATCTTTTTCTCCCCACTCTCATTCATTTAACCTATTTACATTTTGGAATTATGGGTAAAGCCTTTAAAAGACCATTAAGGAAGAATTTTTAAAGAACATTTCATCCTGGAAGAGTGCAAATATTACAAATAGGCATAATCTCTGCTGGGTAGATTGAAATATTTTCAAGCAGGAAGAGTTATCCTTAGCTACATTTGGAGTTTTGTTTTGCTTTATAACAGATTAAGTTCAGCAACAAATTCCATCTGGTCAGACTCCATAGCTGCCTATTGATTGGTTACATTGAGACTCCATGGGAGTGTCCTTCAAATTGCTCTTCCCAGCATATTTTCATCTCCAGCAGAAAGTCGGGATGGGGGAGAGGAGACCGTCTCATTGTTTCCATTTGTACCCAACATGCAAAACATAGGTCTAAATTTTTAATTAGCCAAGTGAGTGCTGAAAAGGAAAAGCTCTGTAACAAGACTGGGTAAGCAGCTGGGCTCTGTTGCCATGACAACAGGTCCAGCAGGCTGCCAGCTTAGCATGTCAATGGGCAATACAGAGAGAGAGCTTTGAAACAGTGCCTGCTCATCACAATGCGATTGGTCACGCCTCTGTTGTCTTTGTGTGAGCTGGTGGATGATGGGTAAGACCTAGAGTGAATGCTCAGTTTGTCTCAAGGCTGCAATGAGGTAATGCTTCTGGATCTTTGGGGATTATAAGCTCCTGCCTCCAAAAGACTGCTGCAGTCTAGAGTATTTACCTTTCTATTTTTAATTAAGTATTGATGGTTACATGCTTAAGAATTTTTACAAGTAACTTTTCTCATTCATTTATGTATGGATGTATATGTCATAAATAATATTACACATATATGGACTGTCTTATGGATATATGCATATGTGTGTTTGTGTATATGTTTATATTTATATATATGTGTGTGTATGTGTGTGTATGTATAAGCTTATATTGTAAAAAACTGTAACCCACCATATTTGTCACTCTGCTTTTGATCTACAATTTATCTCAGATTCCTGTGGGTCATTGATAGTGCCATGGATAAATGGTACTCTAGTGAGGTACATTTAGGTTAGGTTAAACATGGTTGGAGTTTTTCAGAAAGATTTTTGGTGTTGATTGCCTTTTAAATTCTCAAAGGTAAGTTACTGACAGTGGGCACAAAGGGAGATTGTATACAGTTTAAATTTCTTTGTCATCAAGGTTGAAATCATTTTTGGTTCTTTGCTTTTGAATGGTTTCATTCTGGGTGTACCTCTTTCCCCTCCCTCCTACTAGTCCTGTCTCAAGTGATGATAATACTAAACTTAGCTTTTCTTTAATTGAACACAATGCCTGGCTGCCCTGGAATCATCTGCTTGATGGTGGCATTTTAAATCTGTGGTTTTAACCAGAAGTGGCATTGATAACATATATAATATAATGACAGTAAAATACAATGTAAATGTAATGACTAAAAAAAAAAAAAAACAAAACTCTGTAAGAAACAATCATAGACTGTGAAGCAAATGCACTGAAGTGATGATGTAACAAAGGAATGTGGATTGAGATCCATATCTAGACATAGCACTGCTTCATGGCAGGTGGATCTGGCACTTTTTGCCCCAGCTTCTTGGGGTTCCTTTATCATGGCTGCCAGATACTTTGAGAACAGGAATAGGAGTGCCCTTTGCTCTTGTGACCTTAAAGGGTGTTCAACATAGGTTGAGTGGCCCAGTAGAGTTTGAGAGAAGCTTAGCCATTGGGATGGTTTAGTTCTCTGTGCCCTAAGTGAAAGCATGTGAGTTAGCCAGAGATAATTTGTCATGTCACCAGCACTCTGTATTTACTTCACAAGCAGTTCATGAAAATTTATAGGTCTTTACATTTGTAAACAAAGAATAAAAACACCTTTAACAATGAGGTGTGTCCTCTGCTACTGCTGTGGTGTATATGTTGAACTCTTCCAGCTACCTTGAGATACATGAAATCCAGCCATAGTCATATGGTTGGAATTGGGTGATTGTGGAGTTCCAGTTACCATGTGATTTAAGGAATTCAGGGTGGCCGGCAGGACCAGCTGGGATTTGGTCTTTGGCTGTTGACTTAGTCCATCCTATGAATCTTAAAGGTATTTAAAATTTGTTTGAATTTTGTTTTGGGTGGGTTTGGGGCTTTTTTTTCGGCAAGTATTCTTGGGAGGAGTGAAAATATCACAGTATTTAAATAATTAATATTTAACAGGTAGAAAAATCAATGAAGTTAAAAAAATTATCATGATGGAATCTTGATTTTTATCAACATATTGATTTAGTCATGTTGTAACTTACAAGCCAAAGCAAAATCCTCTATTTGGACTGATGAAGTTATCCCTAATATCAGTCGAGGGCTTCTTTTTCTTCAAAAGGTTTTGTATAGTAGAAAAGAATGAGGAGGAATCAGAAGGACCTAGTTTTGAATACAGCCACTCTTACCTGTATGGTCATGGGCATTCATTTAATTCCCCTCTGCCTCCATTTCTTCATACTCAGTGACTAAATTACTTAAACCTGGAAATCCCATAATGTTATGGTTGGGAATCTTGTAAGTATAGAGTCAATTAGAAACATTTGTCAAAAGAAGGCACTTTCTTTTTCACACTATTATGCTTTTTCTTCTTTGCTTCCTTGGGGATGGGTAGAAGGGGAGCATACTGGAATTGGACTTATTGATAGATTTGGAGAATCCTGAAGAGAATCCTGGTGCAATCCCCTTATTATCTATGCCACCATGGACAAATCACTATACCTCCATTTCTAAATCTCTAATTCTCTCCATGCTATAGATTCTTAATAAAATGCCTCTTTATTGATTATAAAATGGTGGATACTGGTGTACCTGATACTTTCCTTATAGGATAAAAATGAAATTAAAACAAGATGATGTATAATATAAAACACTTTGGAAGCTTTACAATATTACATATAAAAACTTTACAGGATTACATATAAAAACCCAAAACAACAAACATTATAGGAAATTTACTCATTGATAATTTTTATCACCAGTTGCTTTCATTTTCTTTTAAGAATAGAAATTGCTTCAATAATAGAACATGCAAGCAAAGATTATAGAAATTATATTCAAATTAAACTAATTTTTAAAATGATATATTTGCTGGTACTTATAACCAGCTTCTTCTTTACCTTAATCCTTTAACAGGATTGAGAGTTTATACATCTTTACCATTTGAGGTATCTAGTTAGGTGATGCAGTGAGTAAAAGTTGGACTTGGATTTAGGAAGATCCAAATTCAAATCTAATTGGGTGGCCCTGAACAAATTGCTTAATGACCTGCCTCAGTTTCCTCTCTGTAAAATGGGCCACCTCCCAGAGGTAAGGATCAAGTAAGATGTCTGTAAAACACATTAAAGCATTATAAAATACTAAGTTTTTATTATTACTTGCATAACAATCATTATGTGCAAAAAGTGGGGAAAGGTATTTTTGGGTGGTTTAGTTTTTCAGCCATGTCTTATTTTTTGTGAACCTATTTGGGATTTTCTTGGCAGAGATACTACAGTAGTTGGCCATTTCCTTTTTTGGCTAATTTTACATATGCAGAGTTAAAAGATTTGCCTAACGTCATGGAGCTAACAAGTGTCTGAGGCTACATTTAAATTAAGGAAAATTAGTCTTCCTCACTCCAGGTCCACTTCTTTATCCACTTCACCACGTAATTGCCCAACTTTACCATTTTACTGGTTTGAAAAATCTTTCAAGGTAGCAATCTTTAGTTTAGTCTTAAGTGAGTTAGGGCATCCCGTAACAGGGATAAATATGAAGATTAGCTTTTGATAGAGAGCTTTATTAATAGGTTCCTATCAGGTGCCAATATTTCCTTATCTAACTTTAATATCACATTATCACTTGAAACTAATAAGTAAAGGGTTTTCCTTAATGGGCTACTGATAACACTGACAGCTTGTAAAATTTCCACAAGCTTTGATAGAGGACCAAGGCACAAATTCAGTTTTTAAAGAATTCAGATATTTAAAGAGTACAAAATTGCTTTTATTTTTTCTCATTTAAGTTTTGGGAAATATATTTCCCCCAAATTACATGTTAAAACAATTTTAAAATATTTTTTTAAAGCTTTGAGTTCCAAATTCTCCCTTCCTTCTTCTTTTCCCTCTCCTCCTCCTTCCCTGAGATGGTAAGTAATCATATATGTTATACATTTGCAATCATGTAAAACATGAAAAATTACTTTTCTGAAAAAAACTTGACATCAATGTATCTTTAAAATTCTGAGAAATGCCAACATAAATTATGTATTTGGTAATTATCAGTACATTCAGCTTACTAATATTTAGTACTAAAAAACTTTGAAGTTTATTTAAATGAAAAGAAAATTGGATTGACATCCAAAAGTTAATTTTATATAGTGATGAGCTCACCATTTTGTGGGGGTTGTTGTTCTGAATTGGTGATTTTCACTGATGTGGAGGCAGAATCCCAAGGTAAAACACTCTCTACCAACAGAGATCAACAGCTCACTTCTAACTGACAGCCTTAGAATTGTTTGGGGAATTGAAAGGTTAACTAACATTGAATCCTCCTTTCTACATTGTTCTATCAATCAACTGCTCATTTCTTTTACAATTTCAGCTGTGGAGTTCTCCCACTACATACCTTGTCCATTCCTGTTTTTATGCCTCTGAAGAAACTGCACAATGGTAGTGACCAGATCCACTGCAGATTTATATTATCCAGTTTTGACTGGGTTTTCAATGATGTACACCTATGATGCCTTCTTTATTGACCTACTTAGAGCAACCTAGAATACTTCCTCCTTTTCAACAGTTCTCCTTATAGTATATTATAAAAAATAGATACTCATCCCTTCTCCCCAATTATACCTCAGATTCCCTTTATTTCATGTCTTCATGTCTTCACCAATCTTTTTTCTAGTGCCTTTAATTTTTTCCCCAATTATCTCCTCTGGAATTTTGCCTTTTCTAATAATCCTCTTCTGTCTTCTCACTTTCTATTCTTCTTTTCCTCCCTCCCAATTTTTAGTCTCTCTTTATTGACTTGTTTTTTTCTTTCCAAACTGCATACATGGCTAAATCTTGTCCGTCTTTATAAACACTTAATTAGAATCTTCCGTCTGTCCCCTCAAGCTGTCCATTTATGTTTCTATTCCACTCAGAAAATTTTCTATATTATAGCTTCTCCTTTCTCATCTCCCACTCATTTTGCAGTCCTTCTTGACCTGGTTTTTAACAATTCAATTGAAATGATTTGCTCCGAGGTCAACAGTGATCTTTCTTTTTTCTTCTTCTTTTTCAAGTGAACAAGTATTATTAAGCACCTACTATGTATGTGTCAAGTATTGTGCTGAACTTTACAAGGTACAAAGAAAGTCCCCTCCCAAAAAAGAAAATAAAACCCGATAATCTCCTATTTACTAAATCACAGAATCATAAAATTTAAGAATTCCAAGGTCTCTGAACACTGGATTTGGAATTAGGAAGACCTGAGCTCAAATACTACCAACTTCACTATGTAACCCTGGACAATCCCCTTAACCTTTCTTAGCCTTAATTTTCTCATTTGTAAAATGGGGGAATGATAATAGACTCGTAAATGTTTAGCAATTGACCTGGAAAAGGGGAATTGTGTGCTGTGTGTGCATGTGCACACATGCGTGCGCACACACACACACTCTTTTAAGTGCATTAACACTTTCTTAAAGTCTGGACAATCAACAAAGCAATAAACCAAAGCCTGATTTGTGAGGATGGTGGATTTCTGAGGTTAATTGCTCACATTGAAAATTTAACATTCATACTTCAAGCAGGCTAAAGTGGGATCTAGCATTAAATTACTCCTTGCCTACTTCACAGGGTTGTCAAGCAATAATATTTATAAATATATAAGATAATATTTGTAAAGTGCTTCACAAACCTTAAAGTACTATATAAATTCTGTTTGCTGAAAGTGCTATAGATTGTGGCTATTTGCTACGAAAGTCAGTTTTTAAAGTTTGCTTCTATAGAGAATTATGAGGCAGCTGGATGTCATAGTGGATAGAGTGACACTCCTGGAGTCGGGAGACTTGAGGTCATCTCCAGCTCCAAACACTGATTTGCTTGTGATTCTGGGCAAGCCTGTTTACTTCAGTTTTATCAGTTGTGAAATAAATTTGAGAAGGAATTGACAAACTACTACAGTAAGTTTGCTAAGAAAACCCCAAATGAGTGCCATGACTAAACATCTGAATAACATGTAGAAAATTAACTCATTGTCATGGGTAAAAGTCATAATTGATCCATATTGGTAAGAAGCCTCTTACTATTTTGATAACAAAAGGTAGAAAACACTTGACATTTTGAACTTTCTACCTTAAGAGGTATATCAACCAACAGCCAAATATGCTAAGGATTGACTTAGGATAAAAAGAAAACCTAAAGCAGCTTCTTCCCTCAAAGAGTTTCCATTCTAATTGAGTGGTTACATCTTGCCTAGCTGCTTTTGAAAGCAAACTTTGGGCCTGCCACATATCTTTTTGATGGGCCTTCCTCCCTGCAGGTAGAGCAGAACGATTATTATTTAGGCCCTGGGAGGTTGTTCTGCTAGATGAACTTTCTGTTTTGAGAAGATATTACTGTAATAATCACTAATGCGATGGCCATACCTCAATTTTACTTTTGTTATTCTAGCCTGTGATAATGATTAGTAGATTGGGGGGAGGGCTGAAAGAGTAGAGGGAAGGGCAGAAAAGCAAGGTTAAGGAGAAGAAAATTTGGAACAGAAACAGATTCTGATGTTTATTTTGAATGTCAGTGATAAAAAGATTATGACAATGAGGTGGTAGGTTGGAGATGTTTCCCTAATGTCATTTTAAAATATAAATATAAATATTATTTAAAGGTAACCATCTTGTGAGCAAATATATTTAAATTGAGAAGAATATATGATCAATTAATCAGGGCCTTTTTTGAGATCTAATTAAATATGTAGAAATGTGTCAGATGGACAAGAGAAAAAAGGAGAAGACAGTGGTGGATGGTACAAAAGAAATATTATATATAATCCCTGGGCTTAAGAATTTTAAATTATGGTTTGGGAAAAAGACAGTACAATATGAAATAGTTGATGACACAAATAGATGACACATCTACAGCAATCCAAAAAGATAATTTTTAAAAGGAATTTATAAAGTACCATATAGAAATGTCTGGTGAAAAGCCTATTAGTATGGCAAAATCTATTGTTGATGAAGAGAATTCTAGTAGAAATGTTATTTGAAGCTAAATTTGTTACAGAAAGTCTCCCACTTAGAATTGGGTTGTTAGAGAAGTTCTTTTTTAAGTCAGCTATTTTGAACCAGGGATATTTTCTCAAGGAACTACAAAAGCTAGTTTTAATCCATAATAAAACAGAAACAACAGGACACATTAACTTTTTAATCATATAAAATAGCATTATTAAAAATATAGTGATTTAAAAAATAAAAATAAAGTTGAATGAGATAGTTTGTATTCATCCATTTTCTAAATGAGGAAGTTGGGCTTGATAGCCAAATATCTCTTATCTCTAAATTTAAAAATGTACTTACTTTATGTAGAGCATAGTATATTAGATGCTATGAATACAAAGACAAAAAACCCCATACCACCAAGTACTATTAATTTTATGGAACTTACTTCCACTTTGTTGGGAGGTATGAAATACAGCAATTAAAAAGGGAACAAAACAAGTACAGTATTTATGCCCGGAACAAAAGCTTAAACACTTTGGGGACAGATCGATTACCAGGAGTGGGGAGAGAAGGGAAATGAGGAAGGATTTGCCCAAGACAGTGGTTATGAAACTTTGTGGTCTCTGGACTTTTTTACATTCTTAAAAATTATTGATGTGGTGGTCCCCTCGAGCATTTGTTTATGAGGGTTATATATTGATCAGTTTTTACTCCATTATAAATTAAAACATTATTATTATGAAAATAATTTGGGCCCTGCACATATCCGAACTCCTGAAAGGGATTCCCAGAGATCCCTGACTGTTGTAGGTCTAAGACTAGCATCTGAAACAAACATTGTAAGGGGGCTGGGCATGAGACTGCCTTGAGGAAAGGAAGGAGGGAGGAGGATTAAATGCCAAGATCAGAGAACAATTAGTTTGATTGGAACACAATGTAAGAAAGAAGTAAAATAATTTGAATCTGGAGGTGTAGGTTGGTGCAAGATTGGAGGGTCTTGCTTTAAATGCCATGCTGAGGAGTTTGGGTTGTATCCTGCTGATGAACAGGTGCCACAAGGTTACTGAGTACAAGAGTTGAACTTTGGCACCTTTGTATGGAAGATGGATTGGAAGGGGGAGGGGCTGGCATTAAGAAACTAAACCGAAGGCAGTCATTATAGTTGAGGTAAGAGATCTTGAAATCTAGTAGTAAAGGCCACATGAGGGGAGAGAGAGAGAGAGATTGTGGAGGCAGAATTGACAAAACTTGGCAATTAATTGGATATGGATAATGAGGGAAAGTTAGGAATAATTCAGATGTTATGAAACTGGATGTCTGGGTATAGGAAGCAAAATGAGACTGAAGAGAAGAGAGGAGGGCTGGAGATACATTTGTTGTTATTTAGTTGTATTTGACCCTTAGGAGTTTTCTTGGAATCATTTGCCTTTTCCTTCTCTGGTGCATTTAACAGATGAGAAGTTCAGGCAAATAGGATGAAGTGACTTGGTCAGGGTTACAAAGCTAGTAAGTGTCAGTTGTCTGAGGCTGGATTTAAATTCAGGTCCTCCTGACTCCAGGCCAGTGCTCTATCCACCGTACTACCTGGCTGCCCTGTGTGTATATGTGTATGATATTTGTATGCATCTATATATGTATATATTATATTTGTATATGTACTACATGTCATATTTGTATACATACACAAAATGTGTATATATTATATACTTGTGTATATGCATATATTATATCTTGGACAATACATATACATTTGTTATATATGTGCATTTGTATAGAGGCATCTGGATGTACAGGAGTCAAGAAGACTCATCTTCCTGAGTTCTAACTAGTTGAGTGACCATGGACAAGTCACTTAACCATATTTGCCTCAGTTTCCTCAATCTGTAAAAAAAAAAAAAAAAACTGGAGAAAGAAATGGCCGACTACTCCAGTATCTTTGCCAAGAAAACCTTAAATGGGCTCGCAAAGAGTTGAATGCGACTAAAGCAACTGCTTAACAAATACTGTGTATATAGTATATGTTAGTATATGAATACAATATACACGTACATTGTACCTTTCTACGAATCATATTCCTCATCCCTGACTCCTGCCTTAGGATATAAGTCCTGTAAGAAGAAGGAATTTTCTTTAATGTGTTTTAATTACGTACTTTAGAGACAGTGTGGCTTAGTGGATAGCAAGGTGTCCTTGCCATCAGGAAGAGCTGAATTCAAATGCAATTTTACTTCTCAGTATACTAGTCAGATACTTAGGAACATAAGAATAGGTGAGTTGCATATGTGCTCCAATGATAGAAATGTCAATGTGGGATGTTCTGGTATTTTTTTCATAGTAAAGGGAACTTCAAGTGAAGAATCTTCTCTATCACTGTAAATAGTCATCTTCTCTGCCTGAGTGAATCTTTGTATTCTTAGCTGATAAATGCATATTGCTTGATTGATTACAATTTATCTCCTAATGCCATGACTCTTGAATTATGTATATATAATACATATGACTGACATAACTACTTCATCATATATATGTGACTCAATTGAGTTATATATACACATATACACTGATACACACAGATACATTTATATGAGGCAGCTGGTGATCAGTGAATAGAGCATTGAGTGTAGAGTCAGGAAGACTCCAGCTACTTCCTAGCATTCTGGGCAACTCTGCCAGTCTTAAGTTTACTTAATTATAAAATGGGAATTAAGAACAGCACTCACCTTCTAGGTTTGTCTCGAGGATCAAATGAGGTAAATATTTGTAAAGTACAGTGTCTGGAACATTGTAGGCATTACAAAAATGCTTATTCCCCTCCCTTCTCTGTACATATAAGTACAAAATAAATAATAACAGTTAAATGCAAGGTAATTAAGAAGAAAGAGAGGCACAAGCAATGGGTGGGAGGGGTGATCAGGAAAGGTTTCATGTAGCCTTGATGTTTCATCTTAAACGGAAAAGAGTTAAGGAGAAAGTGTATTTCAGACCCACAGATGGCCAATGCAGAAAAAAAGAAGGTAGAAAGCTACCTGTGAAGAACAGAGAGAACTCCAGTTTAGCTAGATCATAGCACAATCTTGGAGTAAGATGGTATACAAGGTTAGTAGAGTAAGTGGGCTTTGAGAAAGGGGAGGAGAGAGTGGGGGGAGATGCATTTTTTCAAGGAAGCCTAGTCTTCTAAGGAAAATGTAGTCCCAAGCCTTGATGGAAGAAGACTCAAGCGAAGTTTTTTTTATAGGACTGGAGAAAACTGGGTGCATTCGTCAATGATGGGGAATGAGTCAATGAAGAAGAGATTGAAGGTGAAACAGAAGGGGGATAATCAATGGAGCAGGCTCCACTCAGAAGGGCCTGGGATCCAGGGCACAGGTAGAGCACCTCTTCCTCTGACACTAAAGAAAAGGGGGAAAGAGGAGATGATCCAAAGGGGTTCTGAGGAATAGAACTTATAAGCAGAGAATCTTTGTTTTCTCTTAGGAAAAGAAGTGAGGCCTTCTGCTGAGAAGTATGGGGAAAGGAAGTAAGTTGTTCCATGAACTTTGTGACGCTCTTGAAGTATGAAGTCCTTGAAAGTCTTGAATGCAAATCTTGCCTCGGACATTTACTAACTGTGGGGCAGTAGGCAAATCATTTAACCTTCCTCAGCCTCAGTTTCCTCAGAAGGGAATGAGAGCTTACTTTCTTGTCTTCCAGGGTTGTTGGGAAGGTTTGCATACTTTATAGTGATACAGAAGTGCTATTATTGTGGTTTATTACTGTTATTATTGATGATAATGTAGGATTCATGAGAGAAAACCAGAACTGTTAAAAAAAAAAACACCTTCTATTATAAGTGTGACAGGGATATTCCAGGAAAATGAATAAAGTGATTGACAGGGGATCACTAGGAGCCCATTTGAAATTAGAAAATGTAAATTTGTAGAAGCTCCAATTCAGCAGCATCCAGCAGGACTGTAGAAGGCAGATGGTGCAGAGTGATTTAGGACTGGGATTTGGCAAAGTATGGGCAGTGATGGGATAAGGGGGTGAGAAATTTAAGAGCAGAGGAGAGTATATGGTGACAAACTTGGGAGAACAGAAGGAAAGTAGAGCCACTGGAAGAAGCATGGAGCAGGAGGAGTGGAAAGGACAGGAGAATAAGCATTTATATAGAACCTACTGTGTACCAGGCACTCAACTAAATATTTGGCAAATATGATCATTTGATCCTTACAATAACCCTGGGAAGTAGGTACTGTTATTATCTTTATTTTACCACTGAAAAAACATACAAAAAGAGATTAAATGGCTTTCCCATAGTCATACACAGCTCATAAGTGAGGTCAGATTTGAACTCAGATATTCCTAATTCCAGGCATAACACTGTATCCGTGGCACCTGCTAGCAGCTTTAGAAAAAGAAATGGAAGGATAATATGCTATAGACAAAGAATAGAATTTGAATTCAGGATCCATGGCAGTGACAGTGTATTGGTGAGATTTAAGTTATGGCCATCCACAAGGATGGCCAATATAAAAATATAGGACATTGTCCTCCAGAAGGTTGAGGGACTGGGAAGCCATTTTGTTGGGGGCACCTATATGTTCTTTCTCCTTGAGAAAGAGAATAATTGGAGTAGAAATTCTTCATCTGGGGACCATGAACTTAAAAAATACTTTGATAATTATCAAAGTATTTCAGTATAATTGGCTTCCTTAGTAATCCTGTGTATTTTGTTTTAGGAATTTAAAAACAGATTCTGAGAAGTCCTTTAGGCTTCATCAGATTACTAAAGTGTCCATGACACATGCAAGGTTAAGATACCTTTTGAACCAGAAGGTCTATAGATAAATGTAACAAAGAATTCTGGTCAGGATGATATAAGCAGATCGAGCAACTCGAACAAAGGAGATCTTGTAAATGACAGCATCAGAAGGAAAATTAAGATGTGTCAGTGAACCTACCACTCCTACTCTTGGACCACTCAGTATTTTGGAGACCTGAGAGAAAGAATCCCTATAGGATTGTTGGTTAGGGATACATTTAATTATTTTGAGGAAATCAGTTTTGGGGGGTTTATAAGGAGATGAGCTTTAGGAGAAGAGCATACTTGTAAATGATAGAATAGGAATTCCAGGGGTCACAGTGAAAGGAAGGAGGATGAAAGAATAGGAACTAGGGAGAGATAGGGCTGAGGGAAGTGGGAATGAAAGATTAGAGACTGAGCTATAGCAAGGGAAAGTTTTAATTGGGCAGACAGATACTAGGAAAAGAGAAAGTAGGAATTGGATAGCCATAGGAATGGGCATGTACCAGTGATTTGGTCTCTACTGTTCAGGGTTCTTTAGTGAAAGAGAAGCATCAGTCTATCTTCTGTACCAAGGGAAGATGGGATTGATCTTACATGCATATCAAACCAAGCATTTGGTTCAGTAAATACCTGGTGTTTGGTTTCTTAAGGATGTTTTGATAATTCTTTGATGATGAAGACACTCAGAATTCCTGAATTAGTCTGTCCACTGAGTTTGTCAGACTTTGTATTTTTAATCACTGGTCCTAAATAGTTTCCTGGTGTCAGTGGACCCCAGAATTGTTTAACTGCTGTGGTTGGTTATATTTTTCTTGTTTTTCTCAGATGATTGGTTGAATTGATACAAAACAGAGGATGCCCCCATATGTGGCAGAAGTTTTTGTGGTATACAGGTCATAGATTCAGTTCATAAGGACCCCTCTTTTCTCCAATCCCAGCTGGCCTCAATCCAGTGGTACATAAGGTAGAAAGCAGATTTGGCTGGAGAAGAGTTAAGTTGATAGAGACTTTTTTTTGACTAGGGCAGGCAAAGGGTAGTGGGGATTGTAAAGGAATCTTGTGGATACTTTCAGAGCCTTTCTTTAATAGTTGGTGATGTCATACTTATTTAAGGCTTACTTTTGTTGAGTATTCCTATGAGTATCAGTCATGGACTAGGATCATATTTTTAAAGATGGAATGCATGTGTGTGTATGTGTGTGTATGTATGCACATATGTCTGTAAAGAGAGACAGAGATAAGAGACAGAGAGAAGGTGATAGAGAACAAAAAAACGAGTAATTGATGAGATGTATGTATATGTATGTATGTACATACATATACACACATCTATATATATGTGTTTATGTATAAAAAATAAGATGTCTGAGGTAGAAGTTAACTGACTAATTAATGGTAAAAGATAAGAGGAAAGAAAGACTGCATTATGGTATATTGTTGAATACCTGTAAAGAAGAAAGAAAGTAGTAGGGACAGACTTTGGGTCACATAATTGCCATATCACACACTTCCTTTCTCCTCAAAAAGCCTGAATTACTGTCTTGTAGGAGTTGGTGTAAATGGGAAGAGGGTAGACAGGGGTGCATGCAATTGATTATTTTGTATTTATGGGCCTCTACTGATTATTTCATATTTTATGGGCCTTTAACAAGTTAACCAGTTAACTGATTCATTTAAATTATACTAGAGAAATCACTCAATTCAATGTCTTTTCCTGAAATATTGGCATGTCGGACACAAAGGTGGTCTAGAATGAAGGAACTATTAAAGGTTGAATGTTTTCAATGAAGGAAAGATATTGAAAGAATTGGCTTCCTGGTCATACTCAAGGAGTGTAGGCTTCAGATAATTGGAAATTGTAGAATGTGGGAGAATTTTAAGATTTTTTTAAAGAATTTTAAGATACTAAGTTGTATGAAAATAAGGTATTTTTAATGTATTATAATAGAATATTTGTAATTAAATTGTAATTAAAATACAATTTTAATTGTAAATTGCCAACTTGTAATGATTGCTAGTATCTACATAGAATTTGCAAAGTATTGTACATATGCTAATTCATTTGATCCTTACAACAACCCAATGAGGAGACATTATTATGCTCATTTTGCAGAGGAGGATACTGGTTGCCTAGTGGTTTGCCTGAGTCACAAAGTTAATAAATGTCAGAGGCCAAATTTGAATTCTAATTTTCCTGATTCCAAGTTCTGTGCTCTGTCCTAGGTCAATAAAACATAAAAGAAAAAAAAATAAAGACTTTTGTTTGCAAGAGGAGAGAAGAGACATAGAAGAAGACAAACCAGTTAGTGTTTTTATCATGTCTAAAAATGGGTACATATTCTATTAATGGAAAATTACTGAATATATAAATATGAGAAGATTACAAGTAAATGTGTTTTTTAAGAAAGAGGATATATATGTACTACAAATACCCTTTGGTCAAGAAAAATAGATTTAACAAAGCTTATGATTTAAATAACTAAATTATTATCAGTTTACTATTTAGAAAACATTTTAGATCTTTTTAGAAGAAAAATTTCATAAACAATAGTACCATATATTAATAAAATTTGCAGACAGTAGTATACTGGTGAATGTTTAACAATTGACCCTCTAGAGGGAAAAATGTATGCAAGACACATTTTTAAGTTTAATCTGCCTTATTCATATTTTGTGCATTAGGTTTTTTAAAACACCTTAGGTAATCAAAACAATAAATCAAGTCTTGTTTTGTAGTATTTGCCCATTTCTAAGGTATAAATACTCATCTTGAAAATTTAGCAATAGGCTTTAGAGCTGGTTTGAGCTGGCTCCAGCACATCACTGTCTTCAGACTACTTATCATAGACATTTTTTTCTTGATCTCCAGAACCATTCTCTCTGTGAAGTAGGTATGGCAGACATTGTTATTCCCATTTTGTAGGTGAGGGAAACAGCATTTAGAGTTTGTATTCTCTCTTGTATAGAGAATAATCCAGCTACTAAGTGTCAGTTGTGACTTAAAATATCTTCTTTTGATTTCTGAATCTACTATACTGCTCAGTCCTATGATCTTAGAATACCAACATGGGAATGTTTTGTGAATCACATAGGTTAGGCAGTTAACATTCATTTGAACACATGTATTAGGAGAAAAGTATCAAAAATGTTTAAATGTTTTACTTCACCAGAGATATGAGAGTCCAAAAGTAATGATGAATTGAACAAGTTGTAGTATAAATATTCCGTAAAGTGCCAAAAATTTCTCTTAGCTGAAAGATGGATAGGGAAAAATAAATATTCAGCTATATTTTATACACCCATAGAATTTCTCAGTCTTCAGATAGAGTATGAAGGTGAGAGGAGTAGTAAGAACCTTTAAATTTAAACCACAATTAGACACATAATTTACTTACTGCTCCTGGGTATTATAGGAATCCAGTGACCTTTTTTTTTTTCCAATTTACTTTAGACTGACAAAAACAATAGGAACAACAATAACAAACTCTGGCCATTAATAAATCATTAGATTTTAAATACTAAATTAGCTTTGTAGAATTTTCATTGCTTTCCTACATTGACCAGCCTTTCTCTAACATTCTGTCCATCATATTTTCGATTGCTCATGCTGCAAGTAGTTTGAGAATCTGTGCAGTATCTGCCTATAGAAAATATAATTGTGAATTTTCCCCTTCAAAGACTGACCCTTGTTCCAGTTAAGTTGAAAGAACAGGATGATTCCATAGATGGCACCTTCCTTCATGAGTGATTTGAATATCTGGGCAGCTGCCTATTTTCAGTGTTGCTTTTTTAAAATAAAACCTTCTCTCAAACTTATTTGGCAAACATTGTGTACTACGTGTAATGATGCCCATATTCTATAATAAGGCAGATACTTAAACCATTTCAATCGACTCTTTTTAAAAAAAATAAAGATTTTATCTAGATTTTTTTTTTTTGTTCATGCTTGTGATACCAAAGCCTGACATTTTTGCATGTTTGGAAATGTCATTTATCCTGTTATCTCCTAAATGTCTAATAAGCATTTAAGAAGTTGCTCTTTTAGCTACCTTCAATGACTATCACATCAATCAATTAACATTTATTAAGTCTACTGTGTGCCAGTTACTGTGCTAAGGACTGGAATTATAAAAAAGAGAAAGACTTCCCTCAAGAAGCTTACAATATATTGTTGTTATAGTGTAACAACACTTTACTGTGTAAAGATGCTTAAGAGAAGCTGGGGAAGGCTTCTTGTAAAAAGATAGGTAGGGATTTAGAAATGGAGAAAGGGACCTTAGGCTACTTAGTCCAACCTTCAGTTCTTCCAGAGAATTTACATGACTTTGGAAAAGTCACACAGGTAGAGTAATAGGGGATCTTGTCCTCCATAAGCATTATGTATTCTGAAGCAGAGATGTCAACAGTGCAGAAGCAGATTAAAATGTAATTGGGAAATATTTAACAAAAATAAATGCAAATATGATAGAATATGAATAATGGTAAAATATAGTTTTCTTAGTCAATATTTGGCTAACAGGGGCCCTTATGTATGCTTCAATGGTTGTATTTCTATTTGAGTGTAACAGACAGTGCATTTGAAGTCAGAAGATATACATTGATATATTCAATAAGTGTAAATTTAGAAAAGACCTTTCTGGGTCTCAGCCCCTGAGCTGTATTTGACCTTGAAGGCTCAATTTGTCCAACCCCCAAATCAGTTTAGATAACTACGAGCCTATCTTGATTGTGACCTCATTCAGTGTCGCTGTGCAGAGTGAATGTAGGCACTAATTTTGGCAGCTAAAGAAGTGGTTATAGGTGGTTATATGGGGAAGCTGTGCTTAATGCACATCCTGCCATTTGGCAATGTTTGATGCTGGTCAAATGGAATTCATGTGAAAGGGAGTGAATGACAAGTGTACAAATCATTGCCACAAATGAGAGAAGAAAATTGTGATGGGGAGAGAGTTAATGAAGCTTTCCTCTTTTTAAACAAAAGCCAGTGACCTCTTATAAGCACTATCACGGAAAGGGATTCGAGCTCATTTTGTACTGTGTCCCCAAATAGTACCCGTTGGTATCTTTTTCATTTGACCAATAGAACACACAGAGGGCCGAATTTCAAAATGACCCACACAACTTTTTCTGCAAGATAAGATATTTAATTAGGACCAGCAAACACACAGGGAAATTTTCAGCTCCATATACACATGTAAATCTATTAAAAATTGCTACCTTAAGTGAGTATATGACTTTTAGCACTAATGTTAAAAATACTGAAATGGAGGAATTTCTACTAAAGAGACAATTAGATTACAAATGAGTATTTCTCCTAGGCCCCCGTTGGGCTTATTTGACATGAGGTTCCTTGACCTAACAGCTCTGAAACCAACATGAGGATGAAAACGAGAATGGAAACGGAAGGAGAGAGAACAGAAGAAGAATGCAGAGATGTATGGTACTGGAGTCGATGCTCAGGAGGGGAAGAGGCTTGGCTGTGGCCTCCTGGCTGGACACCCAGGAGGAAGAGGCAGTGGACCCTGTTCCAGACGCTGGCCTGGCAGGGAGTACGAGAGAGGAAGCCCCTGTGTGAGTTTTCTCAATATTTTTCCCATTCCTTCCCGATCTAGTTAGGACACATGTAATACAGTTTAACCAAAATTACATTTTTCCTTCACTGGCATATCCATAAACTACTTTTTAGCCTACCCTGAGGTTTGGAGGCCAAACCACACGCTTCTAAGATGAAATTAATCATCTAATTTTTGAAAATATATCAATTTTTAAAGTCTAGAGGGAAGCCTGGGAGTTTCTGCCTTGTCTTTGAATAGATAGCCAATTCTCAGATTTAATTCTGAAGGCAGTTGACTCTAATACCTCGTAGGCAGTTGATTCTCATATCTCAGTAGTTAGCAGAGGCTGCAGTAACTACATTATCCTACATAACAAATAGAGCTAGAGGTCATTTAGTTCAGCCTCTCATTTTACAGCTGAAGAAACTGAGTCCCAAAGAGGGTTCTTCCCCAAGGTCAGTACTAGGTAAAATTACAAATAGATTTTGGCCCCAATCACAAAGTAACATTTCCATATAGTTCAGAAAGAATTATACATTATATTCTCTTTCCATCTTATCAAAGCCCACTGATAAGTTGCAAAAAGAAATAATTGAAATAATAAAAGTAATTGTAAGAAATAATCCAAGTAAAAAATACCCTTCAAAAGAAATTAGATTTTTGTAGACATTCTGCCCAGTGTATTGTGACACATACATTGTTAAAAATTGATTAGGTGTAGTTACAGTATAAATCCTTATGGTGAGGACACTGCCATCAGATATTGATTTTTTTATTTGTGACCGCAAGGGTAACTAAGTGGTGAATAGAATTTGTAGCTGGAATGAGGGGCAAAAGGAAAGGTAAGGCATGGTATGGAATTGCTTACCCTTCTTGCTTTTAACATGTAAATGATACACTTTATGGGAATAGGTTAACACTGAAAATATTTCTAAGTGATTCAGTGCCTTTGGATTTTTCTGCAACCTCCTTCTGCCAAAATAAGTCTGGTACTCCTTTTGGACTACTCATCACTGGCTGGCTAAGTGCCCTCTAGTATCCAGTTCTCCCCTGTTTAGTGACTGACAGTTTAAATGAGAAGTGTGTTAGGGGAAACAGAGATAGAGAAAAAATGGAGCCACACATTTGAAAGTTTTATTCCATTCTTTTTCAGCACCTAGCAGTCTAGTCTGTGGATTCTTGTAGGCTTTTTACTTTATTTCCTGTCCCGTGTAGCTCTATTTACAAAGCTCATTGACACACTAACTACAGGA
This sequence comes from Myrmecobius fasciatus, assembly GCA_023553655.1. Taxonomy (NCBI): domain Eukaryota; kingdom Metazoa; phylum Chordata; class Mammalia; order Dasyuromorphia; family Myrmecobiidae; genus Myrmecobius; species Myrmecobius fasciatus. Next base: position 208,287 of record JAJPUD010001227.1, read on the forward strand.
GATAGTTTAGTGAAATGGAACTCAAATCATTTAACCCTTGGGAGAGGTTGAATGGAAAAGGGAGTTAATCCAGTCTGTCATAATAATAAAGGCCTTATCTTTTTTGAAAACAAGATGATTTTAAAAAGTCAAAATCAATTCAACCAACTTAAGAATTTATTATGTTCAAAGCACTGTGCTTGGAGCATTTTACCTAGAAATTAAAACACAAATGCAATTCAGTGACTACTTTGGTTGTTTGAATGGGGAAATGGCAAATAACAATTAGAGTTATCAAGAAAGGCTTCTTAGATCATTGAATATTAAACAATTCTTCAGTCTCAGACTCTTCAGTGAGAATATTTTAAATGTCAGGTAAGTCTATATTAAAGGAAAAGGCTATATGAAAACAATGTGACTCATTGTCCCAATACAGAGACATGTATCAGCAGAAACATAAACTTAGATGACATAGGGAAGTTTTCCTTGAGAAAGCAGAGTGATCTAGAGGACTCAGACAAGTAAGACCATAAATATCAGAGAAGATGCCCATTTACATAGAGGGAGATTCCTCACATGAAGTTCCCTCTATTATGAAAAAAATACCAGAACTTCTCATATTGGTATTTTATCATTGGGGCACATATGCAACTCACCCATTCTTATAGTCCTAAGTAGATGGCTAGTATCCTGAGAAGTGATATTGCATTAGAGGCAGCATTTGAACTCCGTTCTTGAACTACCTTGCTTTCCACTAAGTCAACTGCCTCTAAAGTACTTGATTAAAACATGTTAAGGAAAAATCCTTGCTCTTAAAGAAGTTGTGTTCTATGGGAGGAGTCAGGGATGAGGAAGATGATTTGTATAAAAGGTACAATATCCATGTATTCATGCACTAAGATATACCTATATATACAACACTTGTTACGCATTTGCTTTAGTTGTTTTTGACTCTTTGTGAGCCCATTTGAGGTTTTCTTAGCAAAGATATTGGAGGCGTTGGCCATTTTTTCCCCCAGCTTATTTTACAGATAAGAAAACCGAGGCAAACAGGGTTAAATGACTTACCCGGGGTCACATAGCTAATAAGTTTCTGAGGTCATATTTGAATGCAGGAAGAGGAATTTTCTTTACTCTAGACCCTGTACTCTATCCATCGCATTACTATCATAAGGGACCATAATAGTTTAACTGGGAAATGATGCTGGTTCATACTGAAAGTATGTCAAGCAGATTAAGGGAGAATGAATGGGGCAGAGGGAGGAGATAAAATGTTGGAATATGGGTCAAGATTTATTGATAGAAAGTTGAAAAATGGTGGTTAAAGGCTAGCAATGAAGTATGATGATAATTCTAAAGGTCTTTGTTGTAGAGATATTGAATTTAGCTGAGTGATTACCAAGGAGCTTTTAAAAAATCTTGAATATAAAAGGTGTCACAGAACTGGAAAACTGACAAATATACTTCCTACTTTTCAAAAGAGGGAAGAAATTGTATTTTTTCAAATTAAACTCAAACTGTGATTCTTAACAAAATTCTTAAACTGATTAAAGAAGATAGAATGTGATTGTTCAGAGAAGGAAATTGAGTTAATTTGTGTAAATTCATGTCACACTAAATCCATGTCTTTATCACTGGTTTATTGGACTGGTAAATAAGTGTAATGACTTAGATGTGGTTTCAGTGAGTCATTTGACAATCTCCCTTTATATTATTGTGAATAAGGTGGCAAGATAGGTGAGGCCTGAGTTAGGTTAATTTGGAACTGGTTAAATGATTGGCTCCAAAAATTTAGTAATTAATGAATTAAGATTAGGGAGGTCTCTCATGGATTGCTCAGGGTTTGTCCTTTTTTTTTTTCATTGGGGTAGATGATGGCCTCCATGGTATATATTAAATTTAGAAATTATATGTAACAGAAGGGATAGCTTACTCATTGGATAACAATTGGGATGCAAAAAGATCTTAACAGTCTGAACCTAATGAGATGAAATTTCCTAAAAATAAAGGCCTACCTGTGTTAGGTTCAATGAATCAATTATATAAATATAGGATGAAATTATGTGGAAAATCATCACATTATGGTCTTACAGTTAAAAGTAGAGCCTATGAATGACAAGAAATGATGCCTAGGGAAATTAAGGGATGAACACAACTATATATATATTGTGTGTATTTGTGTGTGAGTATATGGCTTTATTCAAGGTCATTCAAGTAGTAACTAAGCCAGACTGTGCTCTTTCCACTGTACCGGATTGGGGATTTAGGAGAGCTGCAAGTTTGGAGTGAAACAACAATGAAACATCACAGTCTAAAAAATTAATATGATAATATGCTGTTTTGGTACTAAAATCATAGCATTAGAAACAAGGGAAATGAGTTCTGATGGATTATATTCTGAACAAAGGTCATCTGGCATATTGAGTTTGGTTCTAAAGACTTTATGATTAAACAAGGACACGGACAAACGGGAGCATTCAAAGGATAAGGGTGGTCAACATTTTGTGAAGTACTGACAATCACTGTCCTCTGAGGTTTGGTTGAAGATTAAAAAAAAAAAGAGAGAGAGAAAGCTTGAGTGAGAAGGTGCAAAGGGTCAGTATTGAATAAGTTCATAAACAGCAAGAATCCAGTCCAGGTCTTACTTGAGACCTGCTCTCTGTTATGGCGAACTATTCAAACTATATTGGCTCACTATCTCCCTCACAATTGTGTGAAGACATACTTGGTAAATTCAGGATGATCTTGATGGAGTATGCATGCACAGGAACAATGCATTTTAACTATACAATGAATCAAAGACATATTTGATAGAATAAGACATTTTAACTATACAATTAATCAAAGACATACTTGAGGTAAATACATTGGCATGATAATTTCTGCTCTGTATTGATAAATAACACAACTGTTTACAATTATGTTGATGAGCTTCACAACTATGCTATTTACAATTCTGGATTGATAAGCATTTTGGTATTGATGGTTTAAGGGGGATATAGAAATGCTCTGGAAGCTAGTAATTTTGTAACACTAATCTAAAAGGTATGTAAACACCGATACTGGGATTAATACATGAAGACTGCAAAGCATATCTTCCACTGGGTCTTGGATACTTATTCACACTCTAAGTATTCAGTGGAGCTGGACTCCAATAGGAAGGGGTCATGATAGGTGTATTTCCAGGATTCTTGTGAGGAAGAGACTTCTTAACCTTGACCCCAGAACTGGATGAAATAGATGGAAATTGCTTAAGGACACATTTTAGCTGGATCTATGGGAAAATTTCTTTTTAAAAAGTTAAATATCAATCAGCATTCCAGAGGATACTTACCTCTTGACAGGTGATAAATCTAGTGCAGATTGAGAAATACTATTTTTTGTTCATGGCCAGTGGTAGAATTTATTTTGTTTGACTCTGTGTTTTTTATAACTCTGTGTTTATAACTCCTAAGGGATCTCATTAGGAGATAGTGTATTTCCCTACACTAGAATTATTTTCTGTGAAGGTTGGATAACTCCTTGGGGATGTCACAGAAGGAATTCAAACTCAGGTGCATATTGGACATTTTGGTGACCCCTGAGGTATCACCTCTGATAATTCTGTGTGTGAAACAATAGCATTGCCCACTATGATGATGAAGTTAAAGGGAAAAGGTATGTAGGGAACATGGTCATGGAACTAGTGTTTGACTTTAGTGATAGGATAATGAGTTTAATATTTCTGATGTTTCCTATTATCCTTGACTAAATGTTACATGGTTTGCAATATACTCATATGTTTGTATCTTTCTCTGGAAATGTTTTATCACCCAAATATGGAAACTAATAGTTCTAATCAACTAGTTAGACCATATCTGTGTTTAATTTTGGTTGTTCCATTAGAAATGTGATAAAGTGGAGCATTTTCAGAAGAGTGTCTATGAATAAATAGTCTTATGAAAACATTTGAACAACCTGGGGTCTTCTTTCCTGGAAAAGATAAGGTAGAAAACAGGAGCCATGATGACTTTTCAAAAGCCAAAAAAAAAAAAATATAAGAAAAAGATAGATTTCATTTTAACTTCCAAAGGTAGAACCAAGGCCAATGGGGACACCTATTCAGTGGCACATAAAGGAATTATGTATAGCATTTAATCATGCATAAATAGAAAGAGTTGCCTTGTAATTCATGAAGACTTTCCCATACCTGTGAGAGTATTTAAGTATAGGCCAAATCGCTTAGATTTCATAGAGATGAGAATATCTGTATGGAGTTGGAATTTAGGGTGGATGACCTTAGCATCTATTGTCCAATTCTGAGATAGTATGATTGGCTTTTCATATATCTTCATTTTAATGTTGTAAACCTGATGAAGATAGGGAATGTTAGTCTCTTTAAAAACAAAATGAAAGATATTTTTATCATTCAGGTCAGTGCCTTATAACCAGTTATTCAATAATGTCTAGAGATTTGTTGTATATATAGGATAGAGAGGAAGGAAAAATTCTGATTTGACAAGATTGGTGAATATAGCAAGAAAATCAAAGATGGAGTCCACTGGGTTTATTAGTATAAAGTGATTTGAAGTGGAACCTCTTATAATTATAAGACTGACCTTACACAAACCATAAGCTACTATTCTGTTTCCACATTAGAGATGATAAAGCCAGGATAGAGAGAGGGTAAAGTCAGTTATTCACAACCATTCTTCATGAGTGTTAGTAGAAGAAGGAATTGGCACTAGCTCTATGTAATTTATGAAGACTTTAATAGTTTATAGTTTGATGACTTAAAGGGGAAAGTGATGTTGATGAAGATTTTGCACAGTAATTGGGGAAATAATGTAATTCTTTCAAGATTTTATTTTCATTTGTTTTACTTGAACCTGGAGACCTCATCTGTTAAAAGAAGCTTCATATTCAGATATACTAAAGATTTGTTTAAGGCCATACAGATATCAAGACATGCTCCATGAAGTATAAACCAGTAAGATTTGGAAATGGGAACATCTTCATCTTTAAGCACCACTAAGTGTTCGAGAGCAGGGAATTTCCTGCTTTTCTATTGTATCCCCAATGCCTGGCATGTCCTAAGAACTTAATACTTTTTCATTCCATTCACTTTTTTTCACCATCTCCCTGCAGTACAATCCCTGGCTTGATTTTTTTTTCTTTTTCCCCATCATGAGTGTGTTAGAATTGTTTTGAATAACAATTGTACAGATTGTAGTAATGGAATAAGTATAAAAATTAATTTTATACTTTAAAACTTTTGGATGCTTTTTCCTAGTACCATCAAATTTGCCCTCCGGATCATCTACTAAAAAACTAAGGTGCTTTAGCTTTTAAAAAGTAAAGGATTGGGAAACAAAAAAACAATTTATATATGGTCTAGTATTGAGAAATATGCTTTTCATAATAATACTTCCATATTTCTTTTCAAATACTGTTAAGAAAGTAATCAGTCTTTTATGCTTTACAAAGCAATATTTCTTCATGCTTAGTGGACAGAGTCCCAAGCTTGCAATCAAAAATTCTTGCATTTAAATATCACATTTGAAGCTTTGTAGTTGTGTGGCACTGGACAAGTCTCTTAGCCTGCTTTTATCTTTAGCAACTTTGGGATTTATTTACAGAATCAGAGACTAGTTATGATCTGGTTTGATGAAAGGAGTTCCCATACCCTGACAAAATCATAGATCCTCTGGGGATTCATGAATGATTCTGTTTTATTATCATATATTCTCTCTATATCATTATTATGTCATTATAATTTCCAGCATGGTATTAGGGAAAGTGAACTAGATTTAGATCCAGGAGATCTAAGAGTCTAAGCTCTAATACTTAAAGTATGACTCTCATCAAAGCACCTAAACACTGAGTTACAGTTTCTTTCTTTGCAAAATGAACATAATAATACTTATTTTATATGTTTCATGGGACCTTTGGGAGGCTATGTGAATCAGCAAGATAATAGTACAGTGGAAAGAATTTTATCTTTGGAATGAGAAAATGTGGGTTCAAATCCTTCTGGTGTGTGATCTTGAGCAAGATATTTCAACTCTTTGGGTTGTCTGTTTCCTCATCTATAAATGAGGGGGTTGGATCAAATGACCTCTGGCACCCCCTCTAGCTCATCTTAGATTTTCTGAAAATGCTCTGTACACCATGTAAAGTTCTATAGAAATGTGTTGGTTATTGTTCTAAAGAACAAAATTGAATTGCTTTCATATATAGTAATATATAAATGTGTAATAAATACATGCTCCCCAGTCATTTGGCAATTTCCATAATAGACAAGAATACCAAGAAATATATTTGTTGCTCAAGTATTTGGAACCTCTTTCTATATTCCACTGTGTCTGATCCAAGTATAATTGAAATTGTTTTCTTAAAAATAACAGAGATGTACTTGAGCAATAACCTCTTGACTAGAAAGTTTTGACTTTTCTCTTTTGGAAATCACTTTGGTAGTGTTTTTAATTCTTCTCATGCCTGGTCTTTTCATCAGTTGTTGCATCTAAGAAAGCCCAGATGGTTAACTGCTGTTTTGGCATCCAGGGATTTTTGTTCAGAAAATTTTTTTTCATTGCATTGTGATTTCTCATCTGGAGCTAACATTCCACTCTGAACTCTGTTGCTCATGTATAATTTGCAACAGTAGCAGGGCTACTATTTGCATAGTCTGTTGACTGTCCAGTACACATTGAATTCAAAGTTTGTGATAAATCCTCTGAGTAGTAGTTGTACAATTTATCAGCTTTGGAAGCTAGAACAAAAGGGACTGTGTCCTATATAAGCCTGTGTTATTATCCAACCCAATAAGCATTTATTAAGTACCTATTAAGTACCAGGCTCTGTTCTAGGCACTCAGGACTTCCAGTTCCTCAGGAATGCCAACTGTGCAGTGAGAGAATCCTAGTGAACTCAAATCCATACAGTAGTACAAGGCACATGAATAGAAGGGGAAGAACAGATTATTATCATCCATATATTTTTCTATCCCTACCCTCTGAGAGTCAATACAATACTTTAGAGATAGCATTGTAAAACTAGTAGGAAGAAGCTTTAAGATTTTCACTGGTAAAATCTTTTAAAGGGAGCTTATTAGCAAAAATAAAATATTACAGCGAATACAAAACTGGGGGGGAAATGGTAGTCCATTCAATAATTACTCAAAAGAAATGCAAAGTGCACAGACTTAAGAGATCCATCCCAAATGTTCATATGGACTATTTGTGGTAAATCATTCTGAGTTCATATTGGTCTGATTAGCCACAACTGGACACACTGTAACTTGACTCTAATATAATCATGTTATTTTGGTTCTCTTTAAAGAACAGACAACTATATACTACTTATCTAAATACTCTCTAGCACAAATTCCTTTTAGCCAGGCTGCTCTCTTTACTTTCTTCCTCACACAGCCACATGCATTTCAGTTCTTTTGTTCACTTATCTGTCATCTCCTATCTGGAATTATCTCCTCTCCCCCTCAATCCCCTCTACCTAGCCAAATTCTTCTAATTGCTTCTTTTCCTTTTCTCTTCTTCCCTTTACTTCATCCCTTCCCTTTCTCCCTCCCTTCTTTCCCTTTCTTCCTCTTTTTTCCCCTTCCTTCTTTCATCAGTACTGTAACTTTAAGACCCTAATAAATTTTTCTATTCATTTTACATTGTATTTCTCCCTTAACCTTTCTTTATTTCTAGGATCTGACAAATATATAATCCATTATAAAATTGAGGTTATTGATAGATGGTCAGTGGAGCATGTATTTGGTTTTTCCCAGTAAGGATGTAAGGGTTATTTTTTTGTTGTTGTTGTTGTTTTGCTAATGCATCTTCATACTCTTAGGTGGTCCATATCATCTTATAAGACTGCTTGCTGCCTGGGGTTGAGTTACTGTCAAGGGCCATGAAGCATAAAGAAGCCAACCAGGCTATGTGATGATTGAACCTATGACCTAGGCCACATTGGCACCAAGTTGTAATTGAGCTCACTAACTTTATTGGAAACTGTAAACTTGAGTTATGGGTTGTTTATTTTTAATGTTGGTTTGTGTGAGATGGAAACATGGGAGATGGGAAATATTTGTGGGTATTACATCATCATGACCCATTTTCCTTCACTTACAACTTTCCATCTCTTTGCCCTCATGTTTTTTCCTTATTTTTCATAAATTTATTCTGTGGTATTAAAAAAACTAAAATATGATTTGTAAAAAGATGGTATGTATATCTAAACTTTCCCAAAAGGATATATAAGTAAAGAGCCAGGACAACGATAGCCTATATTTGGATTTTTTGCTAGACTTTTTGTCTTTGAATTCTTTAGTTTTAGACTACTTATTGTTGGTATGTCTATTTTAAACAAGTCTTGCCTATTGATAGGCATAATTCTGTGCTATCTCAGTAAATGAACTGAATAGTATGGTTAAGGAGGTTTGTAACTCATTAAACAAGCATATTTAAATAAAATTGATGGATCAGTAGTGACAAATTACTGTCAGTTTAGACAGATGAGGTCTACGTAAGAGGAAGGAACCATTTTCAAAATACATCTTAAAATGTAACTTGTAAACTAGTCTTTTTTAGTTGATGCTGGAGAAGATTACCAACCCACCTTATTTGTACTGGTCTTTACATCTCTATTACTGTTTTCTTTTCTCAGGATTTTATAATAGGTTAGAAAAAAACCTTTCTCAAGAAGCCCTTCTTAGAATGATTGTTTCTAGGATAGAAAGTAATACCAAATTTTAGTTAGAGGTTAACAAAAATAAAGACCCCCATCAAAGTTCATATATTTCTCCCATCTAAAAAAAAATCTATCTAGTTGTTCCAAGTTCAGGCTTCTGATTAAGAACCCCTAATGATTGGTTATTATTAATTTTTTTTTTTCTGAAGGCTCTTAATGGTGAACTTGTGTGGCCTAGGAATTGGAGGGAAAGTCCCTAGGGGCCCATATAGCTTTCTCTCATTTTTCCATTAGTACTTTGAGTTTATCAGATAAACTAATTGCCACTTTAGGAGGGGCCTTGGCCCTGAGGGAAGGGACAAGATGAAGCAGAGAAAAAAGTGAGCTTAAGCTCACTTCTCCTCCAAAGCTAACAATTCATTCTTCATCTTATATGATGACTTTGTATGCTACTGAAATGTCAGCACGCAGGTGCAGGCTCATTTATTTTGCTTAAGAGAATCACAGAAACATGTTTGTAGAAAAAATTCAAGAGCTAATACTTTGCTGAACTCCTTGCCCCAAGGGTTGTCTATAGAGTAAGAGAGTCTGGGTTCAAATCACAATTTGATAGGAACTATTCATGTGACCTTATTAGGTAAATCACTTAATCTGCCTGGACTTGAATTTCTTCATCTGTTTTAAAAAAAAAAAAAAAAAAAAGATGGTTTTGGGTTTGGCCTGGCAGGGGTCTCTGCCTTTGTATATCAAGGGTCCATGGAGCCCATGAAATTAAATTTATATATTAATCACATATTGCTTACTAATTAATTGATTATATATTTATGCAATTTATATATCAAATTATTGATTACTAATTAATTGATTGTATATTTCTATATGTAGTTCCTTCCATGATTTTTATGCCTCCCCACAAAGAAATGAGAGTCCACAGGTTTTATATCTGCAAAAAAGAGTCTTTAAGACACCAAAAAAGTTAAGAATCTCTTTTGCAAATCTGTGACTGGGCTCCTAATGGTTCTGTGGGTATTAGAACCTCTCTAGTGCAGAGTTGGGTTTTTTTTTTTAAATAAGTTATTTGGAAGAAGACATTTTAAAAATCAAAGCAAGAAACAAATTTGTCAGATTTTCAGATGACAGAAAATTAGGAGGGTTAACTGATATGATGAGTAATAATTTCAATGATAACAGATCTCAAAAGATCTATTGGTAAAGGTAAAAGTTAATAAGCATAAACACAAATGATTGCATTTAGTTTTTCTAAAAAAATCAATTGCATATATGATATATACATACACATACATACATACCCCCCTATGCATACATATGTATATATTTATATCTTCTCATCTATCTGCTTACCTCTTTTTCTCTCCACCTCTCTCTTTTTCTATTCTCCCAATCCTTTTCTTTCTCTATCTCTATCTAATACTACTACTAATAGCTAACATTTCTGTAGTTCTTACTGTGTGCCAGGCAATATGCTAAACCATTAACAATTATCTCTTATGTACTCCCAAACAAACCTGGGAGTAAGTATTCTTTAGGTGCTACCATTTTGTAGATGAGCAAACTGAAGCAAACAAGATTAAGTGATTTGTTCAGGGTCACTTAAGTGTCTGAGGCTGGATTTGAACTGATTCCAGGCTCAATTCCTTCTATCTATCTATCATCTCTGTATATAATATCTATATCTATATCTATCTATCTATCTATCTATCTATCTGTCTGTCTGTCTGTCTGTCTGTCTGTCTGTCTGTCTATCTGTCATGGCATCTATCTATTCTTAACAAATCTCTCTGCCTCTCTCTGTCTCTCATTACCTGGTCTTAACAGTGTGTGGTTCATGTTAAAAAAAAAAAAAAAAAAAAAAAAAAAGACCTGAGGAGTTTTAATTTATATCTTATGCTTAGTATGAGCCAGCAGTGGGATACGTCTTTCAAAAAAGATAATTTTAGGCTAATTATCCTAAACTCTAATGTCCAGAACCAGTTAGGAGACTGCCTCATTTGCTAGTGCTACATTTTAAAAGGGATATCAACAAATAACTTTTCCATGTTTAGAGAAGCAGAGAGGGAGAAACTAATATGATGATGATGTCTGAAGATCATATGAAGTATATGTGGGGTGTATGATCCCATCTTCAAATATTTTAAAGGATTCTCTTGTGGAAAAACAAACTTTTTTGGGAGAGGTTGCTCCAAGCTCTCAGAATTAGGAGCTGTGGGTCCAAAGTATAAGTGACAGATTCTGTTTCAGTGTGTGAAAGAACTTTCTAACCACTAGAACTGTCTGTCGATGGAACAGATGGCCTTGTGGGAGGAGGGATTGTGGTCTCTGGAAATGGTCAAGAAGAAACTAAATAAGCCCTTTGGCTAGGAGGGCCTTAGAGGTATTCCTGGTTGGGTGGGAGGTCTCTTCTTCTGAAGACTCTTTGCTTCTGTGATTCCATTTTATAGTTTAATTACTATAGAACTAGAGACTGTTGTATTCTGTTCAAAAAGCTGTGCAAGAATTTGCTATATACTGTATAGTTCTGGTTTATTTTTGGTGGTTTTGTTTTTGATGGGGAGGAAGAGCAAGGAAAGGATGATGGAAAAGTTGAGTCTCATCTCCATCACTTATTTGTTATTTGTTATTTTCCTTTGTATCATTACATTTTATTGTGATTGTTGATATTACCTTTCTCCCACTCCTTTAAAAAAAATTCTATGCCCATTATATTTATAGTGGTTTTATAGCCAAAATATTGATGAATAGTTTTTTGAGAAGTTGTTCTAAAGCAAGCTATAGCTTACAAGCACTCTTATCCTTTAGGTTATTTAAGCTTTATATTGTCCATAGACAAACCCAGCTGTGATATAGTATGGGGGTCTTTTCATATTATGGGATGCTAATTCCTATAGAATTTTTCCACTGTGACTTATGTTCATCCTGTATCTGCCTTCAGTGCCTCAAAATATCCCTCCACCATGCAAGCTTTCTCCTCTCATTGATTTTGGAGCCTCCATTTTAGAGATGGATGCAGGCTGAATATGCTTCACTCTCCCTCCTGCAGTATGAATACTTCTTACTCCCTTCTCTTCTTTGGAAAAAAATACCCCCACTTCTAGCCTTTTTTTGACGAGTTATGTTTTGATGGGTTTGATGTTTCTCTTGCCTCTAATATTTTTATTTGCATTCCTGGTGCTTAGCACAGTTCTGGGCACATAATTGCTTAAATAAATGTTCCTTTCTATAGAGTGTGGAGGGAAATCATTCCACAAATACGTAATTGATTTTTTTTTGTTCCATTGATTTTTGATGTGGAACAAAAATGTAATCTCTAGAAAATACAGATAAAGAGGAAGCCCACTTTCTCATGCTATTTGAGACCTGTCATATACTTAGGAGAAAACCCCCGACACATTAAAACGAGTTCCTGACACAGTGACCTCATTCTAAATGGCAATGCCTTTGTCAGACACCGAAGCTTTGCTGGCTCTCCTCTTTCAGCAGCTGGGTACTGATTCCCTGTACTCCAAGCCTGAAACTGGGGTGTACTGGGGATGATGAGGCTCAAGCTTGCAAGGACTTGTTACAGCTGTTGGAAATTATGACAAATCACTCATTGCAGTTAAACTTTGATCTGGTGCACAATGGAGCGGCCTGTTGATAAATAAGAGATAGGTGCATCTTTCATCACAACAAAGCAGAGAGGGGAAAGGGAAGATGTGTATGAAGTGTAATTAAGACTGGTAAGTACATGACAATCAACTTTATTGTGGGGAGTACTTGAGATGTGCATGTGTTTATTGTTGGAAGGTTAAAATTTTATCTTGATTTTCATGCATAGCAGTGGACCTGCTTTTTCTCACTTGATCAGCCAGCCTGTTTGCACCCTCCTACTTCCAATAGCAGCAGGGTACCCTACCCAATGCAGGCATCCTCCGTTGGCAAGACAAAGAAAAACATCAGACATCCAGAGACTTTGTCGGTCGCTTTTCTTAGAGCGATGACTCATTCTGGTTCACAAAGGATTCTGGGCAGGGTAGTGAGGAGTCAGGTTGGCTGATGGGTTCCTATGACTTCACTTTGCAGAGAACCAGGCAGAAGAGGAGTAATACTGCAGAATCCTGAGGCATTGCAGTGGGAAGGTGGCTTGTTTTGAGTGTCTTTGATATCCCAGAGTGGGCACAAAAAAGCATTATTCCTGTTTTCCCTGCAAATAGCTAGAAAGAGTAGAGATGTGGCAGAGGTAGTTGTGTTTTGGTTTCTGTTTCCAAAAAGATTATCTGCAAAGTCCTTCTACAAAACCTTTTTAGGATTGTTTCTTAGCTTATTATAAATGTATATCTGTGAATAAACACATACATAAACATGTAATATAAATATATAAAAGCATATGTACTGTGTGTATACTTATATGTATGTATGTATACATACATATACGCATTTTTCCCTTCTGCTTTTGAACTTGCGCCAGTATTTCAAGCCTTACTTGTAAGAACTGAGAGTTCTGAAACTAAAAAAAAAGAAACTACTGAAATCTCTCCCTAATTGTACCCTCTCAGTTCGTGTTTTCTCTCTATTAATTATTGAATATTTATCCTGCATATACCTTCATTTGAATATATTTTACATATTGTCTTTCCCACACACACACCCTCCGCCTATATTAGATTGTGAGGTCTTTAAGGGCTGCGACTGATTGTCTTTTATGTATGTAGATGCTTGGCTCATATTAGGCACTTAATAAATGTTGACTGACTGATTGATTGAACAAAGTATTGGGATAGCTTTTTGTTCCAAAGTGCCCTCAGTAGCCAAACAGAATTGCTAATTTAAACCATGATGACTTAAAAGCTTCCTCTTTCTTTTAATTTTATTTATTTCCTCCTGTTGTGCAATACCTTAGCATGCACTAAGTTTTAGCATCAAATCTACCTGGGGGATGGAGCTAGGGCAGAAGGTCAAATAGTTCTCTTTCACTTGCTTTCTGGCCCTTTGTCTCTGTCTTTGTTTCTGCCTCTTTTTTCTTTTTTCTTTGTTTTGGTGGGAAGGGGTTAGGTAGGGGAGAGAATGATATATGGAATATACGTATATGTTTGTGTATCTGTGCGTGTACCCCCCCCATATATATGATGTTTAAAACACTTTAAATGGGTGCATAGTATATTGAAAAGTGGACTTGTTCTTCCATCCCTCCTCCCTGGCCCTAGGCAATTGTCTTGTTTCATGCAGGCTTCCTAGCAGATGTGACCTCCACAGCATGATTCATTCTTGAGTGTCACATTAGAGCTGAAGTCAGCCAGCTGCAAGACTTGCAAAAGAGGAAATAATCCAAAAGTACTATAGATTAAATCATCCACATTGGCTGCTGGAGGGCACTTCAGAAATATCATTTGGATGTTTTCCAAAGAATTAATTAATAGCTCCCAACAGGTCACATGCTTTTAATTTCATGGTAGCAGAACTCTAAGGAACCAAAAGCCAAGGAAGACTGATTTTTTCCTTAAGAGATACTCCCAGGCCCTGAAACTTGTTAACACCTCCCTTAAAAATATTGATGAAATAACCATAGTTATAGCACAGCTCTGCTTTAGAATCCATAATAATAGACATCTCTTCTTTTGTATCAGGGGAGTTTTCAGGTAAATGCTTTAAGAAGGTAAATTTTTAATGCTCAAAACCACCCATCACATTGGCAGGATAGAATTCTGTAATTCTAAAGGTGTGATTTCCTTTGTGGAGGAAGTGTAATGGAAAAATGGAACCATTGGGGCTCAGAAGTCTAAAGACCTGCATTTGAATCCCACCTTGAAAACTTGTTGCCTTGTCTGCCTTGGTTTCCTCATTTGTAAAATAGAGGTTTAAAGAAGTTGCTTTCAGCTAAAATCAATTTTGATAAACCTTTGTAACATTTCATATGTTTTATTTAGATAGTCCTGGAGACATTTTTTTTTTAATGATCATGTGAAATTCAAATCAGGAATTGAAGAGTTTTAAAAAAAAACTTTACACTTCATTCCCTCCTCAGCTTTCTTAGAACATGTTCCACTTTTCACTGAATAGAAATGTTTTCTTTTTCTCAACTATATCTCATCATGCAAATAACATTGAAATGAATAGCAAAAACCTGGATAACACAGAAATATGTTTTGTGTGACCACACAAAATTCTAGATTAAATTGCTTGCCTTCTCAAGAAAAGGAGAAGGGGATGACGAAGAGAGAGAATTTGGAACTCAAAATTTAAAAAAAAGACAAACTTTTTTTACATGTAATTGTGAAGCATGTAATGAAAGAAATAAAAATATACAGGGAAAATGCATAGCAAACTACAACTGCACCAATTAAATTTAAAGTTAAATGAATGTTTAGCTGCTTTAAAGAACTTTTTGTCATGAATTATAAATGTTTAATTAGTAAAATACTATTTCTTTTTCCATCCTATGTTAAAACCCTATTCAGATCCTGTCTTTTATAGGAAATCTTTTTTCTGACGATCCCAGCCTGAGTGAATGTACTAAGTCTGAAGTCAGAGGATATTAGTTTCAATCTCATTAGTGGTGCCTTCTTTTCTTGTGTGAGCTTGAACTAAATAACTTAACCTCTTTAGGTCTCAGTTTAATTATTTGCAAAATGAGATTGAAGTGCTTCTTGACCAATGCATCGATAAAATGCTTTAGCTTTTCAAATGTTGGTGCTATGTCTATTTCTTTGTATCTTCCTCAGTGTCTAGCACTGGTCTTACAACATGACATCAAACTCAAATAGTAATGGGGCCACTATACCTACACAGAAGGCAGCTACGTGGTGAAGTAGATAGAACACTGGATTTGGGAGTCAAGAAGACTCATCTTCCTGAGTTCAAATAGATATTTCTAGTGGCTAGATACATGCCAGTGACATGACTGAGGATAAGTCACTTAACCCTTTTTGCCTCAGTTTCCTCATCTGTAAAATGAGCTGGAGAAGAACTTGGCAAACCACTCCATTGTCTTTGCCAAGAAAATCCTACGTGGGATCATGAAGAATTGGACACAACTAAAAAGGACTTGAATGACAATAAGCCCACACAAGGATCCTTGTAGACTAAATTATTGACTTAGAAAAACCACATACTAATATTATATGTATTTTGTTTTTAATATTTGTTTCCAAATTACATTTTAATCTGGTTCAAGTCATATTGATTCCACCCACCCCTGCCTTACAACTTATGAATGTTGAAAAGTAAAAACAATTTCCAAACTTTGGAAGCTAACAACAGAAACAGTAAGAAGGTGTGCAGCATCTTATAGTAAAAAGGATATTAATCAATATCTATAATTGATAGTCAAGGTCTTTTAAAAGTTATCTGTCAAACCAGTCAACAGTTGGGCTGTCTGTTGACTGGTTGATTGAGACTTTTAAAGATAGATAAGTCTATCTTTAAAAGCTAGTGCTTCTTCCTCTCTCCTCCTCCCTTCCTCCTTCCCTCCCTTCCTCTCAAAAGAATAACAGTTAATAAATGACTAATTGATCACTATTATTACCTTTATATAGAATGAAACTATTTTTGGCTTTTCCTTGCTTTCATTCTGAATCATTTGCAACTCTGAAAACTGTGATTGAAACTACCTTGAGATACAGATACAAGAACAGCAGTATTGCCAAATATTAAACTGTTGGTGAGAGACTTTTTTCTTTGTGCATGATTTAGAAAGTAAGCTTCTCAAATTGGGCTCTTTGGGTCCAGGTTGGGCAAATCACTGAAATTTTCTACTTTTTTTTTTTTTTTTTTTTTTTTTAGCCTTTACTTAGCTCATCTTTAAAATGGTTTTAGTTCATTTCCTTAACTATTGACTGATTTAATCTCCTTGCTGTCCAAGGAAACTCTCAAAAGTGTTTTCCAGCACCACAATTTTGAAAATGTAAATTCTACACTGCTTAATTTTCCTTATAGGCTAACTCTCTTAATCATACACAGTGATTGGAAAAACCATAGCTCTCACTATATGGACCTTTGTGAGCAAGGTGATGTCTCTGCTTTTTAAGATGCTGTCCAGATTTACCAATGCTTACCTTTGAATGATTAAGTGTATGTTTTTTTTTTTTAATTTCATGGCTATAGTGACCATCTGTGTTGATCTTTTGAGTCCAAAAATATAGAATATGACACTGTTTCCATTTCTTCTCCATTTGCCATGAAGTGATGGGATCAGTTTCCAAGATCTTAGGGTTTTTTTTTTTTTTTTTTGGTTGTTGTTGTTGTTGTTGTTTGATATTAAGCTTCAAGCCAGAAAAACCGAGTTCAAATCCAGCCTCTGGCAAATGTCAAAAGTCAAATAGTAACTTATTATCCCAGAAACTGGAGTTTGGGAGTTTATCAAATACTAAATTACCACAGGCCTTGATTGTTATGTGTATTTAATTTAGTCCGCTGATCCACCACTCTTATTTCTTAGCTAGTACTAAATAATTTTGACGTTTGGTGCTTTGTAATATAGTTTTAGGGCTCATGCCACTAAGCAACCATCCTTTGTATTTCTTTTCAGCCAAAGAATTTTTATATGAGAGTGGATGTGTATATATGTAAAATAGATATATAAATCAAACATTGTGACAATAAATCATAATTGTCTAATTCCTACATTTAGTTAGATGACCCTATAAGCGGTCATGAATCACATTTTAAGAAGCTAGGAAGTTTTTTCAAACCCTTTTATTTATAGTGCCTTCCCTTTCTTAGTATTTTTCTATGTGTCCTATATATAATTTACTTGCATGTAGTTGTTTGTTTTCTCTCCCATTAGAATGTGAGCTCCTTGAGGGTGAGGATTGTCTTTTGCCTTTTCATGTAGCTTCAGCATTTAGCACAGTTCCTGACCCAGAGTAGATGCTTACAAAATTTTATTGACTAATTTGCTTGTCCTTTAAACGAGGGGAAAGGAGAAGGGGGAAGAGAATTTGGAATTCAAATTTAAGAAAAAAAAGTATTGTTAAAATTGTTTTTACATGTAATTGGGAAAATAAAATATTAAATAATAAAAGAAAAATATTGATTGTAAAGCACATGGTAAGCATTAAAGCATGGTATAAATGCTGGCTTTCATTATCCTCTCCCTCCCCCCCAAAATTGCTTTCACCACGTACACAGTCCTCCCATGTCATATTTATGCTATTTCTCAATGTTCTTCATGTTCCTAAAAGTTCCACTTCTCTACCTTATTAAAGAGTATATTGATTTAAAGCAATAATAACAACACATACCTACAACATTGTATCTAGGGCAGAAACCTTGGTTAAATATGTTTAGGTTATCAGTGATGAACTCTGTAATTATGCCTTTGGAGGTGTTTGATACCCACTTGACAAATGTCATGTGTCCATAACATTTTGCCTCATTTATAAAAGGGTGTTATATTCAATATCATGGAACACTCCAGTTGGAGTATAGATATGAATATTCTCTCTAGTAATACAAATCACAAATTCATCTATGCCTTTCTGTGCAACATTTATCTCTAGTGGAGCGCAAATAGTGAAGTCAGGGAATCCCCAAAGTAGTAAAGAAGGTAGAAAATGCAGAATTGTCTGCGCTGAGACCTCTTCTTAAATGGAGATTTTGGAGTTCATGGCTCTGTTTTCCAATCAAGAGTCAGAGGACAGTAATGAACAAGGTTGATTGAATTCTATAGGATAATAAGATTTTCCCAGTAATGAGTTGTTTGGGAACAGAATGGAGAGGTCAGAGAAGTCCCAAAGTAATGTAGTCAAAAGGTTTTTTGAGAATCCACTTGGATAAAAATGCTCTGCAAATGTGCCCTATTACCAACTGGTAATTGTTTGTTATCTGAAACTTGACAGTTGAAAAGTTTTACAGGTACATTATCTCATGCACATCTCATCTTTATCCTGTGAATTAGCCTAAGCAGTATATCACCATTTTAAAGTGAGGAAACTGGAATCAAGAGAGGTTAAGGGCCTGCCTTTGGGTCACACTAATATTAAGTGGCTTAGTTGGGCCTAGAAAACCAGGTCTTTGGGCAGCAGATCTGATGCTCCTTTGGCCATATCACAGTCCTCTTAATGCCACGAACAAAGACTTGCTGCTCCGGCACTAATTGAATTGAATTGTAGGATCATTATGAGGTCTTGAATCATTGAAGTTTCCAGTTGATCTAGTGGTTCATGTCTTCCCCTTCCACCTCATGCCTCCTCTCTCTCTCCAACTAGGAAAGACAGCTTAGTAGATTAGAAGAAGCATTGTAGAGATGTGAGCTAATATTCTTATAGTAATTACAGCAATAATACTGGGAGCTAAATTAGACCTTCTTTTCCCACTGATGCATATCTTAATGTAGCTTCAGAATTTCTGAATGAAGAAGAGACAATGAGGCACCTAATGGGTATAATCTATCAAAGGAGATGGGGAGGGAGGCAGATTCCTAGCAAGTGTTGATGCATAGCCTTCTGCTTTCTTCCTTCTTCCTCACTTGGCCGTATCTTCACCCTGTTTTTTCCCATCAATCATTTAGTCCCCGACCAAATCCTCAAACGGCAAATGTTGGCTGATTTGCGTAGTGGAGAATGTGTGTACAATGTGTAGAGATGGTGATGGATTCTTTAATAAAGCAGTGAGTCAGGACCTGCTGAATTGGACAGCTATTTGGTGCTTTCTTTTTTTGTTTTCTGTTTTGTTTTTGCTGGGCATTATCTATCTTGTGGGATGAGTTAGGAAAAACCTCTCTCAATAGAAAGATTTGAGTTTGGTTTGAATTCACTTGTGCATGGGTCTCTTGTTCCACCTACCATGTAGTTTTTGCAGTTTCCCTAAACCTCATTATGAGTTGTAAGGAGTGCCAGAGCTGATGTTAGCAAGGCCAACTTCAGTAGGACTCTTTGGGGTTTGTTTTTTTTCCCTGTCTTAACAGGAGTGTTCTTTCAATTAATAGCTGTGGGAATTGAGCTTTCTTAACAGGGCTGTGAAATATTTAAAGAGAGCATTAGGATATTTTTTGTTATAAAGTATTTTTTAATGTTTGTTGTTTCTTTTAAGAATATCCCTTTATGGCAAATTTTCTTCCTCTATAAGAAACAATGAAGTAAAAATCTTATACTACTAAACAAAACATACAGTAACTTTAGGGAGGAAGCTGTTTTTTGGATGCCAGCTTTCTTTTTAATTTCAAATACATACATTTGAAAGTCAAGTATAGTAATTTGGTTTCAAAGGGAAGCTGCTAGCAACTAGCAGCAGTCTGAGTTAATGAGAGCCATATGCTCTGTCCCTTATGTATGGGTATTGTAGTCTTCAAGTAAATGTTCTAGGAAAGGAATCTTTGAATTTTGGAACAGATCTCTCAGAAATATTATAGTGAACCTTCTGTTTCAAGAGCCAAGCAGTATTTATACATATAATTGGTGTTAATATATTAAATTAAGTTGTAAACACAAGATATTTTCTGATGTTCGCTATCAAAGTTGTTCATTTAACTGTAACCACAGGCTGCTTGTGATTTTTCCCCCAAGCCCAAGGGTATTTAAGATAAAACTTTGGCAAATTAGTAACTCTACCAGTAGATTTCTAGGAGGAGGAGAGAGGAAAAGAAGATGGGAGCTCTTTGTATTGCAACTGAGCCATTGGCATATTTTATAAACATGGTTTTTTTAAGTCTTCATGAATGTGTAATTCATTTAAGAAATAGAAACAGTGCGGTGAATAATTGTTTGTTCTCCAACTACAGATCCCAAAAGCTGTTTGTGGTGCACCTGAAATACTGTATGTTTGTAGTGAATAATGATAGAAAGAAGTAATATTATTATTACAAATAGAACCCAATAATATTTCATAAGAAATGGTTGAATTTATTGAACATATACAATAAGGGTATTGATAAAAATCAGATAAAATTAAAAGTAAAAGAGAAGTTTAGACCTTCTCCTGGAATTCTGCTACTTTGTCTCACTTTTGGTATGAGGGTGACTAGCTCCTAAAAGATTCTTCCCCCTCCCCACCCTCACCCTTACCTCCAGTTAGAGCCTGGCTTCTGGCAAGTCACAAAATTACAATGAAAAAAGAGTTTTCCAAGTATGGTCCTATGATGATGAGCAGTGTAGATCTATTCAGAGATCCTAATCACCAGATTAATTAGTTTTGGTTCTGCTTACTTTACTCTGTATCAATTCATATAAGTTTTCATAGATTTCTCTGCATTTCCTTCATTATTCCCTACATCATTTCCTACACTTTGATAATTTGCTATCACATTCTTATACCATAACTTGCTTAGCCATTCTCCATCACCTTTGCTTTCCATTTCTTTGCACTGCAAAAGGAGATTCTATAATTTTTTTTGTATTTTTGGGTCCTTTTCCTCTTTTCTTGGCCTCTTTTTATTGCTAGGTTAAAAGTCTGCACAATTTAATATCTATGGGGGTTTAATTTCAAATTGCTTTCCATAATGCTTGGACCAATTTATAGCTCCACCCATGGCCTCAGTTTTTGCTATTGTTGTTGTTGATTATTATGATCTAGAAGGTCTCTTTTTAAATCTGTGAAAGAAAATATGTTAACTTATTCAAATGATTATTCATTCCATATACTGAGTGCAATATTGACAGATGTATTCATGCTTTAGATTAACTGGAAAGTTTTCTTTTTTATTAATCATACATCATGATTAATTCTCAATGTAGTCATTTCTATAAATACTTGTGTGTTGTGGCATTGTATCAATATTTATAGTCTCCAATTTATTGCTTTGGAATAAACACGTTTTTAAAATAGAATGCTTAGTTAATTAGAACAGTTTTGTTGGGAAATGAACTAAACATGACAAAGCTAAGTTAGATTGACTGTTATCTGTCATTTTTAATATTAATCATATACACATATGCTGCCCATCTTAAGAGTTTCATTCTTTGCATTCTATGTTAATTCAATTTGTTCTTAACATTAGAGATGTTCTACTTTTTGGGAGATTTCTCGTTATATATCTTTTCTTCTACTTATTTAGTAAAGATACTTTTGGATTTTTTTTGAGAAGTTATACACTGTATTTTACAAAAAAGATACAGTAATTCCTTAGATTGTAATGCTATGTGCATTAGCATTGCAACATGAAGAAAAAAAATAACACGTTTTAACAATTTCTTGGTTATGTGGGATGAGTATAAGAGAGGATGCAAAGATAGCAATGGTAGGCCTGGAATAGGAAAGCTGGGAATGAGGAATGATTGGGGTAAAAGATAAATTCTTTTAGACAAAAGTAAAATATATTTTAGGGCAACAACAAAGTAACCTTGTATTTACATAGACTCTTTCCTCTTCATTTCATATCTGCATTATGGTATGAATTATTTTATATTTATGTGTTATGGCTCAAATTATATTGTTAAATGGTATCATGAATTGACTTAAGATATAGGAGTTTGTAACGTAGTGTGAGTAAACTTATTTTTAAAAAGATATTTTGAGAACTGTATTTTGCTGTAATTTGGTTTCCTTTGTTATCCTATGTATTTTATTTTATGCTTTTAAAAAAAACATTATTTGGAGAAGGGTATCTATAGACTTCAACAGATTTCTAACAGGATCAGTAAACTCCCTTACCCCTCTCAGAAAAGTTGACAAACTGTAAGTTAGCCCATATACTTGGTCATAAACTCTTACTTTTTATTGAGGCAAGAATAGCCTTAACTATGTTTTCACACCCCCTTTAAAAAAATCTAAATTGAATGTGCTACTGTATAACAAACTTGGTTATTGGCTCTGTCCCTTCTGTTGGATTGTAATCGTCTTGAGAGTGTTTTATTTTTGTGTCTCCATGTTTGTGTGTGCATGTGTTTGTGAGACAGAGACACAGAAAAACAGAGACAGATCAGAGAGACAGAAAGATGGAAATAGGAAAAAGGGTTGGGAGGTGGGGAGGGAGAGAATTAGAATATAATTGGATTTCTTTAATGGAATACTTGCTTAAAATGTGCTCTCCTTTTCCACAGGTGATGTCTCTCCAATCAGCATGTCTCCCATCAGCCAATCTCAATTTATTCCACTTGGAGAAATCCTTTGCTTGGCCATCTCAGCAATGAATTCTGCAAGAAAACCTGTCACACCAGAAGCATTGATGGAACACCTGACTACGTGTTTTCCAGGTAAGATCCCTTGTCTAATAGTTTGCCTAGGACTTCTAAAAGTAATTTTTTTCTGAGTTTACCCAGATTAGCAATAAACTTTTATCTGAAGTGACTGTGGAATTAAGGGAGCTATATTACTTTAAAAATAACAATGTGCCTTCTTCAACCAAACATCCACTGTTTTAAAATTGGTCTTAAACAAAAGAATTAAATTATAGCCCATGCAAAGATTGCAATAAAAATAGCAAATATCCTATTCAATTTTACCAAACCAATGGACTATCCTAATTTCTTGTTTAAAATGCTTGAATAAAATTATTTAAGAGTCCTGACCGGGAAATAAATTAATATCTTTTAGTTTCCAAGGCTTTGAAATTGTCTGATATGTTTATATATATATATATATATATATATATGTATATATACATATATATATATCAATTTATCACTTAAGTTGATCTCTGAGAATGTGAAGTTTAATTATTTGAGATCTAATAAAAAATTATATTATGGTATATGAATGTTATGGAATATTATTGCTCTGTAAGAAACGACCAGCAGGACGATTTCAGAGAGGACTGGAGAGACTTGCATGAACTGATGCTGAGTGAAATCAGCAGAACCAGGAGAACATTATACACAGCAACAAGACTATACGATGATCAATTTTGATGGACATGGCTCTCTTCAACAATGAGAGGATTCAGGCCAGTTGTTCAGTGATGAAGATAGTCATATACATCCAGAGAGAGGCCTGTGGGAACTGAGTGTGAACCACAACACAGCATTTTAACGCTTTCTGTGAATATTTCCATGAATTTTGTTTTCCTTCTTAGGTTGTTTTTTCTTCTCTTTCTAGATCTGATGTTTCTTGTGCAGTAAGATAACTGTATAGATATGTATATATGTATTATATTTGTCATGTAATTTATCCAATTTAGCATGTATTAGATTACCTGTCATCTAGGGGTGGGGGGTGGAGGGAAGGAGGAGAAAAGCTTGGGAAAAAAAAAGTTTTTGCAAAGGTCAATGTTGAAAAATCACTCATATGTTTTGTAAATAAAAAGCTTTATATAAAAAAAATAAAAAATTATAAAATACTACAGGAATTATTCCTTTTCCAACTTTACCTATGGTTTTTGTGAGATGTTGGGTTCTGTTTACTTTATTTGCCAAATTAATTACAGATACTCTTATGTTTATATAAAGACCCTGAAAAAATTAGGTTTCTCAGATTCCAAGTCATTTAAGGAATTTCTTTATTTCCAGTCCACATGGGTTTATTCTAGAGAAAATAGGGAGCCACTGAAAATTCTTGAGAAGTATCTTTGACCAAACCTGTGCTTTAGAAAGTTCTTTTAGAAATTGTTTGGTGGATGGTAGATGAATTGGAGTTGAAGTATGATTAGAAGCAAAAGCATCAATTAGGAGACTTTCACTAGGATAGGAAAGATGCGTTAAAGATGTGTAAATTTCATAAGAGATTCATAGATTTCATAGAGGGTGAGGGAAGACTCAAAAGATGCATCTAGGGCTGCAAATTAGGTGACCACAAGGGGATTTTAGAAAAGGGAGACATTTGGAGGGAAGGGAAATTTTTTAGACAAAATGCATTGAATGAAATTGATTCACTTGTGTCCTCAATCCTTAGCACAGTGCTCTTTGCACAAAGTACGTGAATAATAAATACTTTATTTATTCATTCATCTAAAAACATTGAATTATTATTTTGTTTGAAATAATTACTTTGTTGAGCACATTTGAACACCAAATATGACAATAGGAGCTGCCATTTTGATAATGCTTTATGGCTTGCCAAGTACTTTATATACATTTTCTCATTTGATCTTTAACAGGATTCATTTATGAGGTAGATGACATTAACACTCTTATATGTATGGGTAATTCCTAAACATTAACCCTTACAAAGCTTTCTGTTACAAATTTTTCCCCCCTACTCCCCACCCCTCCCCTAGATGGCAGGATATCCACTACATGATAATTATGTTAGAATACTTAAGAAATCGAATATATGTATAGTTATTGCATCATTTTTTTGTGCAGGAGAAATCGTGTCTACAAGAAATAATAATCTGATAAAGGAAATACAATGCAAGCAAACCTCAATAGAGAACATGAAAATGTTATGTTGTGGTCCACATTTCACATCCCTCTCTCTGGTGGCTTTCTTCACTGAACAATGGGAACTGGTTTGAAGCATTTCATTGTTGAAGAGGGTCATGTCCCTTAGAACTGATCTTCATATAGTATTGTTGTTGCCGTATATAATGATCTCCTGGTTCTGCTCATTTCACTCAGCATCAGTTCATGCAAGTCTCTCCAGGCCTCTCTGAAATCATCCTGCTGGTCGTTTCTCACAGAGCAATAATATTCCATAACATTCATATACCATAATTTATTCAGCCACTCTCCAATTGATGGGCATCCATTCAGTTTCCAGTTTCTAGCCACTACAAAAAGGGCTGCCACAAACATTCTTGCACATATGGGGCCCTTTCCTTCCGCTAAGATCTCTTTGGGATATAAGCCCAATAGAAACACTGCTGGGTCAAAGGGTATGCATAGTTTGATAGCTTTCTGAGCATAGCTCCAAATTGCTCTCCAGAATGGTTGGATCCGTTCGCAGCTCCACCAACAATGCCTCAGTGTCCCAGTGACTGAGCGTTTTTATCCACAGGGCCCAACTCCCTCTGCTAGCTCTGGGATATCTCAGTACTAAGAATTAGAATTACTGAATTTGATTGTTTTGTAGGCTGAAAAAGAACACATGTTAATTCAAAACCTATCATTGTACCATATTGTTTTTCTTTGGGAAGAGATAAATAAGACACAGTTCTGCTTTGAGGACTCAGCATAAAAAATATTTAAGGTATTTCCCAGCCCCTATTTAGAAGAGATTGTAGTGCATTAAAACTTCTAATTGTGCTTCCCCTTTCTTCCTCAAAGAAACTTTTTCCTTTCTGTTATCATTGTTGCTATTACTATAATTATTATTTTGCAATATGAATAGCAGAAAAATTAGCAAGAATAAAAGCATTGGAAAATTCTTTGCTACTTTCAGTTTATGGATCATTCTATTTGATTCACTCTTTTTTGGGGGGGAAGGGAAGGCAATTGGGATTAAATGACTTGGCCTAATTTCCTATTCTCTTCCTTGCTCACTTGTTGATATACCAGATTATATATTTTTTCTATCTTTGTATATCTGGAGCAGCAGCTTTTCATCCTTTGCTCCATGCCTATCATTTAAAGAAATAATCATGCTTTTAATTTTTAAAATACATGCAAAGATATTTTTCAACATTCACCTTTGAAAAACCTTGTGTTCCAAATTTTTCTCCCTCCTTCCCATCCTCCCCTCTCCCCTAGACAGCAAGTAATGCAATATAGATCAAACATGTGCAATTCTTCTAAACTTATTTTCACATTGATTATCCTGCACAAGAAAAATCATATCAAAGGGGAAAAATGAGAAAGAAAAACACAAACAAGCAAACATCAACAAAAAAAATGGAAATGCTATGTTGTGAATGACACTTAGTTCCCACAGTCCTTTTTCTGGATGCAGATGGCTCTCTCCATCACAAATCCATTGGAACTGGCCTGAATCACCTTATTGCTGAAAAGAGCCAAGTCCATCAAAGTTGATCACCACATAATCTAGTTGTTGCTGTATTATACTTCACTTAACATCAGTTCATGTAAGCTTCCTCAGGTCTTTCTGAAATCATCCTGCTGATCATTTCTTATAGAAAAATAATATTCCATTCTATTCATATACCATAACTTATTCAGCCATTTCCCAACTGAGGGCCATCCACTCAGTTTCCAGTTTCTTGCCACTACAAAAAGGGCTGCCACAAACATTTTTGCACATGTGGGTCCTTTCCCTTTTTTATGATCTCTTTAGGATATGGACCCAGGACAGACACTGCTGAAATCAAAGGGTGTACAGAATTTGACAGCCCTTTGGACATAGTTCCAAATTGCTCTCCAGAATAGTTTCCAACAATGTATTAAGGTCCCAGTTTTCCCACATCCCCTCCAACATTTATCATTTCTTTTCTGTCAGCCAATTTGAGAGGTGTGAAGAAGTGGTACCTCAGTTGTCTTAATTTACTTTTCTCTAATCAATTGTGATTTAGAGCATTTTTTCATATGACTCAAAATGGTTTTAATTTCTTTGTCTGAAAATTGTCTGTTCATATCCTTTGTTTATTGATTAGAGAATGGCTTGTATTGTTATAAATTTGAGTCAATTCTTTATATATTTTAGAAATGGGGCCTTTATCAGAAATACTGGATATAAATTCCCCTCCACCCACTTTTCTGCTCTTTTTCTAATCTTTGCTGCATTCGTTATGTTTGTACAAAAATCTTTTTGATTTAATATAATCAAAATTATCCATTTTACATTTCAGTAATGTTCTCTAGTTCTTCTTTGGCCATAAATTCCTTCTTTCTCCACAGATCTGAGAGGTAGACTATCCTTTGTTCTCCTAATTTTCTTATAGTATCACTCTTTATGTCTAAATCATGAACCTATTTTGAACTTATCTTGGTACAGGATGTTAAATGTTGGTGAATACCTTGTTTCTGCCATACTATTTTCCAATTTTCCCAGTAATTTTTGTCAAATAGCAAGTTTTTATCCCAGAAGCTGTAATCTTTGGTTTATCAAACACTAGATTACTATAGTCATTGGCTATTGTGTCTTGTGAACCTAAACTATTCCAAGGATCCACTATTCTATTTCTTAGCCGGTACCAAATGGTTTTGATGACCATTACTTTATAATATAGTTTTAGATCTGGTACATTTTTAAATTAATTCCCTTGAAATTCTTGACCTTTTGTTCTTCAAAATGAATTTTGGTATTATTTTTTCTAACTCTATAAAGTGATTTCTTGACATTTGACTGGTATAGTACTGAATAAGTAGATTAATTTAGGTAGAATTATCATTTTATTATATTAGCTTCTTCCAGTTGTTTAGATCAAACTTCATTTCTGTGTAGTTGTGTTCATATAGTTCCTTGGTTTGTCTTGCCAAGTAGACTTCCAAATATTTTATTTTATCTACAGTTGTTTTAAATAAGAATTCTCTTTCTATTTCTTGCTTGCTGGACTTTGTTAGGGACATATAGAAATGCCAGTGATTTATGCACAGATTTATCTTGCAACTTTACTAAAGTTATTGTTTCTAGTATTCTTTAGTTGATTCTCTAGGATTCTCTAAGTACACCACCATCTGCAAAGAGTGATAATTTTGTTTCCTCATTGCCTACTGTAATTCTTTCCATTTCTTTTCTCTTCTCATATTGCTAAAGCTAACATTTGTAATACAATACTGAATAGTAATGGTGATAGTAGGCAATCTTGTTTTGTCCCTGATCTTACTGGGAATGCTTCTGCTTCATCCCCATTACACATGATGCTTGCTGATGGTTTTAGAAAATATTGCTTATTATTTTAAGGAAAACTCTATTCCTGTGCTCTCTAGTGTTTTTAATAGGTATAGGTATTATAGTTTGTCAGATGCTTTTTCTACATCTATTGATATAATTATATTATTTCTGTTAATTTGAAATTTGAATCTGTTAATTATTGAAATAGTCAATTATGTTCATTGTTTTCCTGATATTGAACCAACCCTGAATTCCTGGTATAAATCCTATTTGGTTATTATCCTGGTTATATCTTGTTGTAATCTCTTTACTAATATTTTCTTTAAGATTTTTACATCAATATTCATTAGAAAATTGGTCTATAATTTTCTTTCTCTGTTTTGGTCCTTCCTGGTTGAGGTAACAGCACCATATCTGTGTCATAAAAGGAATTTGGTAGGACTCCTCCTATTTTTCCAAATTGTTTGTATAATATTAGAATTAATTGTTCTTTAAATGTTTGGCAGAATTCACTTGTAAATCCATCTGACCCTGGAGCTTTTTTCTTAGGGAGTTCATTAATAGATTGTTCAATTTCTTTCTAAAGTGGAGCTATATTTAAGTAATTTATTTCCTCCTCTGTTAATCTGGGCAATCTATACTTTTGGAGGTATTTATTCATTTCATTTGGATTATTTAATCATTTAGATTATAGCTAAGTAAAATAGCTTCTAATTATTCCTTTAATTTCCTTTTCATTGGTAGTAAGTTTCCCCCTTTTCATTTTTGATACTGGTAATTTAATTTTCTTCTTTTCTTTTTCTGATCAAACTGACCAAATGTTGATTATCTATGTTGGTTCCCCCCCCCCATAAAACCAACTTTTTAGGTTTGTTTATTATCTAGTTGTTTTCTTACTTTCAGCTTTATTAATCTCTCCTTTTATTTTCAGAATTTCAAAGTTGGTATTTAATTAGGGGCTTTTAAATTTATTCTTTTTCTGGCTTTTTTAGTAGCCTGTCCAATTCATTGGTCTTCTCTTTCTCTATTTTATTCATGTAAACATCTTATAGATATAAAATTTCCCCCAAATTTTTTGCTTTAGTGTGCATCTCTTAAATTTTGGTATACTATTTCAACATTGTGATTCTCTTGGATGATATTATTGTTTGTTTCTATGGTTTATTGTTTTACCTGCTCATTTAGGATTAGATTATTTAGTTTCCAGTTAATTTTTGGTCTTTTTTTTCCATGACCCTTTATTACTTATAATTTTATTGTATCATGATCTAAAAAAGATGCATTTACTATTTCTGCCTTTCTGTATTTGATTATAAAGTTTTTATGTCCCAATACATGGTCAATTTTTGTGTAAGTTCCATGTACTGCTGAGAAAAAAGTATATTCCTTTCTGTCCCCATTCATTTTTCTCCAGTCTATCATACCTAACTTTTCTAAAATTCTAACTTTATCTCCTTAACTTCTTTCTTATTTTGTGGTTACATATATTTAGTTCTGATAGAGGAAGTTTGAGATGCCTTACTATATAGTTTTTCTATTTCTTCTTGCAATTCTCTAAACTTCTCTAGGAATTTGGATGCTATACCACTTAGTGTATATATCCTCTGTTCAGCTCTGATCTTTTCTTCAAAAATAATTGAAAATCACCTTTTTCATTGAATTGCACATTTTTTATCCCTAAAAGGTAATGTTTAGTTTTGCTGGATTGTTCATTCTTGACTACAGTCTAAGCTCCTTTGCCCTCTGGAATTTCATATCTGGGCTCTTCTATCCTTTAAAATCAAAGCTGCTAAGTCCTGAGTTATCCTGATGGTAGTTCCTAGGTATTTGAATTTTTTCCTGACTTCTTGCTTTTTTCTTTGATCTGATAATTCTGGATTTTAGCTACAATATTCTTTGGAGTTTTCATTTTTGAGGTCTCTTTCAGGGGGTGATTGTTCAGTTATTTCAGTGACTATTTTATCCTCTGGTTCTAGGATATTAGAATAGTTTTCCTTGATGATTTCTTGAAAGATAATATCTAGAATCTTTTTTTCATAGTGGTTATCAGATAATACCAATAATTTTTAGATTGTCTTTCCATCCATTTTACAGGTCAGTTGTTTTTCCAACAAGGTATTTTAAATTTTCCCCCAATTTTTCTTTTCTTTTCTTTTCTTTTCTTTTCTTTTCTTTTCTTTTCTTTTCTTTTTTTTTTTTTTTTTGGTTTTGTTTAACTGATTCTTGATGTCTCAATGAATCATTCACTTTCATTTGTTCAGTTCTAATTTTTAGTGAATTGCTTTCTTCAGTTAGCTTTTTTACTTCTTTTTGCATTTGGCCAATTATACTTTTAAAGGAGTTGTTTTGTTCATTGGATTTTTTTTCCCATTTTGCCAGTTCTATTTTTAAAGAGTTCTTCTCTTTTTTCCATATCACCAACCTTTTTCCATTTTGTCAAATCTATTTTTTAAGAAGTTAATTTCTTAGAGTAGTGGATCAGTGGAATAGGTTAGGTTCACAGGACAAAATACTCAATGACAATAGTAATCTAATATTTGATAAACCCAAAGACCTCAGTTTTTGGGATAAAAACTCACTATTTGACAAAAACTGCTGGGATAATTGGAAACTAGTATGGAAGAAATTAGGCATTGACCCACACCTAATACTATATACCAAGATAATGTCAAAATGGATTCATGATCTAGGCATAAAGAATGATATTATAAACAAATTAGAACAATGTAGGATGGTTTACCTCTCAGACCTGTGGAGGGGGAAGGAATTTGTGACCAAAGAAGAACTAGAGGTCATCATTAATCACAAAGTAGATAAGTTTGACTATATCAAGTTAAAAAGTTTTTGTACAAACAAAATGAATGCAGACAAGATTAGAAGGGTAGCAGTAAACTGGGAAAATATTTTTACATCCAAAGGTTCTGATAAAGGCCTCATTTCTAAAATATATAGAGAATTGACTCAAATATATAAGAATTCAAGCCATTCTCCAATTGATAAATGGTCAAAAATATGAACCGACAATTTTCAGACGAAGAAATTGAAACTATTTCTGGTCACATGAAAAGGTGCTCCAAGTCACTATTGATCAGAGAAATACAAATTAAGGCTACTCTGAGATACCACTACACACCTGTCAGATTGGCTAAAATGACAGGAAATGATAATGATAACTGTTGGAGGGGATGTGGGAAAACTGGGACACTGATACATTGTTGGTGGAACTGTGAATGGATCCAACTGTTCTGGAGAGCAATTTGGAACTATGCTCAAAAAGTTATCAAACTGTGCATACCATTTGACCCAGCAGTGTTTCTACTGGGCCTATATCCCAAAGAGATTTTAAAGGAGGGAAAGGGCCCCATATGTGCAAAAATGTTTGTGGCAGCCCTTTTTGTAGTGGCAAGAAACTGGAAATTGAAAGGATGCCCATCAATTGGAGAATGGCTGAATAAATTATGGTATATGAATGTTATGGAATATTATTGTTCTGTAAGAAACAATCAACAGGAGGTTTTCAGAGAGTCCTGGAGAGATTTGCATGAACTGATGCTGAGCGAAATCAGCAGAACCAGGAGAACATTATACACAGCAACAAGACTATACGATGATCAATTCTGATGGACATGGTTCTCTTCAACAATGATGTGATTCAAACCAGTTCCTATTGTTCAGCGATGAAGATAGTCATATACATCCAGAGAGAGGCCTGTGGGAACTGAATACGGACCACAACACAGCATTTTAACGCTTTCTGTGAATATTTCCATGCATTTTGTTTTCCTTCTTAGGTTGTTTTTTTTCTTCTTCTCTTTCTAGATCTGATGTTTCTTGTGCAGTAAGATAACTGTATATATATGTACACATGTATTGGATTTGTCATATAATTTATCATATTTAGCATGTATTGGATTACCTGTCATCTAGGGGTGGGGGTGGGGGGAAGGAGGGGAAAAGCTTGGGAAAAAAAAGTTTTTGCAAAGGTCGATGTAGAAAAGTCACTCATATGTTTTGTAAATAAAAAGCTTTTAATAAAAAAAAAAGAAGTTAATTTCTTCAGTATACTTTTCCCCATTTCACCAAATGTATTTTTAAAGAGTTGTTTCCTTCACTCAGTTTCTGTGTTTCCTTATTTAAACTGTCCTGCAAAGTTCTCATTTCCTTTCCCCATTTTTCTTCTAACTTTATTTTAAGAACCTTTTTGAATTCTTCCAAGAGAGTCTTTTGAGTTGTAAACCAGTTAATATCTCCTTTTGAGCCTTCATTTGGAAGCATTTTGCCTTTAATGTCCTCAGGGTTTGAATTCTGTTCTTCCCTGTATCTAGAATAGCTATCTATGGTGAGAATATTTTGTTTTTGCTTTTTGCTTTGGTGTTCATTTTTAAAGGTTGAGGTCTGCTCCTAGGGCATAGGGGAGATTGTCCCTAGATTCTTTACTCTTTACTGGAGTTGGTGCTGCAGGTTTTCCCACTGTGCTAGAGTAGGACTGGCTGAGTCCTGCCTATTAATATTATTAATACTAATCATTACATTGGAAGTCTCACAGCTAGTCTGCTGATCCACTGGATTTCTGAACCAGAACAGATCATCCAGTGCTGCTATATTTTCGTTAAGAATCTCCCACTAGACCTCCTGAGTGGGATCTCTCCGTCCTAAGGCTGTGCTGTGTTTTTGTGCTGGACCACACACTCTGTCCTAAGGCTGTGCTGTGTTTTTGTGCTGGACCACACTCTTCCCCACCCCACTCCCCCCAATCCAATTGAGACAGACCTTTCTTGAAGTTCTTCCTATATATCTTCTGCTGGAAATGTTACATTCCAAATAATTGTGGGTTCGGTCACTGCAAGCCTCCATTCAGAGGCTTGATCTAATGTTGATTCTGTTAATCCAGGAAGAGCTCAGGCAAAGTCCTGTTTATTCTCTACGCTTTTGGCTCCTTCCATGCCTATCATTTTTTTTAAACTAACTCCCAGATAAACTGCTTTTTCAAGTGAAACTTAATTAAGGTCTTAAATGCTTGATCTTTTGTATAGTTTTCTACATCATTCACAAATGTGATACTTTTACAGAAAGTCTCCCTTGCTTTAGATGCCTTTGCTTTGATGTCTGCTATTAATAGTCAACAATCCTATAGCTTGATGTTTGGTTTTTTGTTTCCAAACATGATTTTACAATAAAGTGTATAAAATAATTCTGGATTTATTTATTTTTATTGTTCTTAGGTTCATAAATCACTTTATACCCATCATTTCATTTGATTACCACAACAACCCTGGGAGATAGATGCTATTAGTATATCTCTATGTTATAATTAAGGAAATTGAAGGGGAGAGAGGATTGACCTATAAATGATCACACAAAACTAATAATTGGTTATGTTAACATTGAAACCCAGGTCTTATTGCCAAAATCCAATCTTCATAGGATCAGAGTTGGAAAAAGGGACCTTAGAAATGATCAGATTCACCCTTCTCATTTTTAAAGATTAGGAAACTGAGGCCCAAAGTAGATAAATGACTTGACTAAAGTTTCAAAACTATTAACTGGGAAAACTAGAATGCTAACCCAAGATTTGTTACTGCCAAGTTGAACAGTCTTTCTGCTGTATGATGGAGCTAGAATCACTCACTATATCATTCTGCCTTTATATGATGTAGAATTCAAGTGAATATATCCCTTTAATGGAATATGTAAATAGAGAGAAAGAAGAGTAGATCAGAACCAGTGTACAATAGTAAAAGATTAGTTATTGCCGAGCAAACTATAATGATTTCAATACATTAAACTGTTTAGTATAGAAATAAGTTGATTATGTTATTTTAAAAAAAGTTTGGCAAGGTTTTGCAACAAATTGGTTATATATCCCAAGGCCACAGTTTGTGTGTCTAAGAGAAAATAATCCTTTTTCAAATGTGTGGCATTGGCTGCTGATGTTTAGATTTGCTCTGTAGATAGGATTCTGGGCCATAGCCTCTTTGAAAAATGAGGTATGCTAATTATTTATAACTTCCCATAGCAACCACTCTGCATATTAAACCTTAAATCAATGAACAAATGAAAATATTCCTTTTATTTGTAGATTAGCTGTTGTGCCAGAGCAGAGAAAGACTTCATACAAAATGTAATAACACTTAAACAGTATATATATTTTTTAAATTTTATTTTTTTTTATTTTATTTGCATAACATATGTGTGGGTAATTCTTCAACAATAACCCTTACATAGCTTTCCGTTACAAATTTTTCCCCCAACTCCCCACCCCTCCCCTAGATGGCAGGATATCCACTACATGTTAATTGTGTTAAAATATTGGCAAATCGAATATATGTATACATATTTCCAAACTTGTCATTGTTGTGCAAGAAAAATCTTGTCTACACAAACGATATATCAGATAAAGGAAACACAATGTAAGCAAACATCAATCAAGGAGTATGAGAATGTTATGTTGTGGTCCACATTTCACATCCCTCTCGCTGGGTGTATATGGCTTTCTTCAGTGAACAGTTGGAGGAGTAAACAGTATATTTTTAATAAATACATTTAACAGTGCCCAGGATTTGGATTTTTGTATGTTGTTTTTAGACATCACATTTAAAAAAAATTAGAGTATTATAAAACTTGGAGTAAAGAAACTAACCTGTTTTGTTTCTTTGTAGTCTCACAAAAAGTACTTATAAAAGCCTGACTTCTACTTTTTGATTACTTCTAAAATCTCCTGTATTTTACATAAACCTTAGAATCAAAAGAGCTTTTTAGAATTTATCCTCCTTGTGCTTTCATCCATCTTCTCATGAAGGTCTCTAGTGAACAGAGCTTATAGTTATTGTTTGTGATGAAATGACTTGACAATTTTTCATCCTTTAAACAGCTTTTTCCCCTCAATACATTGGCTGCAGGGGCACAGAACATGTTTAAAGGAAGGAATCTCCCATTCTACCTGTTTCTTCTTACATATTTTGGCCAGCTTTTTAAATGATACTAGCTCATTCATCAGATTGGATAGTAACTTAAAGTGGAATTTCTAATTAATCTTACCATCAGGATATTTTCTCAGGGAGTTGAGGGGAAAAGCTGTGTATATTTAGTTATCTCAAAGTTGTCTGCTTTATCATCATTTATGAGGTTGAAATCTCAAAAGACACTTAGAAATGATAATTTTACATTGAGCTCATCATCATGATTTTTAAAATTTGAATTTACCTTTAGTTACTTTTCTTTGAGTAATAATGGATGTAATTTCCTGGAAACAGTGCAAAATTACTGCAGAGTACAAAGGACTCTTGAGGTGTAGAATTGCCCATTTATGATGATTCTGTGATATTACTAAATGATTAAATAAAGTAGTACATTTGTTGTTTATTCATTTCAATTGTATCTGACTCTTCATAACTCTATTTGGGGTTTTCTTGGCACAGATACTGGAATCATTTGCCATTTTCTTCTCCAACTCATTTGTCAGATGAGAAAACTGGGATAAAATTAAGTTACTTGTCCCAAGATCACCCAGTTAATGTCTGAGGCCAGATTTCAACTCAGAACTAACTGCATGACTCCTGACCTAGCACTGTATTCACTGTGCCACCTAACTGCTACTACATGCATCTAGTCAAATAATGCAAGAGTATGTTGCATTATTTGACTAGATGCATGTAGTATCAGAAATCATTTGTAACCCATCAATGGGCTACAAAGTTAATATGAATCAGTATTGTGATGCAACAACCAAAAAAAGTTAAACTTGTAGGCACTATTAAAAGATATATTGCTTTCAGAATAAAAAACAATGTTCTTTCTTGTATTATAATTTTGTCACATTTGGAGTATCATTCAGTTGTGGGCAATTCTAAAAGAACGCTGATAAGAACATTGGTAAGAACATTGAGAGCCCCCAGAAGAGAACAGGTAGGATGGTTAAAAAAAAAAAAAAAGGTCTTGAAACCCATGTATTTGAAAGATCAGCTAAAGAAATTGGGCTTGTTTAACTTGGAAAAAAGGCTTGGAAAATGTGATAACTGTTTTCAATTGTTTGAAGGGCTATAACTTGTGAAAGAGTGATTAAAATTATTCTCCTTGGTTCTGGAAGCAATTACTGGAAGTCACAAAGAAACAAATTTGTTTTGATGTCTGGAAGAAAAACATCCTAATGATTTAGAGATATCAAAAAATTGACTTTCAGGAAGGTAGTTTTCAGGCGGAGTCTAAATGGTCACTTGTCAGTTATGTATTTTATGAGAAGTACTTGGCGCGGGGATGGGTGAGCCTAGATGACTTCTTATGTGCCTTCCAATTCCCAAAATTTGTGGGTACATATTGAAAGCATTGACTGGTGTATGGAAAATCCAATGATCAGATTTCTTGTCTTAGTTTCATTAATGGAGACACTGAGAGGAAGTGACCAGATAGGTTAGAAGGACAACCAGGAGGGAATAGTGTCTTAAAAACCCAGAGAATAGGCTACCTAGCGTAGTAGGTAAAGTGCTGGAGTCAGGAAGGACCTAAGTTCAAATCCAGCCTGAGATACTGCCTGTGTGACTTTGGTCAAGTTACTTAACCCTGATTGTCTCCCCCCACTAAAAAAAAGGAAAAAGAAAGAAAAAGTTAGAGAATAAT
>JAJPUD010001227.1:245097-297965 GCA_023553655.1 Myrmecobius fasciatus
TTTTCCTGTGCAACAAGAAAGGCCCTGTTGGCAGCAGCCTTATTATTTTAGTGCCTTGGCAGAGAACCAGTGTTCTCCTCAAAGTGTCCATCTGTTGTCTCATGTATAAAATGTCCTTGCCCAATTTTTGTGTTTGCATGTGTAGAATATACTTATAATACTATGTATGTCCAAGCAGCTATTTTTATTGCCATGTATAATTATTTAGAATCTGCTTCCTCTCCCCGAAGTGACTTAAGATCCAACAATGGATAAGGAGTTTTATCTCTAGCAAAAACTAGTGGAAAAAAGACTATCCAGTGTCCATTAGTCCTACAGTGTATTTCTTAGGTTAACTTAATCAATAGTGGAGAGCCATGGGCAATCTTGGTAGTGCAGGATCTGTATGAAAATCAAGTTAATTTAGAGGGAAGTAGTCATGGTGTAAAGAAGTGGAAGAACAGGTCTATAAGGTGCCTGCTAAAGAGCCTTCATATATGGGTTATGTGGTTTTTATAACAAGGGAAGAACTTAGTAAAAAAAAATTACATGTAAGCTGTGGTTTTAGCTTTATTATATGAGGCAAAGTAGAAAAGCAGGTTCTCACAAATTGAAGACTATGAGGTAAGGGGCAGTTAGATGGTGCAATGGATAGAGCACTGGCCCTGGAGTCAGGAGGACCTGCATTCAAATGTGACCTCAGGTGCTCAACACTAGCTTGTGTGACCCTAATTAAGTCACTTAACCCGAATTGCCTTGTAAAAACAACAACTACTACTACAACAACAAGAACAACAAAAAACCAAAGGTATTAGGTAAAGGAATTGTGGGAAGGTCCAGAGATAAGGGAAGGTTACACAAGGATTCAGATAGAGAAGAATTGTTTTTCACTGAAAGTTAAGAGGAGAGAAGTGTAGGATAAGTTGGATTAGGAGCAAAATTGATTTTAAATGACCTGGGAAAAAAGTAGAAGTGAAATCCCTTCTCATAGCAATAATCACATCTGGATAATTTGGGAAGAAGATTCTTGAACAACCATGAAAACATTGTACAGTAGCAGGAATATTGGTGAATAGCTATTTAGCTATTCTCAGCAATTCAAGATAGTTCCAAAGCACTTATGAAGAGAAATGCTGACCACCTCCAGAGATAGAAAGTAATGAAGTCTGAATGAAAATTGAAGTATACTTTTTTTTAAACTTTTTTTTTGTTCTTGTTTCCTTTTGCAACATGGCTAATGTGAAAATATGTTTTGCATGACTGATTATGTATAATCTATATCAAATTGTTTTCCTTCTCAAGGAGAGGGGAAGGAGAAAATTTGGAACTCAAATTTAAAAAGTAAATGTTGAAAATTGTTTTGAGTTGTAATTGGAAAAAATAAGATGTAAAAATTTGTCTAAAATAAAAAAAAATGGTATCATAGAATTGGAAAAGATTTAGAAGGTCCAGGAGAAGTGACCCAAATGTGAACTTTCCTCCCTTTTTGAAGCTCTAGGATTTTTAGTGATGAGGAACTCACAATCTCCTGAGGCAGCCCATTCCATTTTTTGGACAGCTTTAATTTTTTCTTTACATGAAGTCAAAACCTTTCTCTTTGATATCTGTGCCCAGTGCTCTTAATTCTGCCCTGTGGGGTAGAAACAATTGATCAAGAATCACGTATAAAAGGTGTATGCTAAGTGCCAGGCTTTTATACTAAGTGTTGGGAATATAAATACAAAAGTGAATCATCCCTTCCCTCAAGGAACTCTTATTCTACTGGAGGGATACAACATGTTCACTGAGCAATATGGGATGTACATGCAAGCACGGACACACAAACATAATAGTAATGGAATTAGACCTCCTTTCAAAATCTGTGCCTAGTTGAAGGAATTTTGTCCATGTTTTGCCCCACTTTCTAACTCCTAATTATCTTCCAAGTTAAATTTCATGAGATCTTTCAACAATTCCTTGTATACAGCATGTTTCCCATTTCTTTACCACCCTGGTCATTTTAATCTTATATATTCATATTTTTCACCATCTTTGCTCCAAGGTGGAACCTAAAATTTGATACATTGTACCAAATATGGTCTAACCAGGAAAAAATAGTATAACTACTTTCCATGGCATGGATCCGATGCTTTTGCTAACACAACCCAAAATGATGCTGGATTTTTTTGGCTGCCTTGTCACATTGTCTACCAAATAAAATATGCGGGAGAGTGAGATATGTGATATTTGGAAGAACTATGTAGTGTTTTTCTAGTTCTCTAATATTCCTAGATGTTCTCTGGAATAAGAGCCCACCAAAATTCTTCTGCTTGATAGTTTATATAGCTGTGAATCATGGAATAGCACACTTTCCAAACAATTGAACTTGTGGATTAGTGAAGAGTGATAAACATATGGATGGTGGGTTTAGATAGATTGAAACCTAATAGCAAAGAAGAATTGTGTACCAGAAGTTGAGTTAAAAAGAGAATGAAGTAGGTGGCGCAGTGGATAGAGCACCAGCCCTGAAGTCAGGAGGACCTGAGTTCAAATCTGGTCTCAGACATTTAACATTCCCTAGCTGTGTGACCCTGGGCAAGTCACTTTTCCTCAATTGCCTCAGCAAAAAGAAAAAAAAGAAAAAGAAAATAGAAGTAAACATGTGTCAGAAAGGAGATGGAGATGTCATGTATCAACCAAGGATAAGAGATGGATGTGTAATACCTACATGAAACCAAGAAATCTAGGATAAAGCACAGCATGTTGAGTAGAGTCATTGTAGAAGGTTTATGGGAAGGTACAGACAAGAATTATACAAAATGAAAAAAGTATTTACAGGGTTGCAGTCTTTACCAAGAGAATACCCACAGTGATAAAATAGTAGAGTTTTTAGAATATCCAATCATGCTGTTGATGCCTATGGCTCTTAGTTTTAATAACTTCCTTACTGGCATATCCTCAAATTTCCATTTTCACTGCTCCATATAGAAAAAAAAATCTTCTAAACCTTCTGCATGACAATTCTTCATATATTTTTATTCAGCTATCACTTTCTTTTATTTTCTGGCTAAACAGCTCAAATTCTTTCAACCATCCAATAGTGGATATGGTCTTTAGTTTTCTTACCATTCTAGTTGTCTTCATTGGACAGGATCCCTCTTTTTTCATGGCCTTCCTAAAATGTAGTATTCAGAAGTGAGCAAAACACTCTGACAGAGCATACTTTAAACATTGCTTTTGTTAATAGAATCAAAGATTGCACCATCTTTTTTTGTTGTCATGTCTCCCTGTTGATTAAAATGCTGGGTTTGCAGTCTGATCTTCTTTCAACTTCACTTTGCCTGGCCTCTTACTATTCAAAATAAAAACATTGAATAACATAGAACTAAAGACCAGATACATTAAAGACCTCCCTCTAAGATGATATTGATCATGACTCATTATTTTTGGTGTTCAATAATTTAGTCAGTTCCAAACATACCTAATTACGATCATCTATTGCCTTATACATAACAACCACTTAATAAGTGCTTATTGATTGATCCAGAGTATGTGAACAAGATGGATTGATATAGTCTGTGGTACTTACAGAGATTACTCTGTCTATAATATTCATATGATCATCTAGTCTATTAACTCTATCCCCCCCTCAACAAAAAAAGGAATGCAATGATTCTGGCATGATCCATTCTCTTTTTTGGGGGAGGAATTTTGATAGTATTTTGTTTTTCCAATACATGCAAAGATAGTTTTCAACATTCACCTTTGCAAAACCTTGTATGACAAATTTTTCTCCTTCCCTCTTCAAGATAGCAACAATATAATATTGGTTAACCATATAGAATGCATGGTCCATTCTTTATAAAACCTATGTTGGCTCTTAAACTATCAATTTTTATACTTCTGAAACATTCATAAACCATTTTTTTTGAAATTGTATGCACATACTTTTTATAATGTTTACTTTTTTGTTAATTTTGGTATAATAATACCAAACACGGACATTTCCATTTATAAAATATTGATAAAGAAACTGCAAATCTTACTGCATATAGTTTGCCTTTTCAAAAAACTATATACTCAGGCCATTGTGTTTATTTCTTTTTTTATAGCTTTTTGTTTTTGTAAATACATGCAAAAATAGTTTTCAACATTGACCTTTTGTAAAACTTTGTGTTCCAAATTTTCTCCCTTCCTCTTTTCCTATGGGAGATAGTAAACAACCCAATAAATATTAAACATAAACAGTTCTCTAAACATATTTCCAAATTACTAATGTTGCACAAGAAAAATCAGATCAAAAAGGTGAAAAAATAACACCATGAGAGCAAAAAACCTCAAGCAAATAAACAACAGCAAAAGAGAAAATTGTGTGGTTTGATCCACAGTTAGTCTCCCTAGTTCTCTCTCTGGATGATATTGTATTCCATCACAAGTCTATTGGAATTGCCTTGAATCTCCCTATTGTTGAAAAGAGCCAAGTTCATCGCATTTGATTATCACATAATCTTGTTGTTGTGTACAATGTTCTCTTGGTTCTGCTCACCTCACTTAGATTCAATTTATATAAGGCCCTCTAGGCTTCCCTGAAATCAGCCTGTTCATCATTTCTTATAGAACAACAATATCCCGTTACATTCATATACCATAACTTATTGTCATTCCCCAATTGATTAACATTCCCTCAATTTCCAATATTTTGCCACCACAAAAAGGGCTGCTATAAATATTTTTGCACATGTATAGATCCCTTTCTCTTTTTTATGATCTTTTTTTGGGATACTGACTTAATAGTGGTATTGTTAGGTTAAAGGATATGCACAGTTTGGTTGCCCCTTTGTTCAAATTGCTCTCCAGAAAAATTGGATCAGTTCACAATCCCACCAATAGTACATTACTATCCCAATTTACTTACAACCTCTTTAATATTTATCATTTTCCTTTTTTTTATCAATTTAGCTAGTCTGATAAGTATGAGGTTGTACTTCAGAGTTATTTTAATTTGCATTCCTCTAATCAAAAGTGATTTAGAGCACTTTTTCATATGACTTAGCCTTGATTTCTTCATCTGAAAACTACCTATTCATATCATTTGACTATTTATCAATTGGAGCTTGGCTTGCATTTCTTATAGATTTGAGTCAATTCTCTATATATTTTAGAAATGCCTTGATCAGAAACACTGGATGTAAAATTTCCCCCCAGCTATCTGCTTCCCTTCTGATCTTGGTTGCATTGATTTTGTTTGTGCAAAACCTTTTTAATTTAATGTAATCAAAATTATCTATTTTTAATCCACTTTTTTTCCCTCAGTGAATTGTTAGCTAGGAATTTTTATGGGGCTTCTTACCAAAACAGCAGATGATATCAAATCCATAAATATGGAAGATTGTGATGATGTGTAAGGACAAGTTGGGTGGCAGCCCACCTCACTCTACCAGCTGGGGCCTTTTTTATTTTAGCTAATTCAATAGCAAAGGAAAAAGGAAAAAAAAGGAAACCTTCATAACAGATATATACATATTTAAGCAAAGAGAACCCAACACAAATCAACATTCATAAATGTGTCTCTTTCATCTTTTCCTTATCACAAGCTCTGTAACAAGGTAGAAATTCTTTGGTCTTTTGGAAGGATTGCATTGAGCAGAATTCTTGAGTTTTTCAAAGGTATTCTTCTTTGTAGTACTGTGTTGTTTTAAAAAACTGTTGCCCTCGCACTGGTCACTTCTCTTTGTATTAATTCATACTGGTATTTCCAGTTTTCTCAGAAACTAGCACAGTGCCCTGATACATAACAGGCACTTAATGTATGCTTATTCTTTACTCCGATCAACTTTGACATTTTTTGGCACAATAATATTTTATTACATTCATATGCCATAATTTTTTTAGTCTTATCTAATAGATGAATGTTCCCTTAGCTTCCAGAGTTGCATCAATATGCTCTTATATGTACGTCCTTTTCCCCTTTCTTTGGTCTCTTTGGAGTATATACCTTAATAATATCATCAAATAAAACAATATTATTCACAGTTTAGTGGCATTGGGAGCATATTTCCAAATTACTTTTCCTGAAAAGCTGGACTAATTCACAACTCCATTAACTATACATTAGCGCTCCTGCTTTTCCACAGCCCTTCCAACAGCTGTCATTTTTTTCTTTCTTATATCTAATATATGAGGTGACATGGGAGATGTTTTTCATGATTAGTCTTTTTGAAGCAGAGTTAAGGTAGCTGACTTCTTTCAGCCTCCTTATCATGAAAACTATTTTATTCAACTTCACTTTTCCAAAAAAATGGTGATAATCAGTGTTTAATGTTTACTTTTCTGTTTCCGATTTTTAAGAATCAACAGATGGGGTGGGAGCTATTATAGCCATATCTTTGCTTTTTCCTTTAATTTGATCTTTACTTTGACCTTTGCTTTTAACTAGCTGATGGCATAATGGATCACAGTTAATTCTGAAGTGAATGCTATGTCTATAATGAGTTGTTTCTTAAATTTAGCATATCGTCAATTTTATTTCATATATCGCTCAGTGTTCATCTGGTTTATTGTTTTCCCAACTCATTCCTTGAAGTAGTCATGATTTACAGGTGAAAGCTTCTGATTTTGATCCTCAAGTAGCCTTTGGTTTCTTGTTCTCATTCTTTATTTTCCAACATAGGTTGAAAAATAACTTCCCCAGTGCCCATTTGCATATGGATGTCACTGAGTGCTGAGATATATATTGGCAGAGGATTTTTGTTAAGTTCTTAATAGGTCTCGTATACTTCATCTTCTTCAGTGGATGTTGGCATGTAAGCTGCAATTATCTTCATGGTGGTCTATTTGCTTATGCTTTTCATGAGTAGTACTGTAAGGTGAGATGACTAAGTATTTCATGAAATTATGTTTATTTTTGCTTTTGGGCAAAGGATAAAACCAGCCCCCCTGCCAACTTATTTATTTGCCTCTCTGAGGAAAACCTGAGAGCTGTCTTTCCATTTAACTCTAAACTTCTTCATGACTTCTGGTTTAATTTACAGCACAAATGTCAGTGTTGATGTGGTTTAGTCCCTCCAATAGTGTATCAACTTGTTGACGATGAAGAAAAATCATACATAGAGAATGTCAACATTTAAGTTAATGTTTGTAAACAATCTATGAACTGTATAATTTTTAGATCGATTTTTCCTTTTCCATCACCAGTTGCCATCACCCTAGAGACTGCACAAAACCAAGGGGCATTTTGGTCTTTCTTCCCTTCCCCCCATTTCATAGATTTCTTGTGGCCACAACAAACTCCTTCTGTGTGTCCAACTTCTGGTCCGTAATCCTTTCCCCATTGATTTAGGCTGGTCTCAAATATAGTCTATTGTTGAGCCCATACTTTAAGATTTTTTGAGCTTTGCATAAGATTTACTAGCCCTTGCAACCTGGTCTGGCTTTCATGAGTTCTTTGGGTCTTGTTCACATCACACTGCAACACTGAAGGTAGGACTTAAATGGA
Organism: Myrmecobius fasciatus; assembly: GCA_023553655.1. Classification (NCBI taxonomy): domain Eukaryota; kingdom Metazoa; phylum Chordata; class Mammalia; order Dasyuromorphia; family Myrmecobiidae; genus Myrmecobius; species Myrmecobius fasciatus. The sequence goes on from JAJPUD010001227.1 coordinate 252,551, forward strand.
GGAAGATAATACCCACTGTGTACGTAAAGCTTTTAAAACATTTTGAGTTCCTTTGTAGGCAAGGGAAAGTACCTTATTAGAAAAAATAACTCTTGGAGAAAAATTTAATATTGCTACCAACTGCTAATTCAGGAAAATAACCCAAATTAACTCAAATTCCATGTTTCAGCTTATGGTAATGTACATGGATATATCTACAATAAGGAAAAAATAATTAACTCTTTATATATACCTTACTTTAGAATCACAGAAATTATAGGTCATTATTAGATTCATTTATAATCTTTTACATTGTTGAATAAAGGACGACTGAAATAAGACTGAAAAATGGTGAATGCTTTCACATCTTTTTATCATTTGACTATTGAACAATTTCATAAAATTTCATTATTTTGGCTAATATACTTCTAGAAGGATGTTGGAAAGCCAAAAATATGAAACTAAAATGGGGATGATCTTTGGAGTAATCCAAAAACTTAAGAGAAGTAGTATGCTGCTTCTGTTCAGAAAGATTTTTATCATACATATGCTAATTAAGCCTGTGAGGCTACCCCATTAATAATAATTACTGTATGACTTAAACATTCATTAAGGAAACATTTACTCAATGTTTGGCAAACTTTATGAATTAGTGGTGGTAATTAAATGGGTTTCTCCAAATGAAAGAATATTTTGTGTCAGAAATATATAAACTTTATCCACATTCTTAGATATTTTATACATTAAAATACTGGTTGGACATTCAAATATTGATTGGAGAGATATTCATTGAGCCCCTAAAAGTACTCAGTATTTTGGGTGGTGCAAAAGAAATATAAGGCATCATCCGTTAAGGAGTTTACTATCTAATTGAGATAAAACTAATTGTATACTTATAATTAGAATTTCAACCTCACATGTTCACTCACTTGATTGAATTTATATGTACAAAACAATTATATCTGTTAACTTTCTGGAAATGATGAACATTTCCTTGTATTTTAGGAGTGTGAGGGAGAAACTATTAATTTAGACACAGATGGGCTTTCTTGGGTGACACCAATAATACTATTCTGTTTGAAGTAGAAAATTCATAATGGGAAATAGTAGAAATGATGTTGAGTAGATTGACTGGGGGAAGATAAGGCTCTGTCCCAAGCTGTCTTCTCTGTCTACAACTCTCTTGATGGCTTCATCAGTTCCTATGAGTTTTAAATATTGTCATTTCTTTGTATATGGCTTCCCTAGTATACATATGTGTATATGCACATACACTCATAAATATAATATAATGTAAAATCCATATATTTATACATACCCATATCTGCTTATGTATATACAAGTGTGTATGTATATATATTTTCTGTATATGTAGTTTGTCTACACTTCCCATTTTTGTTTTTTATTATCATTTCTACTTCTATGAGTACATCTGGGATTGTAGTCTTAAGTATGTTGGTTCTGTTCTCCTTGATGGATAATGATTTTTATAAATTTCATCCATTTGTCTTTTGTTTGTTGACCTCCTTCCATTTTCATCCCTAAATACCCTTGGGTTGACTTTGCTTAGGTAGATACTTTGCCAAGATTTTTTAAACTAGTTTTACTTTCTACAATTCCTGCTTTCTGAGATGAATTCTACTCGTCATTATTCATCATCCTTCCTTGTCAGATTTTACAATGAGTTTATAGGCTATCTCAGTGTTACTTTTGGCAGTCCTCTCTCCCCATCTGGCACACAAGTTAGATGTTTGTTGACTAAGGCATTTTCTGGGCTCTTTGATACCCTTGTTAATTAGTTTACATTGGTTAAACTAAAGTATAAAATCATTATAATCAATATAGCTACAATTTCTGTGGCCTAGGTTCCCAGTTTTTGTTGTCAATTACTTGTTTAAATGGTTCTGGATCAGGTTGTTTCAATTGTGTCTTATTCTTTGCTTTTTTTTAAATACAAATTCTGATCTTAAGCCCTGCCTATGCACAGAAAGTTAATTCAGGAATAAGACCTATAATCAAAAAAATGTCTTTTATCAAAATGTATCTTATTTTGCTTTTTGTTGGTATTATTTGGTGCTTACTATGTCCCATGTTTGCTTTTTCTTTTTCAAAGAAAGCATCCAAGATGTAAAAGCATGAGATTCTTGTGTAATTCTGGAAACTTTGGAGTCTTGTTCCTTCTTCTCAAACTGTACTTTCTTATTTATTGCTCCATGTCTTCACTCTTTTTTTTCACTTTCACATTATAATAACCATTTGTCAGAATGCTAATTTAATTTGAAGGGTCATTTTAGTTTTTGTAGAATTTCTTTATCTGTTTTATCTCCACCAACTAATGTTGATGCATAAGCTGTAATTATTTTCATGGTAGTTTTATTTGGAAACATTTATCTTTAACATAATGACCATATGCCCCATTAAGTAATGTTTCATGTTGCCCCTGGACATATAGTAAAATCCACTCCAGTCTTGTGTCTCTGAGAATATCTCTGAGTCATTCTTCCATTGGATACAACTTAACTTTTTTCTTTTCTTTTTTTTTTTGGCAAGAATGCCAACCATCAGTTGATGATGATTAAAATCTTTAAAAAGAAAAATAGTTGGATTATTTCACAACTCCACCAACAATGCAGTATTGTCCCTATTTTCTCCCATCCCCACTAACATTTATTATTAACTTTTCCTGTCATTTTAGCTAATCTGAGAGATATGAAGTATCTCAACGTCTGAGTTGTTTAATTTGCATTTCTCTAATCAATAGTGATTTAGAGTATTTTTTTTTGTTTTTAAGCTTTTTTTTCAAAATATATGCATAGTTTTCAACATTCACCCTTGAAAACCTTGTGTTTTAAATTTTTTCTTCCACCCTTATCCCCACCCCCTTTTTTAGATAGCAAGTAATCCAATACATGTTAAACAGAGCATTTTTTTCACATGACTATAGATAACTTTAATTTCATCATCTGAAAATTGTCTGTTCATATCCTTTGACCACATCAATTGGGAAATGACTTGCATTTTTATAAATTTGATTCCATTCTTTATATATTTTAGAAATGAGGCCTTTGCCAGAAACACTGGCTATAATTATTTTCCCCCAGCTTTCTGCTTCCCTTCTAATCCTGGTTGCATTGGTTTTGTTTCTGCAGAACCTTTTTAATTTAATCATAGTTGTCCATTTCACATTTCATAACATGCTTTAGTTCTTCTTTGGCCATCAATTCCTCCCTTTTCCAAAGATCTGATAGGTAAACTATTCCTTGCTTTTCTAATTTGCTTATAGTATCACCCTTTATGCTATGAAAGGTTTTAAAAAGCACAAAAACAGGAAAGATAGGCTGAAAAATGAGGTACCATCAAAGATCTTTGAGCCTCCCATTAGGAAATTTTACTCATCAGTATTATGTGTCAAGAAGGCAAATTTCTCTGAGTACTCTGCTTAGCAATTACAAGATTCTAGGTTCAATGATATAATACAGTGCATAATTTCTGCAATAATTCTCTTATTTATTCTATGAAACATTGTATCCTAAAACTACGATGAGGTGCTAGAAGTGATTTACAGTTATTGGATATTTAGTTTGTATTTATTTAAGTAGACAGAAGTGCCAAAACTTAGGTCTGTAACCCACTCAAGCGCAACTCAAATCAGATTAAAAATAATTTGGAAATATTTAACAAAATAAATAAAAATTTGGTAGAATATAAATAATGTTACTATGTAGTTTTCTAAGGCAGTATTTGGCCAGCAGAAATACTTTTATATGATTCAATGTCCCCATTTCTATTTGAGTTTGACACTGCTGCTCTAGGGGGTTTAAGCCACCAATGACTTCATGGTATGTGCTGAGGCACGATTTCGTAACACAATTCTTAAAGATGGTGATAATGATGAAAACAGTGTGATATAGCTAGAAAGAACATGGGACCAAGAATTGCGAGAAGGGAATCCAATTCTGATGGCTGATAGAAGAGGGAGTGTGTGATCCAAGTTGGTCACAAAGGTCCTTTCCTAGATCTAACATTCTATATGATTGTGTGTGTGTGTGTGTGTGTATGTGTGTGTGTAATGATGCCTTTAAAATCTAGAACCATATTTTTACTTCCTTTATACTGTGGTGTCTTGGTCAGTTTTCTCCCACTGGAAAAATGCCCCAGTTGCATCCTGAGGAGTAAAAACATTAGCGTCATAATCATAACATGTTTCTCATTTGGCATTTTGTAATTAGCAATGCTGATATGGATACCTTTAGCACTTTAAAAATATTCATTAGCATGTTTAATAATTACTTTTGGATTAATTTTTGAACCTATTCCTATACAGTGGTTCCTCTTTAACCTATTTCCTCTATTTACGAAAGATACTTGTGAGGAAGAAGGGAGGAGGGATGGCAGGAGAAGACTACTGAGAAAAGGCTGAGTGGCTGGTCACTTCTCATCTGTGTCTTGCTTTGGTTTCAGGTGTTCCAACTCCAAGCCAAGAAATCCTCCGGCACACGCTGAGCATGCTGGTTCGTGAGAGGAAAATCTACCCCACTCCAGATGGCTATTTTATTGTGACCCCACAGACTTATTTTATTACTCCTTCCCTCATAAGAACTAATAGTAAATGGTATCATTTGGATGAGAGGATACCTGACAGGACTCAGTGTACCTCTCCACAGCCAGGAACCATCACACCCTCCACCTCGGGCTGTGTCCGGGACAGAACATTACCCAAAAACCACTGCGACTCTTGCCATTGTTGTAGAGAAGACATGCACAGCATGCATGCATCTACACTGCAGAGGAAAGCTGCCAAGGACTGCCCCCCTTCACTATGCCAATTGCCACCCACTGAAAAAAGTAAAAGTACTGTAAATTTTTCTTATAAGACAGAAACGCTTTCAAAACCTAAAGACAGTGAAAAACAGTCCAAAAAATTTGGGCTAAAGTTGTTTAGGCTAAGTTTTAAGAAAGACAAGACAAAACAACTAACTAATTTTTCTGCACAGTTTCCCCCAGAGGAATGGCCTCTGAGAGATGAGGAGACACCCACAACAATCCCCAGAGAGGTAGAAATGGAGATTATCAGGCGTATTAACCCAGATCTGACTGTAGAAAATGTCATGAGGCACACTGCACTAATGAAGAAACTTGATGAAGAAAAAGCTCAGAGGAGCAAAACGGGGTCATCCGCCCACCACAGTGGGAGGAGCAAGAAGAGTAGGAACCACCGGAAAACCCACGGGAAAACTCGCTCCCACAGCAAGACGCGGGGGTCCAAAGGAGGAGACCCTTCGGATGGTTCTCATCTTGATATCACAGCAGACAGAGATTATGACCTGAATGACCCTCTGAATCGCTCGCCACGGGAAGGCTGCTTCATCATCGAACACAAAGGGGATCATTTCATTACACACAGCCACCCTAACATGCTTGAGCCTCATTTTCCCATGACGCCAGAATGGGATGTGTCTGGTGAACTGGCCAAGAGGAGGACCGAGATGCCTTTTCCTGAGCCTTCCCGGGGAAGTTCTCACTCGAAAGTCCATCGAAGTCACAGCCATACCCAGGATCGAAGGTCCAGGAACGAAAGGTCCAATAAAGCCAAGGAGAGGTCCAGATCAATGGATAATTCCAAAGGCCCTCTTGGTGCTGTGTCTTTAGGGACCACGGAAGACATAGCTGAAGCTTGTAGCCAAGATGATCCAATGCTTAGCCAGTCTTATACCGATGATAGTACTTTAAGGCCTACACAGACTATCAATCACCAAAGGGCTCATATTTCATCCACAAACTATAAAGAGGTGTGTATACCTGAAGTCGTCAGCGGCAGCATTGACCCCTCCAATTCTTGCAGCCTTTCGGAACAAAGCAAACCTCCAGAGAGTTTGCCATCTTATAATGAACTCAATGCCTGTCCAACCAAAGCTTCCATGGATGATTATTTCCAATGTAACACCTCCAGCGAGACGGTCCTCACTGCTCCATCGCCTTTGGGGAAGAACAAAGATGACCCTGACACTCTGACCTTGACGGATGGGATGAAAAAGCTGTCGTCTTCGGAGAGGCAGCCCCAGCACTCCACCAGGGAGCCTGTGGTGCACAAAGAGGAGTCGCCCAAAGGGCCAGGGGGAGGCTTGGCAGCAATTTCTGGCCCAGCCACGGACCCCATTGCCAACGGGCGACTGATCCCCCACCATGGAGCAGAATCAATCAGTCTGGATAAGATATTCAGCAAGGACACCCTCTTCAAACCGCTCCATAGCGCCCTGTCCATGAACAATTATCACAAGCCAACCGTGTCCCTCCTGAAAGCTCACCCACAGTCATCTCCCGATCCGTTGCCTGGCCGCTGTGAGATCCTGGAACAGTCCCTGGCAGCCTCCGTCAGCCAAGCGGTGCCCCTTTCCCAACGACAGCAGGAAGCCAGCGGGAACCAGGAAGCTTCCTTTGACTACTACAACGTCTCCGACGATGATGACTCTGAGGAAGGAGCACACAAGAACACGGAGGAGGAGAAAAATCGGGATGATGTGGGGACCATGCAGTGGCTGCTAGAGCGGGAAAAAGAAAGAGACCTACAGAGAAAATTTGAGAAGAACCTCACTCTCCTAGCCCCAAAGGAAACTGATAACAGCAACAACCAGAGAGCAACACATTCTGCCCGGCTGGACAGCATGGACAGTAGCAGTATCACCGTGGACAGTGGGTTTAATTCACCACGGTAAGAAATGTCTATTGGGGTCTGTGTGTATGTGTTTCTATATGCACAATTACCTTCAGTAATTTGGCTGTTTTTGGTCGATCAATAAGCATTTTTCACACTGATGGTGTGCCAGAGTAGTGTTAAATGCTGGGGATGCAAAGAAAGGTAAAGGACAAAAGGTAGAAGTCCTACCTTTGAGCACTGTAATGTCTAATGTTAATCAAAACTCTGATACTTTCCTAGGATCAGTTCTTTGAATGAGGATTCAGAACTGTGGAACTGTTTTGTTAACAACTTATTTCTGACTTCTTTCTCAGGAACTGAAAAAAAAAACCCACCAATATTTCTGCAGCTGTAGAGATCGCCAATCTGGACTGGTGGGTTGGCTCCTTCCCTCAGACTAATATTTGTCTACCTTGACCTCTAGAGTGTTTTAACTGAGTGTTTCTGATATCAGGGGTTTTCTTCCTCTGATGAAGCATCACCAAGTGTTCAGGAAGTGAGAGCTAATTTCCATCCCATCTACATAACCCAACTCACAAAGAGAGAGACATTGAAACAGTTAGACGGGCATCTCTTTTTAGATACAAAAGTAACTGCTACAAACACACTCCATCTGCCATGTTGCCTTCTCCCACCACCCACATGCCTTCTCTGTTATTTTCCTTTCCGTAGTTTTGCCAGGAAACACAATGGAAAAAAAAGGAATTCCTTTCCTCCTCAGGGCTCCTTTAAGTGATTTTAGGACTAAGGGAAATATGTCAAGTTTTCCTTTTTTATTTAAAAAAAGAGAATTTTTTTAAGTGAGGGAAGGAATCTTGATGTAATTTCATAAGGGAGAAGGAATGGAAATTTTTTTTTGTAAAGCACTTTGCAAACTTTGAAAAAAAAGTATATAAATGCCACTTGTTTATATTTGTCCCAATCAATTTGTTCCAGTGATTTAATTGATATAAGGCACTCCTGATGAAGAAATATCTACCAATGCAGATCTGTAGCCATTCTGCAAATGATAGAAGGTTCAAGATATGCAGGGATTTTCTTAAATAAAATGTTTTTGGGTTTTTTTTTGGGGGGGGGGCATTTGAATGCCTAAGGATAAGTCTTGGGAGTTTTCCATGGTATGGAAAATTAAGTTGCTTGTGCCAGAGTTGAAACTTGAATCCAACTCTCCTTGCATTGAGGGCTGGTTCTCTGTCTTCTGTATTGCATTGCCTCTGATTGTTGTTATTAATAATAATAATATTCTTTTGAGTTTAATCTGTTCTCACTTTTACTATAGAATTGATAATCCTAAATTATTTATACATAATGTTCCAAAAGTCTTAGCTTAAGAAAGCTTAAAATTATACTTAAGACTTTTGGAACACACTATTTCTCTAGATCATGGCTTCTTAAACTTTTTAAAACCCCCTTCACCTGAAAAACTTTTACATGATACCCCCCCAAGGCATACAGGTATATAAAACAAGTATACAAATCAAACATTTACTGATGATAAATTATAATTTCATGACCCCTACCTTCAGTTGTGAGACTCTATGTGATGTTGCAAATCTCACAGTTTAAGAAGCAAGGGTCTAGATATAACAGCCCCTCACTTTTTAGGAAAGCTGAAGTTATTTGCTTTTCTTCCAATTTTTGTAGGATTTTAAGGTTTACAAAGTGCTTTTCCTTACCACAATCCAGGGAAAGAGGTAGTATAGTCAGCCAATTGTGGTTCTTTTATGCCCATTTCTTGGATAAAGAAGTTGAGGTTGAGAGAAGTTAAGTGACTTTTCCCAAGAGGACATAGGTTTGGAGCCAGGATTTAAATTCTGGTTTCAATGCCCTTTCTATCCCAAACTATATTACTGTCCAGTCAAGAAGAAGACACTTAAAAACTGTGTTCAAAGAGTTTTAAGTAATGGGACAGCAAAATCAGAGAAGAGCTGCTTAGCTTGCTTTCTTTTCAGCCTCTTTGTGCTTACAGGGCTGACCCAGGGCTCTTATTTTCATCCCACTTTCTAATCCAGATTGGTGACTCAAGAATGCAGAAATACTGTTGGGAGGTCAGCCATTTCTTGAGCTGATTTCTAATTCTCCATTTCTTGATCTTTCTTGATAACTTAACGTTTTAATCATTACTTGGATAGGGCCTTATTTTTAGAATAGAAATAAGCAATAATTTTAATTTTGTTTTGAGTCTCATTCCATCATTTTTACATGCCTTGACAGCCCTGGAGTGTCATAAAACCAAGTTTTTACAGACTTTTTAAAGTCTATTTTTAAGACTTTAAAAAAAAGTCAGTTTCAGCAGCCAATTCATCATTTTCAAGGAAATTTATTTTGGATTCCCCCCCCCTAATGTGTACTAATGATTTTTTGCTTGTTGTTCTTCTCTCTCTTTATCTGTTTTCCTTTGATAATCTGCCCTTCTTTTGAATTCTGGTAGCTATAGATACCAGAAAATTAAACCTTTAATCTTTAGTCAAACTTGAAAACGGTCCTTGGAAGAAGTACCTATTCACCTGAAGCCTTTCTACTATGTGGTATCTTCATCTACAGGATTTTTTTTCTACCTCTTTCTCACAAAACCATTTTCAATACTATTCTTAAGGCATTTTCCAAACATCCTTGGCTTCCGGGAAGAAAAAAGTAAGGTGTGGTCTTAAAGACACTGGCACAAGGGAGCAATTAGGAATCTTTTATATATGTAAAATCATCTCACATTTTCACATGACATAATATGGTTAGAAACTTTTTATACAAGGTAAAGAAATAAGAACATTGGAGCCATTGTTTCCCAACAATGTTACTCATATTATTATTAGTATGGAATTTACATTTTGTTTTTGGATTGAGTGGGGAGAAGGGAGGAAATGGATTTGTTTGGTTTTTTAAAATTTAAGCTACACTTAAAAGTTAATATTTTGAAGTAATGGAAATCAAAGATTATGTTCATATAGATGTAGAGATATATAAAGATATAGAGATCTACATTAAAAGCTAGCATTTATTTAGCACTTTGGTCTTTGCAAAGCACTTTACACATGCTACCTAATATGATCCTCACAGTTAAGGTAGGTGCTATTATTGTTCCCATTTTACAGATAAAGAACTGAAGCCAAAAGGGTAAGTGAGTTGCTCATTTAAGTTTTAAGTGTTTGAGGCAGGGTTTGAAGTTGCTAATTTATAAAGAACAGTAGCAGTAAATCTCTTGTGCCCCCTTGATGCTTCCATTATTATTTTCTTGGATTGCTCTTAAATCTCCTTTTATTAATGCACTCTAAGAGCTAATGTAACCTACCTGAACTTCCTCACTGTTAAGATTTAGGATCTTTGAACTGTACTCTGTTGTGTTAGACAATAATTTGGAATAATAAAATGATTTTCTCCTCTGTTTTCATCTGTAGTTTGATATTGTGAAAAGTGCATTGGCTCTGGAGTCAGAGAAGGTTCCTTTGATTGTGACCTTTGGGGGAGGTCCTTTGGTCCACTTTTAGCCTCAGTTTCCTCATCTGTAAAATGAAGGGGTTGGACTAGATTGCTTCTGATCTAGGATTCGTTGATCCTTTAGTTAAGCATCATTAAATTAAATTTCATTAAGCAGCAGTATCTATTGACTTCTGTGATTACCTAAGAGGACCACAGAAGTATATACTCCCATAGGAAATAAGGATATACTATCTTAGCCCAAATGGATGTGATAATCCCACATTATTAAAGAGGATTAAAGAGAGATGCTCTCTTTAATATTCTTAGTATCTTGTTCTAGCTTCAGAGTCTTGTCCCCTTAAATCCCCATAGATTCTAGCCAAGGTGTGTTGCCTATTATTTTTTCTTATTTAGTCATCTTTCATCCATGTCTGACTCTTCGTGACCCCAACTGGGATTTTCTTGGCAATGATACTGAAGTGATTTTCCATTTCTCCCTCCAGCTCATTTTACACATGGGGAAACTGAAGCAAATAGGGTTAAGTGATTTTCCCAGGTTCACCTAGAAAGTTAAATGTTGTAAGACCAGATTTGAACCCAGAAAGATGAGTCTTTGTGAGACCAGATTCACCTCTATAATGCACTGGAAGAGGAGGCTGTAGGTGAAGGATGATAGCTGATGCTAATAAGTGACACTTGTATCTTAAGGCAGCATGCTAAATACAAAGACAAAACTAAAACAGCTCCTGCCCTTATGAGCTTACATTCTGTTAGAAATGATAAATACCTTAAAACAATAACCTAGATGCTCTAAAGCTGAGGCAAGAAAAATAATTGATAATTAAGCATAAATACAGGTCCTAGAGCTGGACAATGATTTCATTTTTGTCTAGAGAACTCACAGGTAAGTACCATTTCTCTAGCAAGGCAGATTGGGGCACTATCTGCAACTTATAGCCTCAAAAATTTGCTTAGAGCACTGAGTGGTTTATATGCCTTTATCCAGTCACAACGCCCATATGTGTCTGGGGTTACATTGGCACCCAGGTTCTACTGCCTTCAAGTCCGCTCTTCACTATACCATGTCATTTCTCATGATTTCAGTCTCCAAAGACATAAATAACTAAAGTTGCCAGAGAAATTTCTAGGAATACTGTATAAAACACAAGCAAGATATTTAACATATTGCAAACACACATAGTTCAATGAAGTGTAAATGTTTGTCAGCGTTGTGAGCAAAACCATATGGATTAGGTTCTTCTGACCTGGACACCTTAGGAATGAACAGAATTGCATTTGACTCATAATAGAGAAACAAGAACTTTAATTGGAGCTCTTGTTTCTGACTGGTCATGGTTTCTGCTTATGATTTTGTGCTCAGAGTAATCATTTTGGATATACAGACAGTATTAATACATCAATTGGTTCTATCCAGCAGGAAAGATGATGGATTCCCCAATACCTCCGTCTGTTTTCATCGAAAATAATACCAATATAGAATGAAAAAAATATATAAATTGCATACACAACCTATTATTCATCCCCTAAATGAATGTGGCATTTTTTAATGTGGCATCCTGATCATCCCAGTAGATCTTGAAAGCTTTTTCACTCATTCCCTAAACCACAGGGTGAAGAATTAGCGATGGCAAGCCTACAAGACAAGTGTGGTGCATAGGAAAAGATACTGGATTGAAGATTTTGGTCAGTCAGTAAATAACAGTGCTTAGGATGCTGGGTCTGGGGTTAAGAAGACCTGAGTTTTCAAATATGATCTCAGATTCTTCAAGTCAAGTCACTTAATCTCTGTTTTTGCCTCAGTTTCTTAATTATAAAATGGAGATTAAAATAGTATATAACTCTACAGGCAGGGTTGTTCTGAGGCCGAAATGAAATATTTGTAAAGCATTTAGCACAGTGCCTGACATTTAATAAAACATTATATAACTGCTTACACACACACACACACACACACACACACACACACTCTGTTTCAGGCACTCTGCTAATTACTAGGGATACCAAGAAAGGACACCCCAAGAAAGGGCCTGCCCTCGAGGAGCTTAAATCTTTAATGGGAGAAGGCAATCAGGAAGCAAAAAATAAGGGAAGGCAGGGCAAGAAGGCACCCAGGGTAGGGGTATGGTGAAATCCAGGAAAGTCAGATGGGAAATAAAGAGAAAGCTAACCTTTACTCTCTCCTTAAATGGAGATTCTGGAAAGTCTCTAGTTCAATCAGAGACTAGCAAAAACCCCAAGGACAGATGATACTGAGAGGTTTTAGTTTCAGAGCTGATGAGATCTGAGAAATTGCTGGGGTGAGAGTGGAGGGATGATCCATTATCCTCCAGAAATCCAGGAGTGTAGCTAGGTGGGAAATAATAGCACCCATTCTAGGTCCTAGAAAGCCCATGCTTGATATGAAGTCACACTGATTATCCCACAGGGAAGTTCAGAGTCAAGCCCTGTTGAAAAGTGAAGGATCAGATCTCATCCAACCCCATGTAGTAAGGATGAACAAGTCCATTTACTTTGTTAGCTTACTTCAAATAATAAGACTTATTTTGATAGCTTAGTTACAGCTTAATTAGTATGAATAATGAATCCCATGAAGAGGTCACACTATTCAAATTTGTAACCACACATTTTCACTAGACTGAACCAATTACCCATATCTTACATAACTATAACTTTTGAAATAGTGCAAATTCAAATAAATGCAACTGCTTTATGGAATTCATTATTTTACCAATTGGAGACTAGCTGTGATATCAAATAGAACAATTACTTTTGATTAAAAAATAAGGCATCTGAAAAAAGATCATTTATAAAAAGCATCTTTTTCCCTACTGCCCCACCCCTTGCCCAAAAGAAAAAAGTGATTTCATTAAAGAAAACCCCAGTAACCCCCTGAGAAGTTTGCTACTTTAAATGAAAAGGAAATTCCATAATGTGATATGCCCTTGTTAATGTTCTGTGAGACAAAATAAAATAGGTCCTCAAGCTCATTATGACAATAAAATCCTTTGAGAGTTTACAAAAACCCACTTTCTCAAAAATTAGTTTTTAGATTATCTCCAAAGTCCTGATTTTTTACTTTCAAGAAATCTGATGGTGCTTTATAATGGATCATAATGTATGCCTTTAAAGTCTTTCTATTTTGATGAAACAATTTGGTGGTGATAGAGCGGCTATCTCATATATAGCATCCATAACAGTTCCCTTAATGGTCTAAATGCATGGTAATATCTACCAAGTACTTGCCTTTTTCTCAAGCCAAATGTTTGCCTTACACCAGGAATGACTGTCCCTTGATGTGGAAGAATAGGAAAACAGACACCTCAGAAGTGGTTGTGATACATTCTCAGGACCCAGGAAAAGCAAATTAGGTGATGGATGCACTCCAAATCCTTGGGAACAGAGGAGTGCTGTTGTCATAATTTCTCTTGCTATGCATTTATCTTCAGAAGTGATACAGAGCCCAGTACAGCAGATGGCAGTCTGCCAGCACTGAGCTAGAGTGGAATTGGCATATGATATTTTGGCTATCTCATCACTCTGATTTTCAGGTTTTGTAGAACAGAGTGAAGTCTGAGCCAAAAGCAAGGTCCATTCTCACTCCAAATTCAGATTCTTTACTTCTAAGTAGTACTCATTCCTGATCTCTACGCTTTGCAGACTGGCAATGTCTCCAGTGTGGTGGTGATGGCTTGGGGAGACTTCCTTTCACTGACACTGAACACAGATTGTCTTTCCCCGAGTCTTTGACCTTTGTTGAGTTGCTGTGGCCAAAAACATTTATCACCCTGTGGTGATAAGCTGGTGCTCCACTTACACACAGTTTGTCATTTAGCTGGTGCCTAGAGCCTTTCAGGGTGGGAGTGCACCAGCCCTTAGAAATATTAACACCCAAACCAAACAATTCCTGACCTTGAGGTTTGTTTTGTTGGAAGAAACAACATATATGCCTATTAATAATTATAAAAACACATGTAGTTGATAGTAGGGAGTTGAGTGGTCTTTAATAGATAGGGTAGAAATATAATAATAAAATAATAATTAGTATTTAAGATAGTCCTCTTTGAGGCAGGATTTGAATGTGGGTCTTCCTTGTTGCAGGTCCAGTGCTCTCCCTTTAGCAGCAGAGGTAAGGAAAGGAAAAACTTAGGTCTTCAATTCAGGGTCTCTCCTCAGGACCTAGTCTCCAGCCCCCTCTTCTCTAGAGCCTCCACCCCCCTTTACACTCCAATATAGCATCCAGAACAGGAAGGATACTTGAATAACTCAAAATCTTTCATTGCTAGTACTACCATAGTTGAGATATATTCCTGTAATCCCACATCCAGAACTCTTTGAGTGCTTTCCAGATAAACATTAATTCCCAAAGTGATTGGGTATTATTTATAAAAGATTTATAGTCAGGATATGTTGCAGGTTAAATAAGGTGGGTGGGGTGGGATTTAACTCAGGGAAATTAACTACCATGAAATATAGAATCATTTTTCTGGGAAAATGCATTCCAAGTGGCAATCAATGAATGAATCAATTATACATACTCACTTTTACATAAAAGGCAGAGTGGTGGGCCTACAAAGGAGTAGAGAAAGGTGACAGTGTCACATGTGAAGTTCTTTTGTAACTCTAAGTTACAAAATAGTTCATTTAATATTTTAAAAAAGATTTTAGGAATGGTAATAAGAGTAATATCCAGCAAACAGCGTAAGTAAGTAAAGTGATGGAGATGCGTAGTAAATTTTCATTTTTCTAACTTGTGCTTTAGTTTAATAATAAAGGGTGTTCAATGGAAAAAATAGACAATTCAATCCCTTTCATTGGATTGTTTTCCCTCCCCTCCCCAGTAACCTCAATTATTTCATTTTTTTTTAGTGTTGAAGTCAATAAAAGTATCTACTCTTCTTAAAAATAAATGTACTTGGGATAAAATAATAAAAGAAAACCTACTTACAGGTCAAAATAATTGTACTTAAACATTCAATTTTATTTTAAAATATTAAAACTAGCTACATTTACCATCTTTGAAATCCTCACATTCTCTTTAGTGGTATTTAAAGAAACTTTTCCAGTGAAGTGTTAAATCAGTGCCTCATCATAGTGTGAATGTGACCCTGAATTCTTAAAGGTTAGGATATTGGAAGGCAGATTTTATTTGCTCCTGTCTCTGATGAAGTTACCCTTCTCCTTCCTGAGGCCAGCCCTTTTACTGGTGCCCATTTGTCATCTAATTCCCTTTTGTCTCCTCCTTAGACTCTCTACAAATCCAGTCTCAGACACTAACTGTGCTAAGGCACTGAGCTTGGCACATACTAGCACTTAATACTAGTGGCTTTTGTTTCATCCCTTCCTGTATAGGATTCATAGTACTGAAATATCATTTTCTCTTAGTTTCTAGTCTTCTTGCTTGGTTCCATGAACAGAAGCAGAGATTAAGATGGGTAGTGAATAACAAAAGTTCCCTTAGTGAAAGAATAGGATTTTTCTTTTTCTTTTTCTTTTCTTTTCCTTTTCTTTTTCTGTTACTACAGTGCAGCTGATGTGGTAAAAACATCAGGAATTAACAGGGACTTTTGTTTGTCCCTGAGCTCCTGCTCAGGCAACACAAAGGAGCTTTCCCTTCTCCTATTTCTTCCTAATAGCAATAGCATACTTTTATTACACATTACCTCATTTTGTTCCCCCAAACACACTCTCTGAGATAGGGCAACTTAAAAAAATCAACCCTTGCTTACGGAAATTGAAGTTAAACAGGAGGTTAAATTATTGCTTAATGTTAGAGAAGGAGGAGGAGTCAGGATTTAGACTTAAACCCGTATCTTCCAGTATTATTTTCCACTCTCAACACATTGCTTCTTTTCTTCCCCCTCCACCCATTCTGCTACCACCCTTTCATTGTGTTCCTTTTAGAGCAGGACTTCTTAACTTGGGAGTCCTTGAACTTGACTTTGTTTTAGAAAATACTTTGATAACTGTATTTAATTATAATTGGTTTCCTTAGAAATGATAATATTAATAGCTAGCATTTATATAGTGCTTCACCACAGTGTAACCACCCTAGGAGGTAGGCATTGTAGTATTATCTCCCTTTTACAGATGAGGAAATCAAGACAGAGGCTAAATAACTTGCATTTATACAGGTAATTTTATCTGAAGCTGGTCTTCTTGACTATAGGCAAGAAAAAAAAAGCTGCCTTTAATAAGTAATCTTATACATTTTATTTTATGCATTTAAAAATACCATTCTGAGAAGAGGTCCATACAGATTTCATCAGACTGTTATATAAGAATTGTTAGGAACTTTTGAGAATTCCTCTTGCCATATAGAAAGCTTAATTAATAAACATTTTTTTGGTAATAGTACAAGAGCATTCTATAATGATCAGCACACCAGATTATGAGTCAAGTGACTTACAGCTAGTCCTGGCTTTGTCCCTAATTATTAAATCCTAGAACATGTCACTTCCTTCCCTGAGTCTCGGAATACAAAGGATAGAGTAAAAATATTTGGGTATCAGATTTAGCATTTACCATGCAAAGAAATCCTGTACTATCTATCCATTGTATAACTATAAGAGAAAATGGCATTTCAGCTGATGTCCCTACTTCATAAAGTCTTCTTTAGGGAAAGGCTTCTCCTTTCTCTTGATTCTTACCAGAAACCGTACTGGAGTCAACTCATACCTATTTGTGAGAACTGATTATTACATTTTCAATTGTTAGTATTTACATGTTAGAAATTGGCAAATACAACAGATCAGGGCTTAATAGTTTGTTGAGTGCCTAAACTTAAAGTGATCGAGAAAATGTTAATATTATAGGTGAAATTTAGAAGTGTGTCATGTGTACATTTTTATTTTGAAGAGCTGATTGTTAAACATACCAGCATACCTCCTATCTTTATACTTCCTTGTAGTGACTGATGTGGCTACAAGGGGTTAGAGAGTGGGCAAAGTAGACACTTACAATCCATGGGCTTTGAATATGCTACTGTTTTCTCCATTGGAGAAAGTGGAATCTGCTCAAGCATTTTTGGGGGAAGGAGAGAAACACCAAGTACTTAACCTGGAATTCACAGACCCCGGAGGGATCCATTGGAAGATTTTAGGAAATTCCCAAACTGAGATACCAAAAAAAATTATTTTCAACAGTTTTTAACCAAAATTTATCATTTCCTTTTTAATTATTCAAAAACATTATTCTGAGAAGAAATTCATGCATGATACGAGAGAGGTTAAGAATCTTTGATGTAAGACTGTCTGCCACTCCAGATATTCAGACTAACAATATGATTTTAAGCCCTGACTTTAGGTTATTAGCAACAAAAATTAGTTTAGCCTCTTTATTAACTTTTGGAGGGACCTTGTACTTTTAGGCCAAGTGCTGCTTGTTTCCATGTGAACTGTGCTCAAGCTTCTTTAATCTGATGTTACCCTTTCATTCCTCACAGAAAGATTCCAGGAACATTGGATTGTAAAGTAACAATACGAGAAGGAATCTTACCCGTGGAGTTCCAGACATCTGAGGATTCTTAGATAGATATGGGCCAATGTTAGATAAAACTCTTGTGTGGTCAGGAGCCACAGGAGGCAAGGAACATTGTCAGTACAGGGTTTGAGCATCTCATAGATCGAAGTGACATTTTAACCAGGCTCAGTTTTATTAGATAAGTTTTATGTGCTATCTCATGTCAGGGATGAGGGTGGAACTTGAAAGCTTTTTCAACATGCACATGATGGATCCACCCAATGGGTCCAAGAAGATGTTGGCTTTTTCCTTTCTTTTCACTTTAGCAAATAGGAAATCCATCTGTATGGTGGGGTGGAGATACTCTCTCAGCATACTAAAAAACTTTTATGGCTTGAAACACCCATTAAGCAATCCTGCCCTCACACTAAACCCAAATGGGTTTTGTTTTTTCGTAAACTCCCCACAAATTTTCACTAATTGTCTTAGCCCTTTTAGAGTTAGAAAAATAGTTTCAAATCATTTAAACTTGAGAAATTAACCAAGAAATTGGATAAAAAGCTGTTAAAGCATTTTTAGCACATAGAATCCTCTAAGGAAAAAGGAAGGAAAGAATAAATATATGCCCCACAACTGAATGGAAAAAGCAAATGTTATTTATTTGCCTTAGCGATATTTGAACTAATTTCAAGTTATGTTCTCCCCTAGAGCCTTGGCATGAGTTTGCAAGCTCTTCCATTTAGTCAGGTCCTACCAAGTGGAATGGCTTTAAATATACATACCAAGCAATGGGGATGGCATTTTTGCCTTCCAAGGCAGAGCCCAGGTCTTAGAGGGAGAGTCAATTGTCAGAAAATGGGCTGCCATGCAGAATGTGGAATTTTGGGTCACAACATTAAAGAATATCTCTTAGGTGTCTCATCTGTGTCCATGGTGGGAATAGGTACATGATTCATGTCATGGATTTTTAAAAAAGTACTTGAATTTTATAAGGACTAAAATTTGACCTAAAGATCAGACTAAAAAATGTACTAGCTGGAGTGCATTGAGGGTCCCAATTTTTATGCCCTCCTAATGGGAACAAAAGGGCATGATCAGTCCAGTCCGGCAAAGTTCAACAAATCCATCAGTAAATTCATTGCCCCAATTTGGTGGTATATACTTCTTTACTTGCCAGCTTGAAATGAAGGCATTATGCATGTATATTTATGTGTGTTTAAAAAAATCTATCTGATGTCTGTCTAGCATGTGACATCTTGAAGTAGTTTCTTCGAGTTAAAAAAAAAATCCAAATGTGTGTTCAGCCATATGAAATCCTTTACCCCATTTAACATGCTAGTATTATAACATGTTGACTCGTGAAAACTTCTGGAATCCATTTTGAAGAAGCATATGTGAGTAATCAAGTTGGGGTAGTTTATTGATCTGACATTACGAACCAACAGAGGAAGTCCATTAAATACATCATTCTCTCTTCCTCTGGCACTCGATATGTAATTATTTATGTGAAAACTTTTTTTTTTATTTCTCCAGTACCCGTGAGAGCCTGGCTTCCAACACTTCCAGCATTGTTGAAAGTAACCGTCGTCAAAACCCAACCCTGAGCCCTGCGCACATAGGCGCTGCTCCAGCATTCAGCTTCCGCACAAGTACAGACCCCTCAGCAAATGAAGCCGAGAAGTTGCCGAAACCCAATTGCTTGCAAGCTTCTGTTACTAGTGTGTGATAGTCATTCTGCCTCCAATCTTCTGTCTCATCCTGTATTGCGAAGTTTACGACATTGGGACTGATGTTTACATCTTTGGGAAGACAAGCATCTCCACCACAGTTTTGGTGTTTACTTAAACTGTGCTGCTAAGTAGGCTAGGACAAAAAAACAAAAACAAAAAAACAAAAACAAAAAAAAATCTTAATTTCCAAGTATTGTTTTTCACGTTTATGGCTCTGTAGCAACAGACTAGCCCAGTAGGGGTAATGTGTATACTTTTGCTTAATTGATCATAACTGAGCACATAGGTGAGAGTCTAGCCACTGTAGGTGTTAGCTGCATTTTTTGGTGTCATGCGGTTGCTAATTCCATTTACAAATGCCACAGATGTGTGATAATGCTCCTAGTCCATGGTTGAACGGTGCCACAGAACTGATCCTTGACACTTATTCCCCCCAAGCTAAGCCACCACAGAAAGCATAAAATAAAAGGCACAGGTCACCTTGAGGAACACAATGCCAAACACTACTAGCAAGGACCTCAGCCCTTCTCTATCTGTGAATTATTTCACACCCATCATTTTCACTGTGAGTTCTCATGACACACTTTTTGCAGGAGCCCTTGGAAGTGAGTCAGAAGGGATTGTGTTTGAATTAATTGGGTGTGTTTTGTTTTATTTTGGTGAATATCAGATGCTTGTCTTATTCTTAACCTTCCATAACTACAAACAAGAATATAGGCCTTTGAATTTGAAGTGGACAAAGAGAGGGGGAAATATCCAACTTGGCTTAGCGACAGCACTAAGTGATGGAAGAGGTAATGTGGATTTTTTTTTCTAAGTATTAAATCATGTATCTTAGGGAGGTCATTTTATTCTTGTGATACTTATGATGTTCCTAGTTTAATATAATAGAGGAAATAACTAATTTGCTTAAATGAAAAGCAATTTCTTTGTGATACAAATGAAGAGTATGGCCTGAGGAGTTTATTTCTTTCTAATGGAAGGACATAATTCTATTTTATGTAGTTTTAAATAGAATGCCTAAATTAGGCTGTGGAAAATAATCTTTAGTGGTTATATGGAAGAGCAAATTTAGGGAGAGTTGGAATTCAGGCCTTTGATTCCTGGAAAAATGTTTGTGGACATACAAAAATACAATTTGAGTGGAAATAGAATTGTGCCCATATGATTAATAGCAGGAGGCCCTCATTCTACAAGTGTGGCATATACATAATTTGTACTCCCCTAAAATTTCCCAGGATAATTATGCATATATGAACTATGCCAGAGTAATGTTTACAGATACATTGTACCAACTTTCAGGAGTCACTCTTAGGTAGGCTTATAGATATCATTAGCCCATATTGTTCCTACAAAAGATTTGTTAGTGTTTTGTTTTGGTTTTTAGTTTAAGGCATTAAAGATGCCATTCCACAGCTTAGGGGTTATTACCAAGATACCAAATTTTCAGTCTCAAAACAGGTTGGTATTTAAAAGTTCCTAGATTTTTATTGGAATAGCAAATGAAATATATAGATGATAAAAATGCTTTGTAAAAAAAAAAAAGACCACGTAAGATTGCAAGGCAGTGATATGTAACAGTAGGAAGATTCTTTTTGTGATGAGTTTGTTTTGGTCAGTCAGGTTTTATAAATGAATTTCACATTTAATTGTAAATGTAAATTGCAGTTTCATCTCAGATTTTGTTAGCAGGTAGAACATTTTATAAAACACTTCTGTCTTAATGTCATAATTTGAATCACCAGGAATCACAGAAATCCGTGCAGTCTTATATTTTATGGTTGTATGCAATTTGTAGATTCCCTTCTCCCCAATGCCCCCAAATTGCTTTAGAACTTGAAACACTTGGGGACTTTCTAATTCTTTTGCAGATATTTGAGAGGCACATGGGTCAAATTCCTTATTTTTGGTATTGAAAATTCCTTTTTATGTTTCAATTAGACATTCCCTTGCATTTCTGAATAGACTCCTCAACCAGTGGGCCTTCACCCTCATGCCTTATTTCCTCTATGGCATGCCATGTCTGCTCAGAAATGCATCCTTTGCCTCATTGTTTAAATATGTGCAGAAGGAATGATAATGTATCTAATAGACTCCAGAGTCCATTTCTTTGGGGAGTTGTATATCATACGGTTACTAAATTTTCCACGTAAATTCATTTAAAACCCCCCACATACTTTGAAGTTTATATCATGCTATTATGTTCATAAGAAAAAGAAACATTGGAAGGCTATGCTAACCTCTAGTTGGTCATCTGAAAATAGCCACTGTAAAAATCAGATAATATATGAACAGAAAAGAAAAAAAATAGCTTAAGAGAAATTTTTGAAAATAAAAATTTGTCAAGCATTAGACAAGAAGTTAACAATCTAATGAAACCTATACACTATCTATCTGCCAGATAAGTGGTGTATATGATTTCAAAATACTCTCTTAGACCAGCAGTCATTAGTATTGAAATAATGGACTTAAAAATGGAATGTAAACAGGAGTTTCACATGGAAACATTTTCATCTGTATTTAATTTTTTCTCTTGGAAAAATGTATTTACAATGGGATCTCAAGGCTATTCTGTCTTGAGGTTCTTGGTGACCAAATGCTTGGGCCTCTCTCCAAGACTTTCTGATACTATCATACTCCTTCCATGAGATTAGAGCTTTCTGTTATGGTTTCTTATCTGGTCTTCTCTTTTTGTATATTGACTGAAAGGTTTACAGAACTGAGTTAGATTGAATCTCTGTGTGTGTTTTCAACTTTTAAAAGGTCAACACATCTGTCAGTATTTTGCACATTTAATATGTATTATTATAATACAACATATTACTTTATGGTAATTTTTATTTTCACATATAACTACCTCCATGAATTCAATGAAATGGCAGCAGTGTGTTCAAGGGTATTATAAAAAGCAAGGTTAAAACTTTCTGAAGCATCGGGTCACAATATTCTCTCTGTGTGTTGACATGTGTTAAAAGTCACCATTCTCTTCCACCCAAATTTCCATGATTCCTTTTTTAATTATTGGATTTTCAGATTCAGTCTTTGTATTTCTCCTCAAGAAAGCTCACTTGGGTGTGTTTTTTTTTTTTGGTTGGTGGTGTTCATATCAAGAGAACATTTAAAATTCTTGTCTTTTCCCCGTCCCTGCTAATTTTTTTTCTGTTAGTTGGTAAGTGTGATTTAGCAGGCTATTTGCACCTATTAGAGTTTTAGGTTTTATAAGGCAAAGAATACACACCAGATATTTGAACTGCCAACTTTGAAGCACTTTGGGCCCCAATCTGCCTTCACTTGCATGTTAACATATCAAGTCAAATTTTCACTTTACTTGAGAGAGCTGCATTGTACATTCCATTCTCACTATGTCTCATTCTCTCTGTTTCTCCTTCCCTTTCCCCTGCTTCCACTCTTCCTTTCTCAGTTACTCACTTTCTGTGCTAGACCATACATAATATGCCATTTTCTATATTGTGCACATCTCAGGGTACCTTAATGAGTAGATTAAGAAGGGGGTGCCATTCTATCAAAACATGCACAAAAGAGTCAAAAGAGAGATAGCAGGGAGTAGGGGGAGAACAAGTCATCCCTCTTACTGTTCTTTGAAACTTTGAGATTTGGGGTTTTGTCCTAAAGTCCAGAAATCAAAAGCTAAACTGTACATTAGGTGTTCCCCAAATCCTTCATTACAGCATTAATTCCCCCCCCACACACACACACAGACAGTACTGAGGGAGGGACTCTGCAAAAGGAAGCATGAACACCATCCCCTTTCAGTTTGGTGCAGCAAATGTAACAAAAAAAATCTACCTGGGGAGTAAACCACTTCTTACCACAAAGTGTACTTGAAAATAAAGTTTTTAACTTAAATTATAGAACTATTGCTCATAATCATAACACTTTATGTATCTCACTAAGGCAGCATTTGGAGCCTACTAAAAATAATGATAAGAACTTTGCATACAGTTCACCATGGATCTCAAAGTGCTTCCAAAGCATTCAGACTCATTAATGCTAGACAAACACAAAAATTGCGGGTGCTCTTTATTATAACACCTATTTGAGAAAAGAATGATCAGGTAGTGAGACTTGAGATCACCCTCAGGGGCAACTATTGAGTATCTTTTCTATTAGATGATAGACCATTATGTGAAAGCACTAAATGAATCATTCCCAATAAAGAGAATAATAAATATACATTTATTATTGTCAATGAAGTGAAAATAATTCTTTACAGTATCCATTTTTTACTTAAAAATTTCAGGGCTTTTATGAATTTGATATCATCCCTTCAGCTTAGAATGTGAGGCAAAACTATAGACAAATTAATTGATATTTCTTCCCAAATGTCCCACTTGAACCAATGGTAGTTTTAGATGTACCCCCTCATCTATGATTTTTATATTAAGTTTCTGCATCTTCTATGCTACAATGACATTCTTCAGGAACATGACTGCTCTTGGCAGTAGAAGGTGCTGAATACGCATTTTAATTAAAAACTTTATCAAGTACTTTTTACAGGGCTGTTGGACACAAAGGAGAATTTGTACAGTCTGTTTCTGCCTACTCTTTTGGAGGATCTGGATTACTGAAGAGAGCTGGTCTTGTTATCCTTGTCCTCTAAAACAGGAAGGATGAAAACAGCCTTAACAGCGACAATGCTCCTCAATTCAAATTGGCCAGTTGACAGAGCTGTCCAATGTGCTATATCAGCCTGGGGAGCACCCAGAGCACAGCAGTCCCTTTTTTGACCACCTCCAGTACCAACTTGCCTGCTTACAGAAGACAGCCTATATACTTACTCTTCTTCTGTCTGCAAAGTGGCTCTTCCCAGAAGCTTAGATGAAGCTAAAGTACATTGAAAAACATATATGTTTATGGGAGACATTACCTGGCTTTGGTTCAAAAAAAGTCTTGGGCTGAATAGAGATGACTATCAAATGTCTTTGCCATGCGAATGAATAAATACTTCCAATTGGCTGGGACCTGACAGTTGACATTCCCTTCTTCCTTAAAAAAGCTTTACATTGTTAAGAATGCATTCAGTATCCTTATTTTTCTGAGAGATTTTTATTTAGGAGGAAATCCTTCAACTTTACACTTAAAAAAAATCCACGATTAAATTCTACTTTATAATTGAACGAAGAATTGGAATCTCCTAGGATGAATTAATTAAAGTTTTCTTTTCAGCAGCATCTTGATAGACAGGTTCCATAGCTTTTGCAAATAATCTTGGGTCTCTACAGTTTCTGTATAGATTGCCATGGATCATTTAGAATTCTACTGGAATTCTAGAAGGCTGATGTGGATTAGAAATTGATTTTGATTTAAAAATTAAATATTCTTCTAATAGTTTGTCATATGCACCCACACATACATATATACACACAAACACACCCTGTTGCAGGGCTTTAATATTTTGGCTTCAGATGTGAACATCTACCATACCAGCTGAAGGCAGGGGACGTTTCCCAAGTAGTGACTGGAGGAGGTGAGGAAACCATGGAATTCCAGACTGATTCTGCCCATGCTCTGCCTCCCCATTCCAAGGGCTGACCTCAGTGCCCCTGCTCCTTTATTGCTCCCACCAAAAAGAGGTACCAAATCTGGGATCTTGTGAAGATCTCACCTGATTTACATCCATCCTTTGCAGTTAGATGAAAGAATCATTGAAGTGCACACTCGACAAATCCTCCCCTTCCTGTCACCCCTGTGTCCTGTCCTCCCTTCCATCTCCACCTAGATGCTGATACACCGCCACATGTTTCCACATTGGAAGGGCAGACTAATGTGCAGTATTGTGCACACATGCTGGGTTAGGGGATAGTGCCACCCTAAGGTCACCTCCAAGTAAGTATGACAGCTATCAAGAAGGTCCTTAGAGTAGTTGGCATAATGATTACTTTAGAGATGAGACTTCAGTTTAAAGACTAACTTTAAGGGATCATAATTCTGCAGGTATCTTTCCCTGAGTGACTGAATGTGACTGTTGCATTAGGTTAAATGAGTTAAGAAACGCAAGTGGGATTTACTGTATGTTAGAAGGGAGTTTTGCAGCCAAGACTGCCTTGAATAAATGTGTTTGCACTGAAAAAAAATTTTTAAAAATTTACTTGGTCTCTGGTTGCTGTAAAGGTCATCCAAGATGGATGTTCTGTTTATATTGTATAGTATTTCATATGAAATAATTACAGCTCATGAAATGTCTTCCCTAATGTTACTGATTTATAACAGCACATTTGTAACATGGTTTTTATTGTGTCTGTGTACCATATTGTAAATGATGATTACTTGTCATGCTTAGTATAATAACTTAAAAGGAAAAAAAAGGACAGGGATTTTTGTAAGTCTATATTTGAAAGTCCCTCCACATGGTAATATTGTGTTCATGTTGTTTATGTAGTGTCGTGTGAAATATCCATTTTGGATTGTGTTACTTTTTAAGATATTAAATAACATTTGGTTATATGTCTAAGTGGATTTTTTTATTTGAGAGAAAACATTTTAGGTGATCCAATTCTATGTTGCTTAAATTTTGGCAATAGATACATATCTCAGAATATTTAGTAGGGTTGGATATTTCTTCTTAAAGAAGGGAGGAGAGAATTTTGATATGAAGAATTTCTTCTAATGCGTATCAAAAATAGAGAGAGAGAAGAGAGAGCTGAATGCTGCAAGATAATTATTCTTGTAAAAATTCTTGAAAATAACAGTTCTTGGGGAAGTTACATGGCACAGTGGATAGAGCATGAAGTCCAGAGGACCTGAGTTCAAATTTGGTCTCAGACACTTAACACTTCCTAGCTGTGTGACTCTGGGCAAGTTGCCTCAGGAAAAAAAAATAAATAAAAGAAAATAACAGTTCTATAGGATATTTAAATCAATTTGAATCTGAACATTACTGTATCTAGAATTTAATTCTAATTTGAGACATGACTATAAAGTAATATCTAATGTCTAAAAACCAGAGCAGAAAATGTACATTCAAATGAGTGATAACCCTTTCAAAGGGAGGGACTCTTGAGTATATCTTTGTACACGCAGTATTATGAGATATATGTGCATATATGTATATATACACATGCACACATATGCACAGTGGATAGAGTGCTTAGAGTCTATTTGAATTCTGCTTTGGACACATTCTAGCCACATGACCCTGAGTACATCACTTTTGACTTCTTTCCAACTCAGTTTCCTCATCTGTAAAATGGGAGTAGTAATAGCATCCAATTCATGAGGTGGTTGTGAGGATCAAATGAGATAACAAAAAACTTTGCCAACTTGAAAATGCTAACTAAATCCCTATTATAGAAATTTATATACAACTACATTCATATATACATATACTTATTAAAACAATTCCATTTTCCCAAACATTTTAGTGGGTATGAAATTATAGATTATTTGAACAATGGTAAAGGTTCACTAGGCAAAATATTTTTGGAAGATGTTATGACTAATGAGATAATTTTAAAAGAAAGGAGATGTGACCTGGGAGGTGCAATGGAGGTCATTCTGTGTATATTGGATGGCTTGAACAGACCTAAGAAGAAAGAGAAGAATGTGAAAGATGGGACTGTGGGGGCCTTAGGAAAATATTTAAATAAAGAAGCAGATTCAGAAGCAGATTCAGGTTCTCTAAATCAAATAGTCCATGTGGCTAGACAGACATGATGAAGCAGATATTTTCTGAAGAGCTTTGAAGTCTATAATTAAGGATGGGATGGGGGAGTAGGAGCCCACAAGACAACAGCATTCTTGCCAAGAACTCCCAACACACACCCCTCTATAACAACTTAGGAAAACCCCACCAAACTAAATTCTGAGTAGAAAAGTCAAAAAAAGTCTCAATGAATTGTTTTCCAGCCTAGAGCAGATTAGGAAGACAAAAAGATCTGCAGATACTAGGCTAGGAGGTGGGGCGTGGTGGTGGCAAGGAGCACCCCATGGCAGAAGTGGCAGCACCAGGAGCAGATCAGCACCAGGAACTGTATGTCTGGTCAGATAGAAATCCCTAGGGACTCTTCTAGTACTGGGAGCAGAAATTGCTGCCATCTGTCAGTTCTGTCACCCAAACCCAGTTCTGGATCATAGTGGAAAGGTGCAGTGGTAATTATGAAGGAGAAGGGGGTCTACCTATAAAAAAAGGATCAGAATACAGATCAGGAGAATTTTAATTAGTTCTCTCCCCAGATCACACCACTTTGGAAGCATAGAAAACTTCAGCTTCCTGCTGAGCTGTGAAAATATCAGAGGACTTATATGACAGAAACTCAGGCCAGACACTACCCTTCTCCCACCTCACATACATCCCAGAAGTGATCACAGCCCAACTCTAACAAACTCTTCCAAAATCAAGAAATAGGCTGGAAAATGAACAAAACAAAACCTTGTTCATAAATAGCTATGGGTGTGATAGTAAAGCTCAAGATAAAAACTCAAAGAATGACAATAACTTGAAAATATATACAAGGAAAGCCTCAGAGGAAAAATGCATATTGGACATGAGCTCAACAAGAATTTCTAGAAGAACTAAAGAGATTGTGAAAATTAGAACAAAAAATTTGATTTAAACAAATGCATTTGATTTAAAAATCAAGTGGTAGAAGAAAAAATGAGGGCAATACAAAAAAAATATGAAGAAATTAGCAGCTTGGTAAAAGAGGCACAAAAAAATACTGAAGAAAATAACTTTTAAAAAATCTGAATTGGCCAAATGGTATAAAATTAAAGAAAGTAACTCCTTAAAAATTAGAAATGGGCAAATGGAAGTTAATGATGTGTGAGATATTAATAAATAATGAAGCAAAGTCAAAAGAAAGAGAAAAAAATGTGAAATATCTCATAGGATTTCAAAACTGACCTGGAACACACATCAAGAAAAGATAAGAATTATTGGTCTATCTAAAGCCATGAACAAAAAAAGCCTTGATATAATTCAAAAAGTTATTAAGGAAAACAACTCTGTTATCTTGGAACTATATGGCAAAGGAGAAATTGAAAGACTTTACTGGTAACTTTCTGAAAGAGATCCCCCAATAGAAACCCCAGAAATATTGTAGCCAAAATTCAGAGCTCCCAGGCCAAGGAGAAAATACTGAAAGAAGCCAGAAAGAAACAATTCTAACAACATGGAACCACAATCAGCTATACACTGAATTTAGCTCACTCAAAAGGAGGGGAAGCCTTGGAACTTTTTTCGAAGGCAAAGGAGTTACGATTACATCAAAGAATAGTTTACTCTGAAAATTTGAATATGAAGTGTATATCAGACACATTTGGTTTCATAGAGAAACTTGTCCTCCCTTATAGGGAAGTGGGAGGGAAAGGAGGAAAAGAAAGGAATAGACTAGTAGAAGGGAAATTAGAAGAATCGGGAAATGAGTAAAAAAGGGGGAGGGGCTCTAAAGGGGGGGAGGATTGTTTGGGGAGGGGGTCATCAAAAGCAAAACACTGAGGAAGGGGGAAGGGCAAAAGGGGAAAGGAAAGGGAAAAACATAACTTGGGTAAATAAGATGGCAGCAAATATAGAATTAGTTATTCTAACTGTGAATGTGAATGAGATGAACTCTCCCATAAAGCGGAAACGGATAGCAGACTGGATTAAAAACCAGAATCCAACAATATGTTGTCTACAAGAAACACATCTAAAGCATAGTGACACATACAGGGTGAAGGTAAAAGGTTGGAGCAGAACCTATTATGCTTCAGGTGAAGAAAAAAAAAGCAGGGGTAGCAATCCTGATATCAGATCAAGTAAAAGCAAAGATACATCTAATCAAAAGAGATAAGGAAAGAAATTATATTTTATTAAAGTGTACAATAAATAATGTAGCAATATCAATACTAAATATATATGCACCAAGTGGTATAGCATCCAAATTCCTAGGAGAGAAATTAAGAGAGATGCAAGAAGAAATAGACAGCCAAACAATACTAGTGGGGGATCGCAACCTTGCTCTCTCAGAATTAGATAAATCAAACCACAAAATAAATAAGAAAGAAACTAGGGAGGTAAACCAATTGTTAGAAAAGTTAGGTATGATAGATCTTTGGAGAAAATTGAATGGAGACAGTAGGGAGTTTACTTTTTTCTCAGCAGTTCATGGAACTTATACAAAAATTGACCATGTATTAGGGCATAAAAACCTCAAAATCAAATGCAGAAAGGCAGAAACAGTAAATGCATCTTTTTCAGATCATGATATAATAAAAATCACATGCAATATAAGGCCAGGAGAAAATAGATCAAAAGTTAATTGGAAATTAAATAATCTAATCCTGAAGAATGAATGGATGAAAGAGCAAATCATACACACAATCAATAATTTCATCCAGGAGAATGACAATAATGAGACAACATACCAAAATTTGTGGGATACAGACAAAGCAGTTATAAGGGGCAATTTTATATCTCTAGATGCTTACTTGCATAAAATAGAAAAAGAAAAGATCAACGAATTGGGCTCATTATTAAAAAAAAAGTAGAAAAAGAACAAATTAAAAACCCTCAATTAAATACCAAATTGGAAATTCTAAAAATAAAAGGGGAAATTAATAAAATTGAAAATAAGAAAACTATTGAATTAATAAATAAAACTAAGAGTTGGTTTTATGAAAAAACCAACAAAATAGATAAGCCTTTAGTTAATTTGATCAGAAAATGGAAAGAGGAAAATCAAATTGTTAGTCTCAAAAATGATAAGGAAGAATTTTCCTCCAATGAAGAGGAAATTAGAATAATAATTAGGAGTTACTTTGCCCAACTTTACACCAGTAAGTTTGATAATCTAAACAAAATGGAGAAATATCTACAAAAATGTAGATTGCCCAGGTTAACAGAAGAGGAAATAAATTATTTAAATAGCTCCATATTAGAAAAAGAAATAGAACAAGCTATTAACCAACTCCCTAAGAAAAAATCTCCAGGGCCAGATGCATTTACATGTGAATTCTACCAAACATTCAAAGAACAATTAATTCCAATACTATACAAACTATTTGAAAAATTAGGGACTGAAGGTATACTACCAAATTCCTTCTATGATACAGATATGGTGCTGATTGCTAAACCAGGTAAGGTGAAAACAGAGAAAGAAAACTATAGACCAATTTCCCTAATGCATATTGATGCAAAAATTTTAAATAAGATATTAGCAATGAGATTACAGAAAGTCATTCCCAGCATAGTACACTATGACCAAGTAGGATTTATACCAGGAATGCAGGGCTGGTTCAATATTAGGAAAACTATTAACATAATCAATAGCCAAACTAACAAAAACCATATGATTATCTCAATAAATTCAGAAAAAGCATTTGATAAAACCCAACACCTATTCCTATTAAAAACACTAGAGAATATACGAATAAGGTTTTTCCTTAAAATGATTAGTAGCAGCTACTTAAAACAATCAGCAAGCATCCTATGTAATGGAGACAAACTAGAACCATTCACAATAAGATCAGGAGTGAAACAAGGCTGCCCATTGTCACCATTACTATTTAATATTGTATTAGAAATGTTAGCTTTGGCAATAAGAGAAGAAAAAGAGATAAAAGGAATTAGAGTAGGTAATGAGGAAACCAAATTATCATTCTTTTCAGATGACAAGATGGTATACTTAGGGAACCCTAGAGAAACAACTAAAAAAACTACTAGAAACAATTCACAACTTTAGCATAGTTGCAGGATTCAAAATAAATCCACATAAATCATCAGCATTTTTATATATTACCAACAAAGTTCAGCAGCAAGAGATACAAAAAGAAATTCCATTCAAAATAACAGATGGTAGTATAAAATATTTGGGAATCTATCTGCCAAGGAAAAGTCAGAAACTATATGAACTAAACTACAAAACACTTTCCATACAAATAAAATGAGACCTAGTCATTTGGAAAAACATCAAGTGCTCATGGGTTGGCCGGGCAAATATAATAAAAATGACAATACTACCTAAACTAATTTACTTATTTAGTGCCATACCAATCAAACTCCCAAGAAATTATTTTACAGATCTAGAAAAAATAGTAGCAAAGTTCATTTGGAAGAACAAAAGGTCAAGGATCTCAAGGGGATTAATGAAAGAAAAAGGCAGATGAAGGTGGCCTTACTGTGCCAGATCTAAAACTATATTATAAAGCAGCGGTCATCAAAACCGTTTGGTGTACTGGCTGAGAAATAGAGCAGTCAAACATTGGCATAGGATAGAATATCTGGACAAACTAGGCAATAACTTTAGCAATTTAGTGTTTGATAAACCCAAAGACTCCAGCTTTTGCGATAAGTACTCACTATTTGGCAAAAACTACTGGGAAAATTGGAAACTAGTGTGGAAGAAATTAGGGCTTGACCCACACCTAACACCACATACCAAGTTAAGATCTAAATGGGTTCATGATCTAGATATAAAGAGTGATATTGTAATCAAATTAGAGGAACATAGGATAGTTTACCTCTCAGACCTGTGGAGATGTAATAAATTTATGTCCAAAGAAGATCTGGAACTCTTAATTGAACACCAGGTAGATAATTTTGATTATATTAAGTTAAAAAGTTTCTGTACAAACAAAAATAATGCAGACAAGATTAGGAGGGAAGCATCAAATTGGGAAATCATCTTTATATTTAAAGGTTCGAATAAAGGCCTCATTTCTAAAATATATATAGAATTGTCTCATATTTATAAGAATTCAAGCCACTCTTCAATAGATAAATAATCAAGGGATATGAACAGACAATTTTCAGATGATGAAATTAAAACCATTTCTAGTCATATGAAAAGGTGCTCCAAATCACGATTGATCAGAGAAATGCAAATTAAGACAACTCTGAGGTACCACTACACACACCTGTCAGACTGGCTAAAATGACAGGAAAAGATAATGACGAATGTTGGAGGGGATGTGGGAAAACCGGGACACTAATACATTGTTGGTAGAATTGTGAACGGATCCAACCATTCTGGAGAGGTATTTGGAACTATGCTCAAAAAGTTACCAAACTTTGACCCAGCAGTGTTTCTATTGGGCTTATATCCCAAAGAGAGCTTAAAGGAGGGAAAGAGACCCATGTGTGCAAGAGTGTTTGTGGCAGCCCTTTTTGTAGGGGCTAGAAACTGGAAACTGAATGGATGCCCATCAATTGGAGAGTGGCTGAATAAATTATGGTATATGAATGCTATGGAATATTATTGCTCTGTAAGAAATGACCAGCAGGACGATTTCAGATCGTCCTGGAGGGACTTGCAGGAACTGATGCTGAGTGAAACGAGCAGAACCAGGAGATCATTATACACAGCAATAACAATATTATATGATGATCAATTCTGATGGACATAGCTTTCTTCAAAATTGAAATGTCTCAAACCAGTTCCAGTTGTTCAGTGAAGAAAGACACATGCATCCAGAGAGAGGGATATGAAATGTGGACCACAATATATCATTTCCATGATCTCTATTGATGTTTGTTTGCATTGGGTTTCCTTTCTCAGATATTTTTTGTTCTCATAGACACGATTTTTCTTGCCTTGTCAAGTATTTTAATATAATTAACATATAGTGGACTTCCTGCCATCTAGGGGAGTGGAGGGGACTAGGGGGGAAAATGTGTAACGGAAAGCTTTGTAAGGATCAATGTTGAGGAACTACCCATACATATGTTATGCAAATAAAAACCTTTAATTAAAAAAAAAAAGAAAAAAAGAAAAATTGAATATGATCATGTTGAAGGTGGTGGTATGGCCCTTTAATAAAATAGAAGAATTCCAAGTATTCTTTATGAAAAAAAAACAGAGCTAAATAGAAAACTTGACAAACATGATAGAAATATAAAAAGGTAAATATGAATGAGGAAACATAAGGGACTTACTAAGACTAAACTGTTTACATTCTTATTAGGTAAGATGATATCTAAATCCTTAGAGCAATTATTACTATCAGGGAAATTAAAAGGAATCTAATTAGACAGAGGGCAAAGATGTGAATCATATTGGGATGATCTCAAAAGAAGGATAGAAAGGTGAGAAAGAGGGATATATTGGGAGAAGAGGAAAAGAAGAGAAAGAATGGAAAAATCTCAAAGAGGCAGACAATTTTTACAATGGGGAAAATGTGGTGGGTCAAGTTAACAATGTTTAACTCTTTCATCTGAACTGATTCAAGAAGGGAAATATACACGCTACTGAGTATAGAAATTCACTTTATCCAATAAGGAAGTAGAAGGGGGAAGGGTGGGAGGTTGATTAATGGAAGCAATGATCAGAAGCAAAACAGTAAAGAGAGAAAGATAATTAAAAGACAAGAGGATGGAGATAAACCTATTTGATAATCTTAATTGAATATGAATGGGATGAACTCACCCATTAAATGGAAAAGTATAGCAGAATGGATTAGAAACTAGCATAGAGTCAAAATATTGGTCTGAAGAAGAATCTATTATCTTTTTACTGAAGTCAAGTAAGACATCAAGGGTAGTTATCATGGTCTTAGGTAAAACAAAAGCAAAAACATGTAATTTTTAAAAAATAGTCAGAGAAACTAAGCTAAAAGGTACTATAAACAATGAATTAATATCAGTACTCCACATATACTCACCAAACAGTATGGCATTCAAAATTCTTGAAGGAAAAGTTAAATAAGTTATAGGGAGAAATAGTAAAATTATGGTAGCTGAAAGAACAATTGATTCTAATACTATATAAGCTATTTGAAGAAATTATGTAAAGGGGAAATACTACCACATTTTTTTTCATGATACAAATCTGGTATTGATAACAAAATCCAGAAAAGCAAAAAGAAAGAAAAGTAGAGACCAATTTTTCTAATGAATATTGATGCAAAAAAAGTAAATGCTATCAAGAAGATTACAACAATATATCACAAAAATCATACACTATGAAAGACTGGATTTAAATCAGGAATGCAGGACTGGTTTGACATTAGGAAAACTATAAAGATAATTTACATTGAAATGCTAAGTATCTACCTAAAATAAAAAAACGGACATCTGTCTTTGGATAAAGTAGAAATTGGATAAATGAGAAATCTTTCCAATAAGACTAGGGGAGAATCAAGGGTGTCCATTATCAACAAGAAAAACGGCAAAATTAATACGATTATATCAATATATGCAGAAAAAGTTTTTGACAAGATAACACCTATTCCTAAAACATAGAAATAAATGGAGACTCTTAAAATAGTGAGTAATTTCTATCTAAAATCAAGAATAAGTATCTTAATGGGGATAAAATAAAAAGCTTTTCCAATAAGATCAATAGTGCAGAGTTTATCACTATTATTGTTCAGTATTGTACTAGAAAAGCTAGCTATAGCAATAAGACTATATGAAGAAATATAAGCTATAAGCAATAAGTATGCACAACGAGGAAACAAAACTATCACTTCAGAGATAGTATAGAGAACCTAGAGAATAGACTTAAAAAAAACTAGTTGAAACAATTAACAACTTTAGCACAATTACCAAAGAAAAATAAACCCACAAGAATCATCAGCATTTCTCTATATTGCTAACAAAATTTAACCAAAAGAAAGAGAAATTTCTTTTAAAATAATCAAAATACAGTATAAAATACTGGAAGTCTATCTGCCAAAACACATACTGGAATTATATGAACACAATTACAAAACACTCCACACAAAGACATTTAAATAAATGGAGAAATATTAATTCCTTTTGGGCAGGGAAAGTAAAAAAAAAAAAGAAAAATTCATTGACTTATTCAGTTCTATACCAATTAAACTGCAAATAATTATTTATAGAGCTAAAAAACAAAAACAACTCATCTAGACTAGATTCTAGAGGACCAAAAGTTTAAGAATATCAAGAGAATCAATGAAACAAAAGAAAAGTACCTAATAGTATCAAATCCCAAATTATATTGCAAAATGGTAATCAGTGTTTGATCAATACAATAGATTAAGTTTACAATATACAAAAATAAATGAGCACAATACACTAGTGTTTGATAAACCAAAAGATCCCACTTATTGGGAATCTTTGACAAGAACTGCTAAGCAAACTAGAAATTAGTCTGAGAAAAAGTGGACATATACCAATATCTCATACTATGTATTTGATAACCTTGAGATGGGTATATGATTTAGATATAAGTGATCATATCATAAACCAATTAGTGTCATATGGAAGAAATTACCTGTCAGATCTGTGAATATTGAAAGAGTGATGGAGTATGGTTTCAGAAAAACTGGGAGGGTTTATATGAACTGATATAAATGTGAAGCAAGCCAGAATCAGGAGAACAACATATAAAGTTAACAGCCATATTGTAAAATAAGCACCTGTGCTTATTTATAGGAACTGTTCAATACAGTGATTCATTAGAACCCCAAACTACTCATGATCAAAAAAGCTATCTGCTTCTAAACAGCGACCTGATGGGCTCAGAATGCAGATTGAAATATGGTTTTCCTTTATTTTTCTTACTCCCCCCCCCCCAACATGGCTTATACAGAAGTATCATGTTTCTTGCCTTCTCAATGAGTAGGGGAGAAGGTGGAGGGAAAGAGAAAAAAATTTAGAACTGAAAATAAAAATAAAAAATTTTAAAAATTAGTTTGTGATCCACAGGCCAATGGCAAACAGCAGAATAATATAAATAATAATGTTTTACTCTATTTTAACTTGTTGGCTTTTGGACTAAAAGATAATTGGTAATTGTAGTTCTTGTGGGATGAAAGTTTTATGCCCCAGTAAAAATACTTTGTCTAGGTGATAAACTTTAACAAATCCCATTCCTTATAACTATTTCTTACTGGGCAGTAGGGTATGGTGTGACATTGTAAATTAGGGAGACTTTTGGGTTGTCAGCCTTTGACAAATACTGGCTAAATCACCCTGGGCAAGTGCCCTAAACTCTCAATGCCTCCAAACAACTCTCAGTCTAAAAATGTCAGAGAAAGTGTGACCTGCATTGTGGTAGAGAATTTCCTTACCTGGGAGTGAAGTCACAGTTTTAGTCCTTATTTGCATCTTCTCTCAATCAGAAGATTCAGTATTTCTTTAATTCTTTTCCTGTCCTTTTACTTTTATGGTACAATGTTTCCTCCTACTTCCTCTAATTCTTTGGATTTATTTTAACTTCCCTCTTCCCATTTAAAATAGGCCTTGTCTTGACTTGTTTCATCTGTTAGCACTTACTCTTAGTCCTAGTCTCAGCTGTGTTGATAATAGCCAGAGTCCCTAAGCATTCTAAATTTAAGATTAACACTTTGCTTATAACACTTGAATCCAGAGAACACTCCACTTCTGCAAATTCTATCTTTGTTTATCTTTCCATTATAAGCTAATTTCCATTACTCTTAAGACAGGAATGGGAAAAAAATCAGCCATCAGCTTCATCCTCTAACAGGTTGCAAACTCCATCCATCTTTTCTCTGCCAATGACATGAAACATGATACTAAGTTAGACCTGTGATCCATCAGATAGATAATTTGTATCGTTTTCTTGCTATCCTCATAGATGAGAGCTGTATCCTTAAGACATACCATATGCTAGGTTAATCATTAATTATGTGTGTCATGCACAAAATGGATTAAATTCCTTTTTAAAAATTTTTATTTAATTTTCAGTTTATGGAATTTAACAAGAATTTTCATTGCATAGTATAATAAAAAGATAATTACACATGGAACTACAAATCTATTATGTTCAACTTTCTGTTTTTTTAATTAATAAAGTTATCGTGTAAATTTCCTTTTCCCCCTTTTTTCTTTTACCCATCCTAAAGATGACTACCATTAGATACAAATATATATATATGTACATATATATATGTATATGTAAAATTATTCTATACATACTTCTATCAGTTCTGGATGCACAGAGCATCTAAATCTTTTTATATACAAAAGTTTTGAGCTAAGGCATTACCTCTCTGTGGTAATGAGTCCCATTCATTTTTACCATTTACCTCATTTTCCCTAAAAATTTCATTTAAAGAATTTTTCACTAATTTAAGCTTCTGAGCTCAATTTCTTTTTTCTTTTTTCTTTTTTTTTTTCCACTGAGGCAATTGGGGTTAAGTGACTTTCCCAGAGTCACACATCTAGGAAGTGTTAAGTGTCTGAGGTCATATTTGAACTCAGGTCCTCCTGATTTCAGGACTAGTACTCTATCCACTACATCACCTAGCTGCCCCCTGCACTCAATTCCTATACCAAGTTTCTCCAACTATATTGGAATCAGTATTTGTAAAGTCTGACAGCCTTAATCTATCATTGGAAAGAGCCTGTATGGAATGTGCTCTTCTGAACTTCTCCAACATGTCCATTGTCTTCCCTCTTTCCATCTTCCTTTTCTGCTTTATCTTTCCTATCCCATACAAGCTCCTTGAAGGCAGTAGTTATCTTTCAGTTTTTCATTTGTATTCATAACTTTTAGCAAAATGCCTAGCATATTGTGCTGCTCTTAGTTGTTTTTAGTCGTGTCCAGCACTTTGTGGTCCCATTTGGCAAAGATATTGGAGTGGTTTGACATGTTCTTCTCCAGCTCATTTTACAAATGAGAAAAGTGATTTTTCCAGGGTCACACAGCTAGCAAGTATCTGAAAGTCAGGTCTTTCTGACTCCAAATCTGGTGCTCTAGCTATTTAGATGCCCTATTGGTATAAAGTAGGTGCTTAATAAATGTTTATTGACTGAAAGATTGAGGTTACCTCTCTATCCACTATGTCACCAGGCCTCTGCTAGTTTGTCAAAATATACTACTGTCTAGATGCACTATTATCCTCAGGTTCTTTCTAATGACAGATTTTCTAATGATAATGATAGATTAAGGCCTTCAGACTTTAGAGGCAGCAACAATACAGATGCTGATTCAAATGCAGACATGGAAACTTGGAGTAGGAACTGAGTTCAGAATCCTGAAATTAGTGGAGAATTCTTTAAAGGAAAAAAATTATTCAATTTTTCCTCTGCTCATTACTCTAAAATGATTAGGTAAGCTATATCTTTTAGGAAAATATAGTTTGTCAGATTTTTTAATGAGTCTGGTACCCCATCCATGAGGGTTACAAACCCTACAAAACTCTTCATACTTTTTTATACATCAATGTTCTTGTTAAAGCCTTCTATAGATTCTCTATCAAAGACTCTGGAGACTTCCTATGGTTCTTTTAATTTCTTGAGGATACCAGTGCAACTAATGCAGTCCATTTATTATTTCTCATTTCCTCTACTTGCCTGGTGGTCCTTTTTGTAGTCACACATCTTTTTAATGATGTCTTTTAGGTCACTTATCCCATATACTTGAGCTGGCTATTTAAGCAAGGCAGAATTACAGGATTTGAGAGTGGAAGGGGACCCTAGCAGCCACCCAGGTCAACCTATTCATGCAAAGAATCTCTTAGCATGGCATACCGAACATATGGATGTTTAGTCTCAGCTCCAAGATGGAAGAAAACATCATATGGGGGCATGATGGAGTGCCTTTTGTGCTTGCCTTCAGATGACCATGCAGCAACTGATAAAATTAATCCCTGGAGTCTTTCATTGCATAATTATCATTGCACTAAATTAATTATATATGATTATCTATGCCTATTAAATCAATAACAATTAAATCAGTATGAGTAAGAGGCAGGAAATATGTTGGGGAAGAAAAAATTTAACATGAAACCACAAGAGGCTCATGCTTGAATCCAGCAACTAATGCTAGCTGTATTGTCCTAGGTCATTTCCTGGCTCTGACCTTCAGCTTCCTTATCTAGAAACTGAAGGTAATAAGAATTTCCTACTCCCCAAAGTTATAAAGAAAACTGATTTGTAAACCTGAGAGTGTTATGGAGATATAGCTTGTTATTGCATTTTGTAAAACTCAATTTACCATGCTAGATTAATGTAGAAGTAGAAAGAATTAGATTTTTTTTTCTTTTTTAACTTGTTTTTGGTGAACTAATATAAAAGTTCAGTGAGGATATTAAAACTATTAAATCATTGTTTTATGTACAGAATGCTCACAATTAAATTAACCTGGCCTTTGTGATTACCAAGGATATTTCAAGGAAAGAGGGGAAGAGACCTCATTTGAAATAGTGTCAATATTAATAATTTTCATTATTTTCTATATCTTCACTTCCTTTCACAGAATTATTATATTATATAAATTGATAGAATAAGAATATGAAGCTTATGCTCAATTTCAGAGGATTTTGGTTTAAAATAAATTTTATTTTAATAAATATATAATAATATAAATTATGTAACATTACACTAATAATTAAGTATTAATAAATAATAAAATAAATGAATTTATTTTAAAAATAATTTTTAAACTGATTTAATTGAAAGAAAATGAAGTTCTGCAGAATAGGAAAGAATAGATGATTGAAGTGATAGGAAAAAAACAAAGACCAAATGAAGAGGGTATAGGAGGGAGATTTGTTGGGGCATCGTTTTCTCAGGACACTCTCTCTCTCTCAACTATGTGTATTTTCCTATTTTATTTTTCCCATTTTATGTATATTTCCCATTTTACATTTCAAGTAAAACATTACTTCTGGATCTCAGCTCCCAAACTTTAAGAGGGTTTGGGTTGAGATTCAGCTGAGATCCATAGGGAGCACCCTATCCCCTGACATTTATGTCAAGACATTATACTTCACATTTTTATTACAGGATTACCTTGTGAGGACAATGAATGAAGATTATATAAAAGTCTTGGTGCAGTTTTAAACTATTAAAGCTTAACATAGTAAGTATGTACACTGTTCATGCAAATCTGAGGCAGCTAGGTAGGTCAGAAGATAGACAGCTGAGTCTGGGAGTCAGGAAGATCTGAGTTCAAATCTGGCCTCAGACACTTAATAGCTGTGTGACCCTAGGCAAGTCACTTAACCCCATTTTCCTCAGTTTCCTCATCTGTAAAATGAACTAGAGAAGAAAACAGCAAACCACTTCAGTATCTTTGCCAAGAAAACCCCAAATGGACCACAGAGTCAGACAGGACTGAAAAATGAATACCAAAACTACTAAAAATCCAGACATTCTGGGGCAGCTAGGTGGCGCAGTGGATAGAGCACCAGCCCTGAAGTCAGGAGGACCTGAGTTCAAATCTTATCTCAGACACTTAACATTCCCTAGCTGTGTGACCCTGGGCAAGTCACTTAACCCCAATTGCCTCAGCAAAAAGCAAAAAAAAAAAAAATCCAGACATTCTGTGTTTGATTCCATCAACTTCATTCTCTTGTACCCATCTTCTTTAATTTTTCCTTGACTGTGCATTATAGTTAGGATCATTAATATAGATCTGGAAGGGACCTCAGAATCCATCTAGTCCAACTCAAACCCTCTTAAAAATTTTTTTTGGGACAAAATTTGGGAGCTGAGATCCAGAAAGCTTAAATGATTTATTTACCCAATGTAACATAGGAGTAATTGTCAGAGGCAGAATTTGACTTCAGATCCTTTCTAAAGTCAGCCCTCTTTTCATTGTACCATAGATATTTCCTGCTGGGAGATTTCATTGGGTTGTTTGGAATAGATGGGGGTATCTTTGGACTGGGATTTTTGGAAATCTTTGTATCTTTGTTTAGATTTGCTGCTTCTTGAAATAGCTTTTAGCCAGTTGGGTTTTTTCAGGAACTCCTTTGTTCTATTTGTCTCTGCCTGGAGTAGAGGTATTAATGACTCTTCCCTACCTACTTAAAATAATTGGAGTTGAATAAAAGACTAAACACTAAAAAAGTATTACACTTGTCCCTTCTACAGTGTGACTTTCCCCACTGCAATTTCTACATATTGTAGGTTGGCATAATAAATTAAATGGGTACTTTGGGGGAATTTTGCAAAAACCACAGATGATATGCAAAGACCAGCAAACAACATAGAAAAAGTTTAGAAACTCAGAAATGCATAATAAATAAATATATATGTATATATATGGTATTGCATAATATCAACATATTTTATCTTTTAACATCATAATAATTCAGACTTTCTTCCTGGTACAAAGGGAGGGCCAAAAAAATTTTACATGGATTTTCCAGATAGAGGAGGCACCCTAATTTGAGATAACTGTATACCTGCCATTCTTGTCCTTATATTTTCTCCTACTGCTGGCTCTTTCTTTTTTATTCATTCAGGCTGTGTCAGCATCAAATAGTTGTCATGTATAGTATATTATTATGTATATGTTATGTATATATGTATACACAAACTTAAATGTGTAGAATGTCTTGTGGAAAGAATTAAGGAGTCTGGGGTTGTGGTCAAGAGCAATTGAGAGAGGTCAGTAAATGTTGTTCCAATGAGAAAACATCAAACTATAGCAGGTGAAATTAATACTCTCCATTTCTGGGAGAGACAAAAGGTGCTACAAACCTTAGGGATATAGGCAAAAGAGGGCTTAAAGATCATCTGATAATTACAACCACTGATGTAATGTTTGCTTTTAACTATATCTTAAATCTAATGGCTGCTGATGCCTGTGGAGATAAACTCTTTAAAAGAATAACAAAAAAATTGCTTTGAGTTGCTTTGCTTTTTGTAATTGTCCCAAGACTCCTTTTTCTCTTAGGAATGTGAGTTTTGCTTTAATCTAATGTTTCATCTGGCATGTTTCCCATTTTTATTTCTTTTCTTTTATTCTTTTTTTCATTTTGAATTCCATTTTTTGTTTCAAAAATTTCTAATTAAAATTTCTTGTGGAAACCTTTTAATTTGGCTTGCTTTTATTTATCTATTTACACTCTATAGTGATAAAGCACATTATTCACCATTCAGAAGAGAAAAAAAACCAGGAAGATAGGCTTGTTGATTGAAGACCTACCAATTATTAATCAATTACAAAGTATTTACTAAGAACTTATTATATGCTAGGTATTGTGCTAGGTCTTTGGGATATGAAGAAAGGCAAAATTTGAACTCAAGAAACTTACTTTCTCATGAGAAAAATAGTAGAAAAATAGGAAGGTATAAAATACATCATGAGTAGATAGAAGGTAACCTTAGGGGGAAAACTAGCTAAATAAGGTAAGCTGACTGCAGTGTGATGATTGCTTGGGCCACTTCAAATACCAAGTCGTAGCATAAGGACAGCAATCTACTTCTTTGGAAGGTAGTACCCACACAAATACAGATTGGACTATTTGGGAATTCTAAAAAAGTCATTACTTTGTCTCCATCTTCAAAGTTATCACTGCAAAGAGGCAACTGGATTAAAAATACAATAAGGTTCACACTTATATTGCCAAATGTTTTAGAATCTTATAAAGAGTAGGAAGTTTCCTTCTTCAGTCTTACCAATAACTTAAAATAATGGAAAAACATGGATGTTTTATTGAAAGCAGCAAACCAAAGAAGACTAAGGGGGTTGGTAGGTTGATATGTTCAGCTAGTTCTGGTAACCACAACTAAGCTGTGATTCATACTGTCTCAATGCTGTGGGTGTAGGGATTCCAATATTTCTATCCCCTGCCATATGGTGTGACTGTATTCTGTGGTGAATTGGCTGCTTAGAATATTTTGTTCCCATCTGTATTAAGCATATGCTCCTTGAGACATCATTTTAATGAGTGGTAGAACAGGATGTACCCGGCCTGTATTTTCTGGGGTGCTTTCACCCTCCAAAATATTGAAGAAATTGAACTCTAGATGAAAGTGAGGGAGAGTAAATAGCACAAATAGCTTAGAGTATTGGCTTCTGTGTGACATTTGGAGCCATACCTTTTATTGACAGGGTCTCATTTGGCTCAACAGTTTCCTGATTGAGTAAGTCATTCTCTGGAAACTAAAGATGTTAAACAAGATGACTAGGGGTAGTGTAGGGTCAGTGGCGTTTTGCCCACAACATCCCTAAGTAGAGCTGGAACTGGTATAAAATGGAATTGGGAAATAAATAAACACAAAATTAAAAAAAAAAACCATATGTAATCTTAACATATGCTTTTCTAAGTCAATATGTGGCTTCCAAGGATCCTTATTTATGGTTTTTAGTTTGACATGATCATACTAAAAACAATTAACATTTCAAATCTAATTAGCTGGTGCTTCTTAAATAGTGATTCTGAACAGTTCCAAAGGACTCATATTGAAAAATGCTATCCAAAGA
The DNA here is from genome assembly GCA_023553655.1 of Myrmecobius fasciatus. Taxonomy (NCBI): domain Eukaryota; kingdom Metazoa; phylum Chordata; class Mammalia; order Dasyuromorphia; family Myrmecobiidae; genus Myrmecobius; species Myrmecobius fasciatus. The sequence goes on from JAJPUD010001227.1 coordinate 295,939, forward strand.
ATTGATAGAGTCTGAATGCAGATTGAAGCATCCTATTTTTTTTTTCATTTTTGGGACTTTTTTCATGGTTTTTCTTTGGGTCTGTATTTTCTTTCACACCACAACTATTATGAAAATATGTTCTACATTATTGCACATGTATAAACTGTATCAAATTGCCTACTTCCTCAGGGAGGATGGAGTTTGGGGGGGGTGGAGGAGAAATTTGTCATTCTAGATTTTTTAAAAAATGGATGTTAAACCTGCCAAAAGAGAAAAATTTCCTTTTTCATTATTAACAAAGAAATAATTAATGTTTATTTGTCAATATTTTGTTGAAATGTTAATATGAATATAGACATAACACATTTTTAATGCGAAGTTAGATCTAAATAATTGAAGTGATATTTATTGTTCATGGGTAGGTAAAATCAATATTAAAAAAATAACCATTTTACCCAACTAATCTATTTATGTAATGCCATTCCAATTAACTCACTAAAAAAATCATGAGATAGAAAAAAATAACAAAATTCAATTAGAAGAATAAAAGATTAAAATAGGAATAAAACAATAAAATAGTAAATAATAAATAATAAAATAAAACTTAATAAAAATTCAAGAAAACCAGAGGAAAAAAGATGTAAAGGAAACAGTGATCAGTAGTATCAGACTTTAAACAATATTGCAAGATGAAAGCAGTGTTGAAATATAAAATGAATAATTTTGATTATTTTACATTAAAATTGTCTTGTATAAATAAAATCTGTTCAGCCAAAAACAGAAGGAGGGCAGAAAAATGAAGAAAAAAAATTCATGGACATTTTTTTTTCTTTTCTTTTTTTTTTTTTTTTTTTGGATTTTGAGAGCGTTTATTAGCCGGACAGTGACTGACCTCCCTAGACAGGCTAGTAGAGATCAGACCGGAATCTTGGAAGAAGCACACTTTTAAGCATATTTGCCACTTCCTGGTACAGCCTTGCGGTTACATTTTTTTTTTAAATTAAAGCTTTTTATTTGCAAAAAACATATGTATGGGTAATTCTTCAACATTGACCCTTAACAAAGCTTTCTGTTACAAATTTTTCGCCCCTAATCCCCACCCCTCCTCTAGATGGCGGGAAGTCCACTACATGTTAATTATGTTTTTTTTTTAAATTAATACTTTTTATTTGCAAAACATATGTATGGGTAATTCCTAAACATTAACCCTTACAAAGCTTTCTGTTACAAATTTTTCCCCCCTACTCCCCACCCCTCCCCTAGATGGCAGGATATCCACTACATGTTAATTATGTTAGAATACTTAAGAAATCGAATATATGTATAGTTATTGCATCATTTTTTGTGCAGGAGAAATTATATCTACAAGAAAGAATAATCTGATAAAGGAAATACAATGCAAGCAAACCTCAATAGAGAACATGAAAATGTTATGTTGTGGTCCACATTTCACATCCCTCTCTCTGGGTGTATGTGGCTTTCTTCACCAAACAATTGGAACTGGTTTGAAGCATTTAATTGTTGAAGAGAGCCATGTCCATCAGAATTGATCGTCATATAGTATTGTTGTTGCCGTATATAATGATCTCCTGGTTCTGCTCACTTCACTGAGCATCAGTTCATGCAAATCTCTCCAGGACGATCTGAAATCGTCCTGCTGGTCGTTTCTTACAGAGCAATAATATTCCATAATATTCATATACCATAATTTATTCAGCCACTCTCCAATTGATGGGCATCCCTTCAGTTTCCAGTTTCTAGCCACTACAAAAAGGCTGCCACAAACATTCTTGCACATGTGGGGCCCTTTCCTTCTTTTATGATTTCTTTGGGATATAAGCCCAATAGAGACACTGCTGGGTCAAAGGGTATGCATAGTTTGATAACTTTTTGAGCATAGCTCCAAATTGCTCTCCAGAATGGTTGGATCCATTCAAAATTCCACCAACAATGCATCATTGTCCCAGTCTTCCCACATCCCCTCCAACACCTGTCGTTATCCTTTCCTGTCATTTTAGCCAATCTGACAGGTGTGTAGTGGTACC
>JAJPUD010001227.1:307965-373614 GCA_023553655.1 Myrmecobius fasciatus
TTTTTTTTCATTAATCCCCTTGAAATTCTTGACCTTTTGTTTTTCCAAATGAACTTTGCTACTATTTTTTCTAGATCTGTAAGATAATTTCTTGGGAGTTTGATTGGTATGGCACTAAATAAGTAAATTAGTTTGGGTAGTATTGTCATTTTTATTATATTCGCTCGTCCTACCCATGAGCATTTTAAATTTTTCCAATTGACTAGGTCTGATTTTATTTGTGTGGAAAGTGTTTTGTAGTTTAGTTCATATAGTTCCTGACTATCCCTTGGCAGATAAATCCCCAAATATTTTATACTATCAACAGTTATTTTGAATGGAATTTCTTTTTGTATCTCTTGCTGCTGAACTTTATTGGTAATATATAAAAATGCTGATGATTTATGTGGATTTATTTTGTATCCTGCAACTTTGCTAAAGTTGTGAATTGTTTCTAGTAGTTTTTTAGTTGAATCTTTAGGGTTCTCTACGTATATCATCATGTCATCTGCAAAGAGTGATAATTTGGTTTCCTCATTACCTACTCTAATTCCTTTCATCTCTTTTTCTTCTCTTATTGCCAAAGCTAACATTTCTAAGACAATATTAAATAGTAATGGTGACAATGGGCAGCCTTGTTTCACTCCTGATCTTATTGGGAATGGTTCTAGTTTGACTCCTTTACATGTGATGCTTACTGAAGGTTTTAAGTAAATACTACTAATCATTTTAAGGAAAAGCTCATTTATTCCTATACTCTCCAGTGTTTTTAATAGGAATGGGTGTTGGATTTCATCAAAGGCTTTTTCTGCATCTATTGAGATAATCATATGGTTTTTGTTAATTTGGTTATTAATATAATTGATTATGCTAATAGTTTTCCTAATATTGAACCAGCTCTGCATTCCTGGCATAAATCCTACTTGGTCATGGTGTATTATCCTGGGGATAACTTTCTGTAATCTCGTTGCTAAAATCTTATTTAAGATTTTTGCATCAATATTCATTAGGGAAATGGGTCTATAGTTTTCTTTCTCAGTTTTTTCCCTACCTGGTTTAGCTATCAGCACCATATTTGTGTCATAGAAGGAATTTGGTAGTACACCTTCTTTCCCTATTTTTTCAAATAGTTTATATAGTATTGGGATTAATTGTTCTTTGAATGTTTGGTAGAATTCACATGTAAATCCACCTGGCCCTGAAGATTTTTTCTTAGGGAGTTGATTAATAGCTTGTTCTGTTTCTTTTCCCAAAATGGGGCTATTTAAATAATTTATTTCCTCTTCTGTTAACCCAGGCAGTCTATATTTTTTGTAGATATTCCTCCATTTCATTTACATTATCAAATTTATTGGCATAAAGTTGGGCAAAGAAACTCCTAATTATTACTCTAATTTCTTCTTCATTGGAGGAAAGTTCTCCCTTATTATTTTTGAGACTAACAATTTGATTTTCCTCTTTCCTTTTTCTAATCAAATTAATTAAAGGCTTATCTATTTTGTTGGTTTTTTCATAACATCAACTCTTAGTTTCATTTATTAATTCAATAGTTTTTTTATTTTCAATTTTATTAAACTCCCCTTTTATTTTCAGAATTTCCAATTTGGTATTTAATTGAGGGTTTTTAATTTGCTCTTTTTCTAGATTTTTTAATTGTAAGCCCAATTCATTCATCTTTTCTTTCTCTATTTTATGCAAGTAAGCATCTAGAGATATAAAATTACCCCTTATAACCTCTTTGGTGGTATCCCACAAATTTTGGTATGTTGTCTCATTATTGTCATTCTCCTGGATGAAATTATTGATTGTGTCTATGATTTGCTCTTTTACCCATTCATTCTTTAAAATTAGATTATTTAATTTCCAATTAACTTTTGGTCTATTGTCTGCTGGCCTTATATTACATGTGATTTTTATTGCATCATGATCTGAAAAGGATGCATTTACTATTTCTGCTTTTCTGCATTTGATTGTGTGACCTAACACATGGTCAATTTTTGTATAAGTTCATGGACAATTTCTCAGATGGAATGTGATTGGGTTGGAATACTACTGTAGTCCAGGAAATAATGAATTAGTTAATTTAGAAAAACATGGGAAGATTTGTACTTATGAAAGAAGATTCTATCCATTTCCAGAGAAAGAAATGACAAGTAGAAATAAGCATAATTTCATCTTACATCTTATATATGTGTATATCTTATATATCTGTATAAGTATATATGTTTACATAGGTATATATTTATAGATACCACTATATATATGTATATATGTAAGTAGAAGGATTTATGTGTGTGTATGTGCTATGTGTGTTCCCATTTAATTGTAGCCTTCATGGTGGAGGTAGGAAGAAGGGCTAAAAATGAAGTAAAAATTGCACAGTAGAGAACAAAAGAAAGGTGGGTCAGATTTGAAAACAATGTATATATTTATTATATAGGTTTTCTTGAACTAGAAATTTATTGCTTTATGTTCAATCCTCTCTTGCATTCTGCTGTGTATATGTCAGTGGCTTTTCTTTTCTTATTTTGTACTTAAGTTTAAAATAAATTTAAACACTTTAAAAATAAAAAAGAAAGAAAATAAAAAATGAATGTTAAAATTGTCTTTACATGTAATTGGCTTGAATCATCTTGGAATTCTCCCAATTGAATGTTAGAAGCCAACATTTTTACAAGTTAAGATTCATTGTAGCTGGCTTTTACATATCAAATTTTTCCCCCTCTGTTTCAATAAGTTTAGTCAAGAGCTTCTTGAAATGATGAAGGATTAAGAGGATCAGAGACAGAAGCATGATTCAGGAATAAAGGCAGTTTATTTGAATCAAAATGTTAAACTTGAAAAATAATATGGCCATGGAAGAAATTGAATGAATCATTTTTTGAGATAATGAGACAGGTCATTACAAAATATTACACCCTATTTGCCCCCAATTTCCCCATCTGTAAAATGAGTTGGAGAAGGAAATAGCAAATCCCTCGAATACCTCTGCCAAGAAAACCTTAAATGGGTCACAAAGAGTTAGACTCCACTGAAAGAATTGAATAACAATTGATATACCACCTACTTTGACCTTGGAACACTACAAAATCTTTGTGAAATTGAAAACAATTGAATAACAACAACTCATATGTCATCTACTTTGATTGTTTAAACCTTGGAACACTACAAAATCTTTGTGAAATTGAATGAAAAATACATTCCCTAGTTGTGAATTAATCCATCATAGAATCACAGATTTAGAGTTAGAAAGGTCATTAAAGATCTCATTCATCTTTCTCATTTCCCACATTTTAGAAATAAGAAGCAATAATTAAGTTTCTTGTCCAAAGTCAAGCATGTAGTAAGTGACAAGAAGCTGGTTTTGTCCTATCTTTGTTCATGTCTTTTGACTCCCAATTTAGCGTGCTTTCCACTACATTATACCACTATCATCATGAATCTCAGTAAGTGTTGTAGATAGTCAAGAGCTAAAACCAGAATTTAATCAATAGATTATAATAGATTGAGACCCTAAAGGAACCTTAGAGGCATTTTAATCCAATTTACTCATTTTAGAGAAAAGGAAACTAATATGAGTAACTTGCTTAGTTCACACAAATAATTACTATTATAGACATGATTTAAATATTCTTTCTACTATATTCCTTTCTGGAGATTAGGCTGGATCCCAATTAAAAAACAACATTGTATTATTCACTTAATGGGATCCCAGGCTGTGCCACACAGTTAGTAAGTGTTTGAGGTCAGATTTGAACTCAGAAAAATAAGTCTTCCTGACTCCAGGCCTGTAATTCTATATACTATACTGCTTATCTCATTATCAATAATATATGTATATATATATATGTATATATATAATATTGTATTATAGAGAAAGAAGAATGAGACAGAGAGAGGAAAAAAAGAAAGAGAAAGAGAGAGAGGAGAGAGAGAGAGAGAGAGAGAGAGAGAGAGAGAGAGAGAGAGAGAGAGAGAGAGAGAGGAGAGAGAGGAGAGAGAGAGATGAGACAGAAACAGAGACGGGGATAGGAGGGAGAGCAGGGCAGGGGATATATGATATATGAAGACATGCCCCACAAAAATTTTTCTGTGCAGCTTTTTCCTATAGTGTTTTAATCCAAAAGAGAGGTTTTTTTTTGTTTTTTAAAAGCTTTAAGCAATTTAGATGTATACATATGGTAATATTAGAGAAAGCTATATTAGTTCCTTTACCCATGAAGAAAAGGGTGATTATTTAAACTGGAAATCATCATATTTAAAACTTTTAATAATGTTTCAATATTAGACCCTAAAATTTTTTGAAAAAATAAAAAACATTTTGTTTATGTAAAGATATATACTGAAGCACAATTCTGAAAACTCCCACCACTCTGACTGAAGGAGCAACCACTTATGACTTCAAAAGATTGAGAATTAAATTTACCTTCCACCCCTTAGCACAGAAGTGATGAATATATATATATATATATATGTATATACATATATATATGAGACAGAATCAGGTATGCATTCTCAGACAAGGTGAATGTATTTATTTTTCTTTTCTAATTATACATATTTGTTATGTTAGTGCTTTTATTGGGGGGATGAAGAATAGTAATTCTTTTTTAAAAAGCTATATTTTATTCCTATTACTCTACTTAATTATGTAAACATAATTATGCTATTATGTTTATTGTATGTTGATTCCAAAAAAACACTTGATTGACTTAATAGTCAAAGCCTTTTATATTACCTAACCCTCTATCTCCTACCTTTCTAGTCTTCTTATAGCGTACTTCCTACTGTATATTCTTTTTTGCAACATTCTTTTTTTTTTTTCTTTTTGCTGAGGCAATTGAGGTTAAGTGACTTGCCCAGGGTCACACAGCTAGGGAATGTTAAGTGTCTGAGATAAGACTTGAACTCAGGTCCTCCTGACTCCAGGGCTGGTGCCACTGCGCCACCTAGCTGCCCCACAATATTCATTTTTTAAATAAGATTTTGAGTTCCCAAATTTTCTCCCTCCCTTCCTATCCTCTCCCCTTCCCAAGATCCAATATAGGTTATACATGTGCAATCATGTCAAACATATTTCCACATTAATCATGTTGTGAAACGGAACAAAGTGGGAAACACACACACACACACATTAAAATAGTATGCTTCAGTCTGCATACGGTTTCCATCAATTCTTTCTCTGGATGTGGATAGCATTTTCCATCATGAGTCTTTTGGAATTGTCTTAAATCACTATATTTCTGGGAAGAGCTAAGTCTGTCATAGTTGATCATCACAAAATCTTGCTATTCCTGTGTACAATGTTCTCCTGATTTTGCTCACTTCATTCAGCATCAGTTCATATAATTATTTCTAGATTTTTTTCTGAAATATGCCTGCTCATTATTTCTTATAGCACAATAGTATTCTATTATATTCATATATCAAAAACTTATTCAGCTATTCTCCACAAAAAGAGCTGCTATAAATATTTTTGTACACATATTGCCTTTTCCTTTTTTGTTTTTTATCTCTTTGGGATACAGAGTTAGTAGTGGTATTCCTACTATATATTCTTACACTTATTTGATCTCTTGTCTGTGAACACACTCCATTTCTAGGCTCTGGGCATGTCCTCTGGCTTATCCGTATCCCTGAAATGTTCTTTCTCTTTAACTCTGTTGACTTCCCTGGTTTTCTTTAAGTCTCAACTAAAAAATATTTTTTGTGGGAAACTTTTCCCAAACCTTTTTAATTCCAGGACTTTCCTTCTGTTATTTTCTATTTGTCCCTTATTTGTATATATTTGTTCTCTATTGTATCCCCCATTAGATCACAAGCTTCTTGAGGGCAGGGACTATCTCTTACCACTTTTTGTATCCCCACTACTTAGCACAATGCCTGGCACATAGTAGGTGCTTAATAAATATTGATTGATTGAGAGTCCTGTGTATAAGATCAGACAAGACTGATGAAAACAGAAAGATAACTGTCCAACAATCCTCTTACCCTTAGAGGTTCACAAAAGGTTTTCATTATTATTATGCAAGATATTATGTGCAGGATCAAATGCATTTTCAAGGAAGTTAAGACTTCTAGATGCTCCTAATTACAAATTATTATTATTATGATTGAGACTACAATGCTTTCTCTGTTATTACTGAGAAGATTTGATTTAATAACTGACACAAGAAAACTGCACAAATATGAAAGAAGGATCTATGATTTCATAGGTATGGAGAATTTTCTCTAGTGAAACAAACTTGAGACATAAATTAATCCTAACAAGTAGCACATGCAAAGGGCAAGGGTCTTTCAGTATGTGTCAGATATGAGATTGCCCCTGCATATTCTTAGCATGTATCTTCAAATTTGCAGATGATACAATACTGGGAGACAGAATCAGGATCCAAAAAAATCTTAACAGAATAAAACATTTGACCAAACATATCAGAAATCATTTTCAGAATTTAATCAATTAGTTTTGTTTTTACATCATGATCATTTCCAGATTTTAAATTCCCACCTGAATCCACCAAATGAACCTCCCTTTATAGCAAAAACAAAACAAAACAAAACAGTTCAGCAAAAACTACCAATCTTGCAACACTTGGCGGTATATACAACATTCAGCATCCATGGCCACCAAACCATCCTAAAAATGTGTAAGGGCCTCTTGTCATGTATCCCCTAGAAAAAGCCTTTACAATTGCATAATGCTTAGCTTCATTTTAGTGTTCTTTATGGTAGTTATTGTGTATATCATTTTTCTGATTCTGTTTCTTTTATCCTGTGCCAGTATCTATAAGTCTTCCCATGTTCTTTTGAAGTCCTCACAAAATTTAGAAGGAAAATGAATGTTTTAAATTTTGTTGAAAAAATCTTCATATTTATTACATGGAGGAAACATGGCTATAGAGTAATAAGATGAATAAGTTTTAAATTTTGTTGAAAACATCTTCATATTTATCACATGGAGGAAACATAGCTATAGAGCAGTAAGATTGGGGATGAAACAAGAAGTCCATGATCATCAATGCTATATTAGAAATGCTAACTATAATAATGAAACAACAACAACAAAAAAGAATCTGGAGAAAGAAGCATAGGCAATGAGCAAACAAAATTCTCAAACTATGCATATGATAGGATAGTATACTTAGAAAATCCTAGTGAGTCAAAAAAAAAAAAAAAACTACATGAAACAATGAACTTTTGCAAAGTCAAAAGATATAAAATAAAGCCATACAAATTATCAGTGTTCTTAGGCCATTTTTCTTTGTATAAAGCCAAAGACTCGGAAACTTTTGCCTACGTCTTCTTCTACCCTCTGAAGACAAGGTAGTGCAAGTCTGATGTTTCTTCATAGGACTGTACTTAAATTACTAGATGACAGCTTTCATTTCTCCTCTAAGTCTCTTCTCCAAAACATTCCCATTTCCTTTAACCAGTCCTCATATGCCATAATATTGAAGTCCATGATCATGCTGGTAGCTCTCTCACAATAACTTTGCATCCTCCTTGAGGCTTATTAACTCAACAAACATTTATTAAGTACCTACTCTGTCCTAGGCACAGTGAGGAGAAGGTAAGGGAAAAGGAGGAGGAGAAGGGGGAGAGAAAAAGAGAGAAGGGGAAAGGGGAAAGGAACAGGGAGGAGGGAGGGGAGAAGGAAAAGATGGAAGATAAAATCAAAGGAAGAGGAATAGTTAACAAGGATGACTTTGACTGCCACAGTAACCGAGAGACATGGCTAAAGATGTAGAATTTACTAAGATTGACAATGGTAGAAGTGGAACCCGATAGGGGGAAAGGTACTATGGGAATAGGGGTGGGGAAGGTACTGCTATAAGGAGGCAAAATTAGTTCACTAGACATTTTAGACAACCATATTTTCAGTGCTTTACAATCATGTCTCCCTCTTCTCCAATTCTCCCTTTTTATATTGGTAAAAGGAGTTTGTATGGATGTGAGATTATTTTAGGGGGTTGGGGTGGGGAGTGGGGATCTGTTGCAGGATTGCTTTCCATTAGTTCATAAAGTTTAAGAACAATTTTATTGCACGGGTTTTTCTTCTGTGTTTCATTACTACTGTTCAATTAAAGGCTTTTGTCTGGACAATGGGTAATTTGCACTGGATAGTGGCTTGAGTGGAGATATGATTCCCACACCCTATCCCAAACCCAGTTATAGTTTGAGGACTGCTCCAACCTTGCACCCAGAAAGAGTGGAGTAGCCAATCCTGATTACACATAGTCTATCAGTGCATACATAGGATGGGCACTGCTAAGGGACAAGGAGTTGGCATAAAGTTGAATAAAAGTAATTGAACAGCTTAGATTACATTCGGGAAATCTTGCAATGTTTCCAGGAATCCTTTCTAAAAAGACCTATGCATAATGAAACAAGTGCTGGTTCTGAAAATCTGCTCTTAAATCCTTTCTCACTTTTCTGTGTGACAGTAAGTAAATCAATTACCTGCACTGTGTAATCATCTGTAAATTGGGGACATTGGGATTTAAGATTTAGGGCTAAATCTTAAGTCCCATGATCATAATAAAAATATTCTCACATTTCCCTGAATGTCCTTTTCTCACATGGCTTCAAATCATAGAACACACTCTTAGAGGAATTATAATCCCATATGACTCAAAAGGCAAAAGAAAGATTCATAGTAGGTGAAAATGAGCAAGAGCAAATTGTCAGTAATTACTCACTCATGATAAATAGCACCAAAAGACACCATGGAGAATATGTAAAACTAGGAAAGGAAGTGGGTCAGTCATGGGCAAGAATGAAGGTTCATGGATGTTCCAATTTGGGTGTTACATCATGATCATTTCCAGATTTTAAACTCCCTTGTATGTTACAGAGGTGTCCATAATATAATAGAGGGAGGGAGATCTTCTTTGCAGAATTCTTGAAAAGATAGATTTTACAGTATGGTTAAAAGTACAAGTGGGTTGCAATCTGCATCAGTGGAAAGAAGAGCCTGCACCTCATGAGATCACAGATAAACTTAAGTACATAGCATCCCCCACTGAGAGAATAGGGAATGGATCTTAGAGTCAGAAACACTAGGATTTAAGTCATACCTTTGTCATGGGCTGCCTGTTTGATCCTAAGTAACTTTTACTTGCACTTTTAGCAACTAAGCAAGTTTACTAAGCCTATAAATTGTAGAGAAAATGCTATCCCTACACATGTTCAGATACCCCTTCCCACAATAAAAATATTAGAACTATAACAGTAGGTAAGGAATTGAAGAGTGAGAAGAAAATTTTGTTGGTATTGTTAGGTTAACTGAATTTTAATTTTGTAGTTTTTTGTGTAGAATGTAGAAAACTTAATTAGCTGTTCTTGTTCATAAACTTATAAAGAGCATAGAAGTAACCTTCTTATGGTTTCCCATCCCCAACTCTCAAAGATAAAGTATTCTAAATAATTCAGATTATTTTCTCTTTCTTGTTCTCTGGCCTTGCTGCCCAATATTGAAGTGATTTTCTCTTCAGTTTGGTGGGGAAACATAACACAATTCAAATCTTATTCTGCTTTGATTCATTGAATAAAAGTATTTCTTATTCCCTTATTCCCTCTCCTGTCCACCATATTTTCTTTTTAGCCCATTGTGAATGACACATGGAAATTACTTGACAGAGGTCCCCTGTATTAGTAACATTCAATTCCCCAAATCCAGAAGATTCTTGGATTTATTGCTCCATGATGATTAAGAAATTCAAGAATCCTATGGCCTGGAAGAGTTTTTTCAGTTGACAGCTTTTTTTCAAGGTAATGGTTTTGCCCCAGTGCATTTAGTATGTCCCTATTTCTTAGTATTTGCTTGCCTTGAAAATGGAGTTATCAAACAAAAATGATCTATGTAGACAGCAGCTGCTCCAAATCCCAATTTGTTCATAAGCTCTTTTATTAAAAAAAATTCAGCATGAGGCTCTCTTTTCTCAAGTTGGAACAGTGAGTAGAAAACCAAAGCCTTATAGGATGATAAATAGTTTCTAAAATATTCCTTCCTGGCATTTTAAATGTTCTCCTGTAGTACAGTGTACTCTAACTGAACTAGAAATTGTCTGTAAAAAAAAGGGTATTGGGGGATGTTTAGATACTCATTCAATTCTAGAACTCAGAAGGAATGCCCATGTTTCCCAGTGATGGTTTAGCAGTTCATATGCACATATGTGTTGTTGGCTAAAATACAATAAGAATTCCCAGTCCCTGATCCCAGTTAAAATTTTTAACACATGAAGGATGGAAACTTTTTCCATTGACTTACAATGGTAATAAAATATATTTATTGGCAGAATTCATAAGATGCGTGACAATTATTTCATATTGGAAATTTTCAAAGAGAAAAGACTTTGGGGCTTTCTCTTTCAGCTTTTTGACATCAAGCAGACCACTTGGCAATGCAGAATTATAGCTAGTATTGACCATTATTTAATATTTCATTTTCCACGATCACTGAGTACTCCTGGAATCATAAAATCTCTGTCTGAGTTGACCTCTGCCTCAGAGGTCAATGAATCTAACCCCTACCACTAATGCACAAAAAATGATATCCAAGAAAAAAGGCCATCAATAAAACCCATGGCCTCAGATGTCTACACACAAATGCGTAAAGTACAGTAACAAAATTGAAATAGAAATCCTAAGGAAGACAAAAATATTTGAATCAGTGAGACATGATAGGATGAAACCCACAGATAGAATATAGCAATTGATGGATGGTATACTCTATTTAAATGAGATTTTCTCTATGAGCAAAGTAGAATTGTCATATTTCAAAAGAAACATGAAATGCACAAATTTAGAGACATCTCCAATTATTCATATGAACTATTTATGTCCAACTGGTGGTACAGCCTTCAGAGCTCAAATTGGTCCAATTAGCCACCATCAGACATGTTGCACTTTGACTCCAACATAGTGATGTCATTTTGCTCCTCTTCAAGGATGAAAGACAACAACCAACTAACCCTATTCACATGAGATAATAATTGTAAAGTACTTGGAACATAGTAAGAATTTATTTTATATTTATTCCATTCACCCCACTCAGTATAACCTGTGCTAACATTTTTGTCATTGACTTGGATGACGGTATCAATGGTATGCTTATCAAGTTTGCAGATCTCAGAGCTTTAAGGTAGAACTAACTTCTAGGAAAACCAAAAAGTTCTGAACAAGTTATAATGTTGGGCCAAATTGAGTTAGATCAAAGAAATAATTAAATGTAAAGTTCTTTTCTTGGATTCTAAATAATCCATTTCTCAAGTATAATTTAAGAAAATATGACTTTACATCAGTTTCCATGGAACAGAATTGAGGGCTGTCAAACTCAGCATGACAGAAAGAGGTGATGTGGTTGCTAAAATAGTTAATGCCACATTAGATTACATTGCAATAAACACATTCTCTGTAATGAGAGAGTTGATAGTGTCACTGTATTTTGCCCTAGTGGCCATAGATAGAATATTATGTTAAATTGCATAAACCACCTTTTAGGAAGTGCACTCAGGAACTGGAGTAGGATCAGAAATGTGAAAATAAGATGGTGAGGAAAATGAAAACTATGGCATAGGAGAGTTAGGTATAGGAACTAGAGATGTTTAGTTCAGTCAAAGAAGATTTAGAGATGGGAGGTTGTGGGACTTGACAAATGTCATCAATATTTTGAAAAGCTGTCACATGGAAGAAGAATGAGACTTAAAGTTGCTCAGCCCCAGAGAGTGGACGTGGGAATAATGGACTGAAGTTAGAGACAATCAGGTTTCAGCTTAATATAAGCAAATGGAGCTGCTCCAAAGCAGAATGGGCTATCTCAGGAGGTTGTGGGTCCCTCACTGGAAATCTTCAAGTGTCACCTGGATTGCTCCTATTTCAGGATGTCATGCAAGAGATTGCTCTTTAGGCATGACTGGACTAAATGACCCATGAGGTTCCTTCCAGCTCAGAGACAGTGAATGTTACTGTGAAAATGATACAGTTTATATTCAGAGAGTCTGGGTTCAAATCTGGCTAGCTGTGTGACTTCAGGTAAATCATTTTAACACTTCTCAGTAAAAATTAGAAAGATGGTCAAGGTGACTTCAAACTTCTCCTTCCAGCACTAAAATCCTATGATCCTAAGCTTCTTGAAGCATTTTAGTTATTTCTAATTTTGCTTTCCTTATATCTAATTGAAATATCTTTCCCTCCTCCTCCCAATGTTCCTAGATCTGCACACTGGGATCAAACAGAGTTTGTCTTAACCACTCTTCCATAGGACAATCCTTGGAACACTCAGAAGACAGATTTTTTTACTCTAAGCTAAATAAACAATTCTTGTTCTATAGCTGTAGAGATGTAACAGAACTTTGGGCAGAGAATCCCCTCATTCTATGCAAGGAAACTACAATCTAAAGGGGCTAGAGGAGGTACAACCATTCCAAATCCATCACACTTACTACCATGTGATTTCTAGCCCTTTCTTTGTCTTTTTTGCTTTCCTCTAGAGGTGCCCTAGCTTGAAAATCACTTATACTCATAACTGATGTACCCAACAGCTATTCTATATAGAGATTCTGGCATTATTACCCCCATTTTATGCATGGATGCAGAATCCAAAGTAGCGCAGTAGAAATAAAAACTGAGCCAGATTGACATCTTTATGATCCTTGATATCCTTTCCTTTTCTGTTGAGGTTCCCATGACATAGGCAACTAACCTTAGAGTTGGGAAGTCTTGAGTTAAAATCCTGCCTTAGTCAGTTAATAAGCATTTATTAAGTGCCTATTATGTGTCAGGCACTATGCTAAGCATTGGACAAACACTTACTTAGCTATGTGACTTTGGGTGAGTAATTTAACTAAGTTTCTTTACCTTAAAAAATGGGGTATTAATAGCATCTGCCTCATAGGGTTATTGTGAAGACCAAATGAAACAGTGTGTAAAGTGCTTTGCAAATCTTAAAGCACTATACAAATACTATCTATTACTATTATTATAGCTGTCAGATGGATGCTACTCATTCTGTGTGTATAAATCTCTCCTGAGATACTAGAAACCACCATATCCAGGCAATGGAACTCTATTTAGATTAGATCCTTAGAACATTTTAACTGAGTCCAGAAACATCTCTAAATCTAACCCCACTTGCCTCTTGTCCCCAAAGACTTTTGCATTGTATCTATTCTTTTGAACAACTACCACAACCATCCAAAAAAAAAAAAAAAAAAAGGCACGGGGAATGTTTGTCTCTTACAGCTTGATTCCTCCCTGCCCCCTCAGAACAGATGGAATTTGTGTTTATCTTGATCTGTAGAGTCCTGAGGACTCCCACCTTGACACAGTCATGAAGTTCTCCCTACGATCTCTAAACTTGATCATCTGGCACAATAAATTAGAAAAGCATGCTGTTCCTTTTGGTAAACTATCGAGTGCCCCCATGTTATTTTAATATCCAGAAATCATCTCATCTCTGGCAAAGCAGAAGGAGAATGATGAATCCCAGATGTTGGTACATGGCAGCGGTCCCCAGACATAATAGATTACATCAGGGTAACCAACAATCAAAAACTGAGTCCTTCCCCCCTTCCTCCTCCTTATTTAAGGATAACAGAGGATTTCAAGGTTGAATTTTGTTTATGGCATTGTTCTATTCAATCTTTTACTTCATATTTCAATGACCATGACCACTATGATCATGGCCTAAAAGACCAGCATGAGATTTCATCCAACAAATGAAGCTAGATGTCCAGGTCAGGCTGTTAGAGAGGCTAGGATATATAATTCACCCATACCAGAACATCTCTAAAATCCATCCTTATGTCTCTGGGTTCCCTACTAACTGGGCTGTATTTAAGGATATGAATAGGAAGTTCTCAAGAGAAGAAATCAAGGATATCTATAGTCATATCAGACAGACAAAGATAACAAAAAAGTCAAATGACAGAAGTTGAATAAGCTACGGGACAACAGGCATATTAATGAACTATTGGTGGACTTGGACAGGTATAGCCATTCTGAAAGGTAATTTGGAATTATGCACAGAAAGTTGAGAACTTTAAGTCCCAGGTATAGAACTGTATATCTATTCCCAAAAGAGATTTTTAAAAACCAGAGGAAAAGGTTTTACACACAGATACACAGACACACAGACACACAGACACACACACACACACCCACACACGCACACACACACACACACAAAGCTGGAAACTAAGGAAATGCCTATAAATCAGGGGAGGACAACAAATTATAGCATATGAATCTAATGGAATGTTTTTGTGCTATAAAAAATGAGGAAACAAATTATTTCAGAAAAACAGGTAAAGACATATAAATTGATGTGTAATGAAGGGAACAGAACCAGAACAATTTATTTAATAATTATAACACTATAAAGATAAGGAACTTTGAAAGCTATAAGAACTATGATCAATATAATGAGCATTTCTGATTCCAGAAGACCAGTGATGAAACAAGCTATTCTTCTGTTCATTAAATTCAGGGTACAGAATTGTATAGACATATATATGCACACACACATTATATATATACATATATTCATATGTATTTATATTTACTATGCATTATTATCATAAACATATTATATCTAAATATTTATAACAATCATTGGGGGAAGTTATTTTGCTTGACTATACATATTACATATTATTTATTACAAAGAATTTGTTTTTCTTTCTTTTTCTTTTTATTATTTTTTATTGAAGCTTTTTATTTTTAAAACATATACAAAGATAATTTTTCATTATTGACTTTTGAAAAACCTTGTGTTTCAATTTCTCCTCTTTTCCCCCCAGTCCCTCCCCTAGATGGCAAGTAATCCAACTTATGTTAAACATGATAAAAATATGTTAAATTGAATATAGGCATACATATTTATACAGTTATCTTGCTGCATAAGAAAAATCAGATCAAAAAGAAAAAAATGAGAAAGAAAATAAAATTCAAGCAAACAACAATAAAAGAAATGAAAATGCCATGTTGTGATCCATACTCAGTTCCCACAGTCCTTTCTCTGGGTATAGATGGCTCTCTTCATCACAAGATCATTGGAATTGACCTGAATTATCTCATTGTTGAAGAGAGCCATGACCATCAGAATTGATCATCATATAGTCTTGTTGTTGCCATGTATAATGATTTCCTGCTTCTGCTCATTTCACTTAGCATCAGTTCCTGCAAGTCTCTCCAGGCCTCTCTGAAATCATCCTTCTGGTCGTTTCTTAGAGAACAATAATATTCCATAACATTCATATACCATAATTTATTCAGCCACTCTCCAATTGATGGGCATCCATTCAGTTTCCAGTTTCTAGCCAGTACTAAAAGGGCTGCCACAAACTTTTTTGCACATGTGGGTCCCTTTCCTCCCTTTAAGATCTCTTTGGGATATAGGTCCAGTAGAAACACTGCTGGATCAACACTATTTGATAACCTTTTGAGCATAGTTCCAAATTGCCCTCCAGAATAGTTGGATCTATTCACAATTCTACCAACAATGCATTAGTGAATTACAAAACTAATGCAGACAAGACTAGAAGGAAAGCAAAATTGGGAAAACAGTTTTTACATTTAAGGGTTCTGATAAAGGCCTCATTTCTAAAACATATATAGAAGTGACTCAAATTTATAAAAATTCAAGTTATTCTCCAAATGATAAAAGGTCAAAGGATATGAACAGACAATTTTCAGATGAAGAAATTGAAACCATTTCTAGTCATATGAAAAGGTGCTCCAAATCACATTTGATCAGAGAAATGCAAATTAAGACAACTCTGAGATACCATTATACACCTGTCAGATTGGCTAAGATGACAAGAAAAGATAATGATGAATGTTGGAGGGGATATGGGAAAACTGGGACACTAATACATTGTTGGTGGAATTTCTTTCTTTTTAAATGTTGTGAGGATGGAAGAAAAAGTAAATAGATTACTATTAACTGTTTTTACAGAATGTTTTAAAGGATTTTGAAACACCACTGAAACTACTTCCTGGGAAGCTCCCTAACTCAATAGTAGAGTTTTTTCCCTCTGAGCCTGTCCAGAATATTTCAGGGGGTGGGAGTAGGGCAGCTAGGGGGTTATGAAAAATTGTGCAGTCTTTCTGAGATAAGGGAGAATAGAACTCATTGTGCCTTGAAATATTGTTTCTATCAGAGCTACATTCTTTCACATCCATCAGAAAGGATCTCTTTAGCATTTTTGTTATGGGATTAAACTATTTACCAAGTCTCAACTTCAGTGTCTTTTAAATAAGTTTAGTGGGGCTCACACAAGGGTCACAGAAGAAAGTTGTTTACATACTAGTTGGTATTTCTTGTAGACATGATTAAAATGAGATAACTTTCACAATGAAGGCTGAGCAAAATAAAAATAAGTAGGATGCCAAGCCGCTTGGCAAAATTTCTGGACATCAGATAAAGACTATTCTTGTGCTCTGAATTCCTTCTTAAATTTCATCTCCATCCTAAGCTTCTTATCTTTCTATCCTCTTTGACAGACAAGAAATAGTCAGATATTATACTTTGAAATAGAATCTCAAATTAATGGATCATAAGTACTTGGAGAAAAGTGGCAATCAATGAGTCAGCTTTGGTTCACCTAGAATAAGTTATACCTGATTTTCCTCATTTCCTTTTTAGAAAATATTATTAGACTGAAAGATCAGATGAATGTCCTGCTCATGTCCTATATCTGGACAACATGGAGAAATAGGGGCTAAGTGATAGAATAGTAGTTGTTGGATTCAGAATAAACCCACAGAATTATGATTTGATGAATAAACTAATCTCACTCCCAAGAGAGAGGCTACACAACCCTCTGTCTATGATTCCATTAATTTCAACATTTTTTTAAATTTTTAGAAAGACTAGAATAAAAGCATAATGATATATTTAGTAGATTTTTAGATAACATGAAAGTGATTTCAATATCTAATGGGTTAGATAATAAAATGACATTCAAAAATATCTTGACAGGCTAGAAGGTCAGCCCAAAACTAGTAACATGGAATTTATTAACAATAAATGTGAAGTCCTACACTTGAATTCAAAAAAGTCAGTTTCCCGAGTACAAGATGAAGAAGACAAGATGGCTAGGTAAACTCATATATGAAAGAGAATGGATGTTTCAATAGATATGAGTCAACAGTATGATAAGGCGATCAAAAAAGTCATGTCATTTTAGGCTGCATTAACAGGCACATCTTGTCTGAGTTTAAATGAGTCTATAATCCAATTCTCTACCCATTTCAATCCACATCTGGACTATTGTGCTTAGTTTGTACTTGGATCAGACTAAGAATACATACTCCCTGAGGTGAGGGACTACCTTGTGTATTTGCAACTTAAGCAAACAGAAAGGACTTAATAAATGTTCTATTATCTATCCAGGGATAGCTAGGTAGTGCAGTGGATAGATAATAACCAGAGTCAAGAAGTCTCATCTTTCTGAGTGGGCTCAGATACTGTGACCATGGGTAAGTCATTTATCCCTATTTGCCTCAGTTTCCTCATCTGTAAAATGAGTGCAGAAGAAAATGTCAAAGTACACCAGTATTTTTTACCAACAACACTCTTTGTGGAGTCATGAAGAATTAGACATGACTGAAACAACTGGAAAACAACAACAAATTATCTTTCCATCTCTATATCTACATATATCTATCTACTATATAAATTTCTATCTGCCTATTTATCTCTATATCTAGCAATCATTTGCATATATATCTCAGTACAATTTTACCTATCTACTTGTCTATTTCTATATTTACTTATATTTTATTTCTAACTCTATTTATATATATCTGTCAATTATTTACATACACTAGTATCTATCTTCTCACCTCAACATGTAGCAATTATCTATGTATATCTTTATCTGTACAACTCTACCTATTTACTAACTATATGTTTAATTACATATATATATTTATGAAGTATTTATGTGTGTATATATATATATATATAAATCTGCCTATGAATGTCCATCTCTATGTTTAGCAATCATACACACACATTTCTACCTACCTATTTATCTATCTCTATATCTATCCATTTTTGTTGTGTATATCTATATTTTTGTCTCTGTTAACTTATCTCTGTATTTACCAATCATCTATATCTCTATTTTCCTATTTACCTCATATGTAGTTAGTTCTGGACATTTCATTTCTGAAAGAATATTCTAGAGCTAGAATGGGTCCAGAGGAAGACATCTAGGAAGGTAGAAATATCAAAAACTGTGCTACAAGAACATCAGTTGCATATGGAAGTATGTAACTAGAAATAGAGAAGACTTTAGGGGAAACATGATAGTTGCTTTCAAATATTTGATATATAGAAGAGGGATTCAACAAAATCAAGACTAATTGGTGGGAGTCACAGAGAGGCAGATAAATGTTCTGTGTAAAAAAAAAAACAAAACAAAACTGTTCCTAATGATTAGAACCATCCCAAAGTGAAATGAACCATTAAGGAAGTGGTTGAGTTCCTATTTATTGGAGGTATCAAAGAAGGGGCTCATTGTCCTCCTAATTAAAATGAAGAGACTAGACTTCTTGTGTTCTAAAGCATCTTCCAACTCCACATTGAGAATTCCTAATAGTTGCCTACTGCTTACTGAATAAATTTGGAGTTTTTAGATTGGCATTCAAGGCCATTTTCAATTGGTTAAATCATACTACTTACCTCCGAGTACATCTATGTTCAACCATCCCAACTCTACTTAGCATGTCCCGTGCATATCCTGCCCCCATACTTGGCTCATTCTTTTTGTTATGCCTAGAATGCTCTCACACATATACTCCCATTTTTTAAGGTCCAGTTCAAATATCAGCTCCTTAAAACACCACCACTGGATCCTCACAGTTTAATAATGGTCTCTCTCTCTTTATACCCTGCCTGGTATTCTAGTTGAATATTTATTTAATCATGCACCATTTTATACTGTGCAATCATAGCTTTAGGAATCCATCCAGTTTAACTCCTTTGTTTTACTAAGAGGACTGAGGTGATTAAACTGACATGCTTAGGGTCACACAGATAGTAAGTGAAGATTGAATTAAGGACTCTTGACTTGAGTGCCAGTGATCTTGCCATTGCACCAAGCTCGCCATTAGAATGTAATGTCCTTGAGAATGAGAATGTCTTTGAAAATAAAAAAGCTTTAATTAAAAAAAAATTTAAAAAGAGAATGAGAATGTCCTTGTTTCATTCTTTATCACTGTATCTTTAAGTCTAGTACAATGTCTCACAAAGAGTAGGCACTTCAATCTCCATAAAGGAAGGGATCAGGTCTCATTTCTATCTCTTCCAAGGACTAGCACAGGACAATATTTGGAAAAGATCTGCAATTTTGTAAGTGTAAAGACTTCCTTGATGAATGTTGCTTTCTTAGCCTCAGTAGACATTTTTTAAGTTTCAGTAGCTAAAAAACATTGTATCTCTCAGTATCCACCATTCTCTTTGAATTATGGCTAGAATGTGCCCATGGAAAACTGACACAGTATATCACAAGGGTCATCCTGAGAACTTTTCTAGGCAAGGTAGGCCTTTCTGGGCACAGCAGTCAAGCATTTGGGTTCACTACCCATGAAGGCCAAAGAAAATCATCAGTGCAAAAACTGCTGGATATGGAGTCTTTAGGTTCAAAGGCTGGCTTTGCCACTAACTACCTATGTGATAACTAGACAAGTCATTTAATCTTACTACCTCAGATTTCTTATCTATAGAAAGAGTAGGCTTGGACTTGACTTTGAATGTCTCTTCCTAATTTAAATATGCAGTCCTGTGATGCTTAACTATTTGGCTTTACCAAAGAGTTGGAGAGCTTAGGGGAAGGAATCTGGACTTGATAAGTTCTTAGTAAAATTTGGCTGATGTTAAATTAGTTCCTTTTCTATCCAAGAGGCCTCTGATGACGTCAGCCTGTTACTTTTGTTTCGAAGTAAATGTTTCAGCTAGCTATTTGAGGTTCTGAAAGGGTGTATATTTTTATGTATGATTCCCCACCCCCCAAGATTTTACTTATTTATTAGCATTTCCATAAAAGTCATGTTGTTAAAGAAAACATAGATCTCCCACCCTAATATAAAAAAACCTGAAGAAAAATAAAGTGAGAGAGAAAGGGGGGGGGGGGAAGAGAGAGAGAGAGAGAGAGAGAGAGAGGGTATAGATCATATGTTTCCATCATTTATCAATTGGGCATGGCTCTTAATTTTTTTAAATTTGACTTAGTTCCCTCTATGTTTGAGAAATACGGCCTTATCAGAGAAACTTGCTTCAAAACTCTTTTTACAATTACTATAGCTAATTGTATTTCCTCCCTAAGATAATTTGCACCATTCCACTTCTTCTTTATTCTCCTTCTCCCAGTACATTCCTCTCTCCTCTCCTTAATTTCATTATTTTAAAAGATAATATCTCTTCATATTCAAGTCACACTTGTTTGCTCTGTCTCTATATATGTATGTATATTATGGCAGTTTGAAGGAATATATATTTATATATGCAGCATATATAAATATATATTATAATATATAAATATATATAAATATCACATATAAATATATATATTCCTTCAAATTGCCATAATAATGAGAAAGTTCTAATGAATTACCATTGTATTCCTCCCATGTAGGAATGTAAACATATAAACCTTATTCAGTCCCTTTTGATATCACTTTCTTCATTACCTCCTTAGGCTTCTTCTGAGTCCTGTATTTGAAAATCAAAATTTTCATTCAGCTCTGGTCTTTCCATCACAGATGCTTGAAAATCCTCTATTTCACTGAATTTCCACCTTTTCTTGTAAAGGATTATACTCAGTTTTGCTGAGTAGGTGATTCTTGGTTGTAATCATAGTTCCCCTATTGCTTTCTGGAATATCATATTCCAAGCTCTTCAGTCCTTTAATTTAGAAGCTATTAAATCTTGTGTTATCCTGACTGTGGCTCCCTTAAACTACAATTGTTTCTTGCTGGATACAATATTTTTCCTATGAACTGGGAGTTCTGGAATTTGGCTATAATATTCCCAGAAGTTTTCATTTTGGGATCTTTCAGGAGGTGACCATTGGATTCTTTCAATTTCTATTTTACCCTCTGGTTATAGCATATCAGGACGGTTTTCCTTGATAATTTCTTGAAAGATAATACACAAGCTCTTCTTTGATAATGACTTTCAGGTAAACCAATAATTTTTAAATGATCTCTCTTATAGCTATTTTCCACGTCAATTATTATTCCAATGAGATATTTCATGGGTTTTTTCTATTAATTTTTTTTTTTAGTTTTGCCTTATTGTATCTTGATTCCTAATAAAGTCATTAGCTTCTATTTGCTCAATTCTAATTTTTAAGGAATTATTTTCCTCAGTGAGCTTTTGTACCTCCTTTTCCAATTAGGCATTTTGCTTTTTAAGGCATTCTTTGTATTCCCCTTTGTACCACTTTCAATTCTTTACATAATTTTTCCTCTCTCTTTCTTACTTGATTTTCCCTTTTGAGCTCTTCCATGACCTGAGCCCAATTCTTATATTTCTAAAAACCTACAGGCATTGGATATAGATTTTGTGCAGCTATTTTCAAAGATCCTTCTAATAACCTGACCAGAAGCACTCTTTTCTGTCCCTGCCCCACTCTAGCTATAAGATCTAGTGTGCTAAATCAGCAGAGTCCTGTTTTGCTGACTCTGAGACCAGGGCCAGCATGGGCTAGGGCTGGGGTTAAGGCTGCACTTATCCTGTGCTGGGACTGCACACAGAACTCCCACCCCATTACCACACTGACCTTCCAAGTTCTCCCTGGTGTTGCCACTGAAAGATCTAGAAGCCACCAGCACTGCCTCAGATTTTGATTCAGAGGTAACACAAGGACCTGGGATGGGAGTGGGGCTGAGGCAAGGCTTGCCTAGTCTGTTCTACTCCATCTTTTTTTTTTTTTTTGGTAGGGGGAGGTTTCTGGCATCCTAACATTTGTTTAGAGTCATTATTTAAAGGAATTTGGTGCAGTTTGGGGGAGATAATGGATAAGTGCTACTTTTACTCTGCCATCTTGACCTTGACTCTTTTATATATGATTTTATTTTGCAGCATTTTTTTTTATTAGCCTTATGATTTCATCAGTGTTAAGGACTGCCAGTATAGAAATTCCCTCTTCCAATGCAAATCTATATATGCTGAGAAACTCATAGTCAATCTTTAGAGATTTTCCAAGGAACACTCAAAAATTAAATGACTTGTCCAGTACCTCATAGCAATTATGTGCTAAAGGTGTGTCTTTAACTAATTACAACAATAATCATAGTTAACATTTATTGTTAAATACCATGCCTAAGTGTGAAGGGGCAGGTCAGTTCTCCCAAAAGTCCCCATAGCTGTGAATCATAATACACTTAAAGGAATTGCAAAGCAGACTTTACTGACTCAGATGTTGCTTGTGAATTGGGAATGAAATAAATTGGGGAAGGGTAGGGAGGAAGAGGAGAGAGATCAGACAATGCAATTGCCTCTCAATCTCCTTTCACATGAAGGGATTCTGCTGGTCAGAAGTAGATCCCCAGCAGCCACAATTTATGGGGCATTTTAAAATCTGCAGAGGTTTCTAAGTATCCTCACAATAACCTTGTCAGATGGGTGGTATCAGCCTCATTTTACATTTGAAGAAATTGAGGTTTATGGAGATAAGTGAATTGCTTAGGGTCATATAGTTAGTAAGTAGCTGTGGTAGCATTTGAATTTGTCTTCCTGACTCCAAATATGACATGCTATCTGCTGCTCCAGTTTGTTCAGTCATTTCAGCTATGTCTGATACTTTATGTGCCCATTTGGTGTTTTATTGGCAAAAATACTGGACCACTTTGCCATTTCCTTTTCTGGTGCATTTTGCAGATAAGGAAATGGAGGTTAAGGGTCACATAACTAGTAAGTGTCTGAGGCCAGATTTGAACTCAGAAAAATGAGTTTTTCTGATTCCAAACCCAGTGCTTTAAATGAAACTAATACTGAGTACATACAAGTTTAAAAAAAAAAATGGAATTTTTCCACAATAGTATCAACAAGGTGAAGAATTGAGAAAGAAGTAGGGTTTTTTTTTTGTTGTTTGCTTTTTTAATGTCTGCCCCTCCCCCCTTCTAGTGGAGAGTACATACAATTTATTTGTGGTATTAATTTAATGTGTGTGTATGTGTGCCTATATGCAAGCACATATATGTGTGAATGGAAACAGGAGAGTATCTTAGACATTGGAAGAGAGAGAGAGGGTTAGGAAAGAAATTAGGAGTTTTTATAGGAAGATCCAAAGGAAAGAATCTGAAATATTGCATTTACTAGGTGATTAGGATGGAGAAACAGTGAGAATTTAGAATTTCTGCTTCCCACCTAGACTAAGGAAAGAGAGAAGAATTTAAGTTTGGCCTAAAGTCATTTTCCCTGTGTTCAAGTGGTCCCTATTCTTGATTTTCAAGTTCCTGCTCTTGCTTTTTCTTCCTGTCTGGGCATCAACTCTCAGGAAGAGCACTGGGAAACTTCATAGTTTTTATGTCTGCCCCTTTCAGACTAGAGCTTTATTAACCTTTTAACTTAAATTACAAAAGGCTAGGAGACAAATTGTAATTTAATATGGTTTATTACCGAGAGCTTAGCCTCTACTTTGTGTTTATTTGAGTTTGTTAATGGTCCCGAAATTATGTGCAGTTGATGGGAGGGAGATTCATGAGCATGTTTAAGGTCTAACAGCTTGGGCTGATCTATACCTCCTGAAGATTTACAAGTTCCCGCCTGTTACCTTGCTCCCAGGTAAATAGACCAAGTTACTCAGTAATATCATCTCATTTCATCAGGATTGTGCAAGTGAATGAGAGCATTCATGATCTGGCTTGAGATTTGTGTGTAGGACTGGCCTTCTAAAGGTTTTCCTCTCATCACAACTATTGGAAGACATGAGAAATTCCATTCTTAAGGGGCAAAACTTTTCATTCCACAATTAGAAACTAGACCAAAAAACTGAATAAGGAGGAGAAGTTAATCAATACAGGAATTCAAATTACTTTGTTATTTAATCATTTTCAGTTGTGTCTGATGCTTCAGGACCCCATTTGGGGTTTTCTTGGCAAAAATATTGGAGCGGTTTGTCATTTCCTTTTCCAACTCATTTCACAAATGAAGAACTGAAACAAACAGGGTTAAGTGACTTGCCCAACTATGTAGTGTCTGAGTCAGATTTGAACTCAGGTCTTCCTGACTCCAAGTCTGATGCTCTATTCACCATGCCATTTAAATATAACATATCAATGTATAACAAACTAAGGTATGAAATATCAAATTGTAAATGCTTTGATGGTGAGAACTTTTTCTTATTTATCTATGAATTTTTTATAAGATATCATCAGAAGAAGTTAAGGAAGAAGAGAGGATAGAAAGGCAGGAAGGAAAGAAAGAAAAAAGGAAGGGAGTAAGAAGGGGAAGAGGGAAGAGAGAAAGGGGGAGGAAAGGGAGGGAAGAAGAAAAGGAAAGAAGGAATTAAAGAAAGAAATAGAGAATGAGGGGAAAATAGTGTGGATCTCATAACTGAATGTGAGGGTTGCAAAATTATGATTTATCAGCAAATTATTAATTTTTATACCTTTTTTAATATACTTATATTCTTAGGGTCACATAAAAATTTCTCAAGTGAAAAAGTGTCACAAGTGGGAAAAGTTTAAGAAGACCTATTATAGGGGAATGAGCTTTAATTTCAGATTCAAAAGGCTAGGTTTTGAGTTGTCTGATTTTCCTATATATAACATCCTAGGCAACTCTTCCATTATCATTTTTATGCTGATGATTCTCAACTCTAATTATTCAGTCTTAATCTCTCTGATGACTTATAGTTTCTCATTTCCAAATGCCTTCTAAATATATCAAACATGGTAGACATCTTAAATTCAACATGTCCAAAACATAAACCTCTTCCTAACTTCTTTATTACTATGGAAGACATCATCATTCTCCCAGCTGCCCAGACTCACAATTTAGGTGGCATCCTTAATTCCCCCATCCATAGCCAACTGCTGCAAGACCTGTCGATTTTACTTTCCCAACATCCTCTGAATTCATCCCCTTCTCTCCTTTAATACTGCCATCACCCTGACAGAGGCTCTCATCACCTCATGCTTGGACTACTGTAAGAGTTTGCTGGTTGGTCTCCCTGCCACAAATCTCTCCCCACTCCAATTTATCCTCCACTTAGTTGCCACTAATCTTTCTAAAGAGCAGATTTGACCATGTCATACATACCTCTCCTCACTTAATAACTCCCTATCACCTCCAGGATCAAATATATAATCCTCTGTTTGGCATTCAAAGCCTTTCATAACCTGCCCCATCATATCTTTCTAGTTTTATATCTTACATCATGCCCTGCTTATTCTTCTTCCATGAACCTTGCTATTCAGTGACACTGGATTCCTTGTACTTTTTTTGGATAAGACACTCAATTTCATGACTTAGTATTTTCACTGCATGTTCCTCAAACTTGGAATGCTCTTCCTCCTCATCTCTGCTTATTTCTAGACTTCTTTCATGACCCAGGAAGTCTTTTCCATTCTCTTATTAATTTTGGCACCTTGCATCTATTAATTTCAAATTGATCCTGTATATGAATTGTTTGTGCATAGTTGTTTGCATGATGTCTCTACCATTAAACTGTTAGCCCTTTGAAAATAAGCACTAAATTACTGGGTCTGTATCCTAAAGAAATCAGAAGAGTCAGGACATGTGCAAAAAATGTAACAGTTTGTAGTAGTAAGGAACTTAGAATTGAGTGGATGCCTATCAGATGAGGAATGGCTGAATAAATTATGGTATGTGAGTATAATGGAATATTATTATTCTATTAGAAATGATAAGCAGACTGATTTTAGAAAAGCCTGCCAAGATTTACATGAACTGATGTTGAGTGAAGTGAACAGAACCAGAAAAACATTATACACAGTAATAGAAGATCATGTGATCAACTACGATAGACTTAACTCTTCTCAGCAGTTCAGTGATCCAAGACAATTCCAATAGACTTGGGATAGAAAATTTCATCTGCATCTAGAGAGAGAAATATGGAGACTGAATGCAAATTGAAGTATACTATTCCCACTTTTTGTTTGCTTTTTCTTTCTTGTGATTTTTCCTTTTTGTTGTGATTTTTTTCACAACATGACAAATATGGAAATATATTTAAAATGATTGTACATGTATTATCTAAATCAGATTACATGCTCTCTTTGGAAGAAGGGTGGTAAGGAAGAGAGGGAGAAAAAATTTGGAACTCAAAATCTTACAAAGATGAATGTTAAAAACTATCTTTACATGTAATTGGAAAAATAAAATAATATTGAGGGAATAAAAAGAGAGAAGACACTGAGTTTTTTGTGTGATTTTATTTTTGCTTTTGTTTAAATTTCTAGTACTTAACACTCGACTTGGCACAATGTATTAATTTAACTGTTTATTGACTGAAGGAGTGATTTTTTTTTTTTTGCCTAAGGTCACACAGCTAGGAAGAGTTAAGTATATGAGGTCAGATTTGAACTCAGGTCCTCCTGACTTTAGGGCTGGTAGAAGGAGTGACTTTTTAAGCCACCTTGCTTCTTCATCTGTAAAATAGAGATAAAATAATCTTTTCACAGGGTTGTTGTAGAAGGAATCATTCAAACCTCAATGTGCTCACTTCTGCAATACATATACTGAACTTTAATATACTATGTTAACGTGAGGTGCTTTCATGAGAATAGTTTCAATTCAATTCAACAAGCATTGATTAAGATTACCTACTGCATCCTCTGCTAGTTGCTAGGGAGACAGACAAAAACTGCCCCCCAAAGAACTTAATATTCTACTTCCTTTTAAGATTTTATTGGGAGGTAGGACAGAAAGTAAGAAGGTTCAAAGGACCTGAATGTTGGGGAGGGGAAGGAAATCCATGCAGACAGAGAGACTGGGGCCATCCAAATTCAACTTCTCTTTCACAATTGTGCAAAGGACTGACTTAGTTTGTATGACAAGGCTGAGCTTTGATTGAAGAGCTCAGTGTGCTCAAGATGATTCCAAGAATCCCTAAGACAACTAATTATCAGTTTAAAAATAATTGGCTCAGAAAAGTGATATTAGTGCTCAAAGACCAAAGGCAGATTGTTTCTCTAGAAGAATAATATTTACCAGAGAAAAAACCCATCCAATCTACACAAGTCCACTTCTCTTTTAGATTAAGGTTTTTATCTGTTTTAAACTCATGAAAATGAGTCTAGCCTCCCACATCTGTCATCCTTTCCCATCTCCTTCCATCATCTTGTTTATTTGTTTTTATAGGCCCCTTCTGGTGCTGTCATGTGTGAACAATTGCCAACAAGTTTCTCTAATCCCCTCCTTTCCACTAATTTTTCATTCAGCACTCCACCCACCTCCACAATAGGTCCCAACTTGCCATTGTCCAAATAAGAGCAATTGACATTGAAAATTAATCTTGAGGGTGTAAATAAATATTTCTTTTCATATTATATTTTTAAAATCAGCAAAAAATCCTGCCTGTTCCTCCTCCCAAACCTTTACTTTATTGAGAAAGGAAAAAAAAATTAAACCCTTATTACAAATATGCCCAGTCAAGCAAAAATTTCCACATTGATCATGTCCAAAAGGGAAAAAAGGTATGTATACATGGATTTGTATGTTTTAATATGTACATATCCATATACATATCCACATGCATGCACATAACACATTTAACAATTCTGTAGTCTGAGTCTTTCATCTCTATCAAGTTAAGTGTGTAGTATATTTCATCTTTACTCCTTCAGAATCTTAGCTGATTATTATATTGATGGGGGTCCTTAATTCTTCCCAACTTGTTTATATTTACCATATTGTTGTCATTGTAGAAATTGTTCTCATTCACATTGCATCTGGTCATACATGCCTTCCTAGTTTTCTCTGAAATCATCATTTCTTTCAGAAAAATGTTCTTTCTTCCCTTTGATTTTCAGAGTTTCTAGTTTGGTATTTAATTGGGGGAGTTAATTTGTTCTTTTTCTAGCATTTTTAGTTGTATTCCCAATTCATTGATCTTTTCTTTCTTTATTTTATTCATCTAAGTATCTAGAGAAATACGATTTCCCCTAAGAACTGCTTTGGTTGCATCCCATAAATTTTGGTATGTTGTGTCATTGTCATTCTCTTTGATTGCTAGGGTATGGGACCCTGCTGAGAGGGAGTACAGAAGCCACATTGACCTGTGGTGCACAATAAGTTTTCTGCCAAACGCCCTCGTAGAGCAAGAAGCACTGATGCGCAATATGGGAATGGGTTGAGCCTGAGGGTCACAGCTAGTTGCTCATGAGCAGGGATGCCTTGACAGGGCCTCTCACTTGTGAGCAGGTTGCTGACGTGGCTAGGTCGGCTCTCCTCCTATTGGCAGATATTATGCATACGCAATGCCCACAAGTTGCTTCTCTGAATGGTGTTTGGGGATTGTCTACTGCTCATGCACTGATCATGCTTGCAAAACTGTATATCAACAAGGCTCTGCGACATAATGAACTGGAGCTCTTTTCACATCCTATGAGTTCCCCTGCCTCATTCATCTTGCCTCTGAGATCCAAGGGCTCACACAAAGTGAACTCTTAAGATGGCCTCAACATTCAATGAAATTATCTATTGTTTCTACAATTTGTTGTTTGATCTACTCATTCTTTAGAATTAGATTATTTAGTTTCCAATTACACTTTTACAATTACAATTACAATACACTTAATTTTTATCACATCATGATCAGAAAAGGATGCATTTGCTATTTTTGCCTTTGACTGTAAGGTTTTTATGCCCTAATACATGATCATATTTTTATTTTTTTTAATTAAAATTTTTTTATTTACAAAATATATGCATGGGTAATTTTTCAACCTTGACCCTTGCAAAACCTTCTTTTCCAAATTTTCCCTCCTTCCACCCCCTCCCCTAGATGGCAGGTAGTTCAATACATGTTAAATGTGTTAAAATATATGTTAAATCCAATATATGTATACATAGTTATATAGTTAATATATAGTTAGACAGTTACATGATAAGTTTTGTGTATGTGCCATATACTGCTGAGAAAAAGGTATATTCTTTTGTATCCCCATTCAAATTTTTCCAAAGGTCTATAATACCAAACTTTTGTAAAATTTTATTTACCTCCTTAACTTCTTTCTTGTTTATTTTGTGGTTAGATTTATTGAGTTCTGATAGAGGGAAGTTGAAATCCTCTTCTAGTATAATTTTACTGTCTATTTCTTCATGCAACTCACTTAACTTCTCTAGGAATTTGGATACATAGTTGGTGCATATATGTTTAGTATTGATATTACTCCATTTTCTATGGTACCCTTTAACCAAGATATAGTTTCCTTCCTTATAGCTTTTAATTGTTATTTTGTTATTTTACTTATTATTACTATTTTAATAATTACTATTTTTCTTTTGCTTGATCTGAAATCAGGATTGCTACCCCTGCTTTTTTTTTTACTTCAGCGGAAGCATAATATATTCTGTTCCAGTTTTTCACCTTTACTCTATATGTATCTCTCTGCTTCAAATGTATTTCTTGTAAACAAAATATTGTAGGATTCTGGTTTTTAGTTCACTCTACTATTTGCCAACTCTGTACTTCCCATTATCCTAATTTTTCCCAAGTTATACTTTTTTCTTTCCTTTTATCTTTTCCCTCCTTACCAGTGTTTTGCTTCTGATCACCATCTCTCTCAATCTGCCCTCCCCTTTCTCAGCTCTCCCTTCCTATTCTTTTCCTCTTCTACTTCTGCCCTCCTTTCTGTTAGCCTTCTTCTTTCCCCATCCCCCTTTCCCCTTTCCTTTCATACTTACCTATAGGGTCAGACGAATTTCTATACCAAGCTAAGTATATATGTTATTCCTTCTTTTAACCAAATCTAATGAGATAAAGGGTTAAAAATTGCTTTTATATATAACTGAAGGAAAATAAAATATTAAATATTTTTTAAAAAGAAAAGAAAAATGTGCTCATATATTCCAAAATATTTACAGCAGTGCTTATGATAGCTAACAATTAGAAACAAAGTAGGTGCTCATCAAATGGGCAATGATTAAAAAAAACAGTGTGGTACATGAATGTAATAGATTATTACTGTTCTATAAGAAGTGATGAGTGTGATGAATACAGAGAAGGATCATGATGAACTGAAAAAGAGTTAGGTACACTGAGTTGAGAAAATAATATTATACAATAATTACAATGTTAATGGAAAGGACAACACACCCAAAGAAATTAGATGTAACAAAATTATAAAGATAAAGCAGGACTCAAATGAAGAGATGTGAGAAGACACATTCAACTCATTCCTTGTTGAAGGTAGGAGGCCCACAAGTGTTACACTTTGAACATATTTTGGGAATTTTCTAATGTATCAATCAATTTTACTGATTTTTTTTCCCTTTAAAATACTATTTTTCATATGGAATGACTCCCTAAGAGTCACTCCCTAAGAGAGGAGTACACATGATACTATGGTAATGTAAGAAACAGTAAAAAATGAATAAAAAATATTTTAAAAAATGAACATTGTGCTATCCTATTGTCTCACATACATCTAAATCCAGTGACCTTCTTTTGGTCTGGAATTCTTGCTCTAATTTATTCTTCTGCAGGCTTATGCTGGACTGGAGGCTGGAGTCAAGACACAGAACTGCTCTTGGGGTCCAACCACAATGATGTTGCTTGATTCTGAATCTGATTCTTGTTTGGTATATAGATTAGGGCATGACTCCAGAAGGCCACTCCTAGATACAAGTCCTTTCTTTCTTCAATCTCCTTTGTGTCTATAAATAAACACGATTTTAGTTCACATTTATGTATTCTAATAGATTAGGACTCATGAACCTTAATTTGGGATCTGTGAATGTTTCATAAATATCGTGATAATTGTTTTTAATGTAATTGATTTTCTTTCTTATCCTACATATTTCATTTTATATCTTTAAAGAAACTGTTCTATGAAGAGAAATCTATAAAATTCATTAGATTGCCAATAAGAATGGTGATACAAAAAACAGTTAAGAATACTTGCTTAGAGAATACTATTGTTCTATAAAAAATGATGAGCAGGATGTTCTGAGGAAAACCTGGTAAGACTTACATGAACTGATGCAAAGTGAAATGAACAAAACCAGAAGAACATTATATACAGTAAGAGAAATATTCTATGGTGTTGTACTATGAATAACTTAGCCATTCTCAGAAATACAAGAATCTAAGACAACTTTGAAAGACTTATGATGAAAGGTCCTGTCCATCTCCAAAGAAAGAACTAGTGCAGCCTTAATGTAGATTGAAGATACTTTTTCTTTACTTTCTTTACTTTTCTTTTTTTTTCCTTTCACAGCATGACTTACTGTAGATGTGTTTTGCATGACTACACATGTACAACCCATGTCAAATTGCTTACTTCTCAATAGGAGAGAAGAGAGGTAGAGAGAGAATTTGGAACTCAAATCTTGAAAAGAGAGTATCAAAATTGTTTTTATATGTAATTTCCTTCAAGGTAGGAAATCCCTCCCTCCCTCCCTTCATCCTTCACTCTTCCCACTCTCCTACTCCTGTAACGTTCTTGGTGCTTCTGCTCTTAAATCTTTCAAGGAATCTAACATAATTTTGTTTATGAAGGATGCTAGATAAGAACTTATAAGGCAGCTCTTTGCTCAAATGCTTTAAAAATTATCAACATAAGCACATCCTTTAAAAGCCAATATTTTTTTTGTTGTTGTTGTATGATTGAAAGTCATGGAACACTACAGTCTCCAAAGAATTAATTAATACTGATGGAGGTAGTGATGTGGTCCTGAGGGAATACTAGATTCTCATATATAGGACACTAACTTTGGAGTCAGAAGATCCTGGACTCCAATCTTGCCACAACATCAAATCACTTTATATGTCTGTCTTAGTTTCTTCATCTGTAAAATAAGAGGGTTGTATTGATGGTCTTCAAGGTACTTTCTGTCAGTAAATCTATGATCCTCTCATCTGAGTAAATTACTTACTGAGTAGAAGATCTTGGATAACCTTTGTGGGATTCAGGTTCCTCATCCAAAAAAGTGGAGGTGGGCTTTAAAATTTTAGGGCAAAAATCCTAAGAACCTCTAAATTTAATTCAATATGAAGCTTGGTGAAATTACAAAAAAAAAAAATGTGTTCCGTTCTTTGATATAATTAATTGGTTACTGCATTTAGACTTATGCCCCTTCTTCCTATGCTAAAATAGCTCTTTGAAAACAGATGAAAACTACAATTCCTTTCAAACCACATAGGTCTTGATTGTTGGTGACCTTTTATACTATATGCAATGAAATTCTAGTTGTTTGAAATGGAAAAGTCATGGTCATGGTGTCTATGTGAGGCATTTGCCATTTTGTACATTTTTCTTCCAAATTATGACAGCTCCTCAATGAGGTTTGACAATAATTTCTAAATTAGCCTTTGTCTGAACTTGTGCCTGGTTAATCTCCAGTTTTTAATTGTGAATGTCATAGATTCCTAGCATTTTCCTCACAGGTGTCAGGAAAAGAAACAATTTGACATTCTCATCAGGCAGGTCATTCTAGTCATTTTCCATATCCAATTCAGTTATTAGTATTGCTCTATGATGGCAGAGCAAAAGAGATCAGCTTTTTGAAACACTACAGATAGAAACTCTGATGACTTCAGATATTTTTTCTTTTAATGGATACTATTTATAATTTTATACAATATAATTTAGCTTGAAATTGACTTTTATAATAACAAAACCATTTAAATGGAGATTTGCAGTTAAACCAAAAAATGTTCTACTTTTAGAGAGCAATAATAACTTACAGTTTACTTCTACTATCCCATTTCCTTTTTTGCCTCCATTTCCCCCACTTTCTCTCTCTCTCTTCCCCCTCTTCATTTGCCTTTTTTCCCATTTCTTCTTCTCTTTCATTGTTTGAATCTTTTTCTTCCCTCTTTCAACTTCCTTTCCAAAATTTTTTGTTGTTAAGTTGTTATTCAATCATGTCCAACTCTTCATGATATATGGCATTTTCTTGGCAAAGATATTGGAGTAGTTTGACATTTCTTTTTCCACTTCATTTTTGCAAATGAGGAACTGAGGCCAACAGGATTAAACGATTTGCCCCAGTCACTCAGCTGGTAAATATCTGAAGTCTGATTTGAACTCAGGAAGATAAATCTTCCTGACTCCAAGCCAAGCACTCTATCCACTGTGCCATCTAGGTGTACCTTTCCAAAACTACTTAGTATTTATTTTGCATATATTTACATGGAACTATCCCTATTGGTGAAGATTAATTATTCAAGGCTCCACACCTGCATGAGGGGAGGAGTTTTTGAAAACTTGGCAAGCGAGATTTCCTTTTCCCTCCTAGTCCTTCTGGTTTTTAGCTTGGAGAGGGAAAATTCACCATTCTAAGACCCTGGACAGAGAAAGACTCTAAGAAGAAGCCAGTAAATAGAGGAATTGGCAATCACTGTCATGTCCCTATCTCTGCTACACTAGAAATTTCGGGGAATTTCCTTTGGGTGAGATCTGGGATTCTAATAGTTGAGCTAATTACCTTCCTCCTAAAGGGAAAGCTCATTTACTCTATGTATTGCCTAGTATAGTCTCCTATGTTTACTTTCTATAGTTTTTGTATGATATATTTGGATAAATGCATTTGTTTGTTTGCTATGTGTATTTATTAAAGAGTTGATGTCTGATGAGAAGAGAGTTAAACAGTAGATATTTAGGTTGAGGTGATCAGGAACTTGAATGGAACCTAAAAACTGCTTCCTCTAAACTAATAGCATTTAGGGAAGCATATAGATACATTTCTAACACAGATATCACATGCTTTAGCAGCTTCAGCATAAAAGAATTAGAGAGCTTGGAATATGATATTTGGGTGGCAAAAGACCTAGGATTATAACCAAGATTCACTTACCCAGCAAAATTTACTATAATTCTTCAGGAGAAAAAAAAATGGATGTTCAGTGAAATAGAAGATTTCAAAGATTGTAATGAAAAAATCAGTGTTGAACAGAAAATTTGACTTTCAAAAACAAGACTCAAAAGAAGCAGAAAAAGGTAACTAGGAAAAAGAAATCATGAGGGATTCAATAAGGTTAAATTGATTACATTTCTATCTGAGAAAAATGAAACTCCTAAATTTTCTCATATTAGGGCTTTTAGAAGGAGCATACCTAGAGGGAATGGGTGTGAGTTGAGCATGACAGGATGATAATCTAAAAATTTTAAAAAAAATTAAGGATGAAAAAGAAGAATGGATTGGGAGAAGGGGAAAGTAAGAGGTAGAATGGGGTAAATTATCTGACATAAAATAAGCCCCAGGGAGATTTTACAGTGGAGGGGAAGATGAAGGAAGTGGAAGGTAAGGGAGGTATGTATGTGAACCTTACTCTTATTTGAATTAGGTCAAGAAAGGAATGATACACATTCAAGTACCTACTTACCGTACAGTAAAGTAGAAGGGAAAAGGGATAAGAGCAAGGGATGGGGGGGGGGGGGAGGGGAACTGATAGAAGACAGATGGGGGGAAGCAAAAGTCAGAAGCAAAACACTTTTTGAGAATGGACAGAGTAAAAGGAGAGAATAGGTTTAATGAGAGAAATAGGAGGGAGGAAAATACATAGTAAGAATTACTGTGAAAAGATTTACAGTAAATTTCTCTGATGAAGACTCATTTCTCAAATATATAGAAAACTAAGTTAAACTTATGGAAATAAGAGCTATTCCTCAGTTGATAAATAGTTAAAGGATATGAACAGACAGTTTTCAGACAAAGTAATCAGAGCTACTTATAGTCATATGAAAAAATTTGTCAATCATTATTTATTAGAAATATGTAAATGAAAACAGCTCTGAACTACCACTACACACCTATCAGATTGGCTATATGATAGAAAAAGAAAATGATAAATGTTGGAGGGGATATAGGCAAATTTAAACATTAATACATGGAAAGCAATTGGTAACTATGTCCCAAAGGGCCCTTTGACCTAGCAATATCAGTACTGCATGTGATTGTGATGGAATACTATTGTGCTGTAAGAAATGATGAACAGAATGTTGTCAGAAAAACCTGGAAATACTTTTATGAACTGATACAAACTGAAACGAGAAGAACTGGGGAACATTGTCCAGAGTAACAACAATATTGTATGGTGATCTACTGTGAACAACTTGGCTATTCTCAGCAATACAATGATCTAAGAAAATTCTGTAAGACTTATGAGGAAGGGAGCTGTCCATCTCCAGAAAAAGAATTCAGATTGATAATACTTTTTCTTTAAATTCTTTCTTTTTTGGGGCAGCTAGGTGGCACAGTGGTTAGAGCACCAGCCCTGAAGTCAGGAGGACCTGAGTTCAAATCTGATCTCAAACACTTCCTAGCTTTGTGACCCTGGGCAAGTCAAATTACTTGCTTTCTCAATGAGAGAGGTGGAAAGGAAAAAAGAAGGGAGGGAATTTAAAACTCAAAATTTGAAAAAAAAGTTAAAATTGTTTTTGCATTTAATTGGAGAAAATATTTTTTAAAAAGGAAATATTTCCAAAATCTATTTTTCTTTTTATCTTGTTTTTGTTGTTTTGTTGTTAAAGCAATGTTTTTTAAAGGTGATTGGATCTTTTGTTTTGCTCGCTATCCTTTTATATGGACAATAGTTTATGTCCCCTCAACACTTAAAAAAAAATGCTATTCTATTCCTCACTTTTCACCATTCCTTTTTGCTTTTATATGAATTTATTTAGGAATTTATTAGGAATAAATAGAAATTATTATATTACATATTGTGAGGAAAGTATCTAAATTTATAACTCTACTTTTAATCCAAATATTTATTAAATAATGAATTCTTTTACCAGTTTTTATTTTCCCAAGTTTCTTAAACATAAGTAAATGTTATTTCAAGAGGAGGTAGGTGCTCTCTCCTTAGAGGTTTTCAAATAATCTGAATGATTACTTGTCAGAACTTAAATGGGGAATTCCATTAGAGTATTAGTTAAATTTGATGGTGATAAGGTCCTTTTTTGTATATAAAGTTCTGTGACTCTATGATAGACTTGTACAGTTATAAAGCTAAAAGGTACTCCTGGAGAAGTCACCTAATTTAATCTTTCATTTTACAAATAGGGAAACCAAGACCCAAAGAGTGAAATGAATTATCCAAGATCACATCAATAATCAATATTCCCTTTTCCTCTTGTTTCCTTCTTGGGTAAAGTGTACTGCTGTACTCAGTTGTATGTGAATGCATTCATTGGGATTACCTGAAAATTACAACCAAGAAAAGACTGTCCTTTGCCTCTAGTGCTACCATATAGAGCCAAACTAAACAATACTCATTCCTCTTCCATGTAACACATATTTGACGATAACTATTGTCACCCCTCCCCCACCTTGAGTTTTTTCATCCCTAGACTAAGCACCCCTAGTTTAAAATCATACACCCCTTACCATCCTGGTTGACTTCCTCTGGGCACTCTTTTAGATTACTGATGTCGTCTCTTTTAAACTGTGATATTCTATATGATTCTTCATTTATTTCTGTGAAATCTCTTAATTTCTAATTTTGGTAATTTTTTTCTCCCTCCTTTAAAAATTGTTTGCCAGTAATTTTAGCTTTTCAAAAAAACAGCCCTTGCTTTAATTTAATTTTTTCCATTCTGTTTTCTATCTTGGTCCTTTTTGTCCCCTTTTAAAAAATCTTTTGTTCCCTTTATAAAGTATCTAAATGGTCATTTACTTCTTTTAAGCCTGGACTTTTCATTTGAACACTGAACACTATATGTTTCTAAGAACCACATTGGCTTTATACTGAAGTTTTTGACATATGGTTTTAATGTTACCAATTCCCATTAAGTAACTTGTTTTTTTTTTATTTTTTCTTTAACTCTATTACTTTTTAGAAGTTTTATGAAGTCATATCATTTGCTTGTTATTATTTCAATTTTAATACAGTATAAATATGAGTGTACATTCTGATAAATATCATCTGTATGAGACTGACTCAGAAAATTTGTTCATAATTCTAGGAATAAAATAATGAGTTTTTTGAAAGTTATTTTAAAAACTTAGTTTATTATTCCCTGCATATTTGCTGTTCTTTCTTGATTTCATCATTTTTTATCCTTTAGCCCATCTAGTCTCCAGTTTTTGAAAACTTAGTGTTGCTTTTGATTCTTTTTCTTCAAAAAGATAATACAATACTAGTAAAGATAGGATAAAGGGAACTTGTTCTAGTTCACATTTAATAAATGTATATTCTCTCTGCCAATAGAACTAATGTGAACTTTTTGATTGGTGGATCACACTCTGAACTTGTAGCAAAGCTGTGAGAAGATAGCAAGAGCTTTTATAGCAGATCATTTGAGCTTTCATAGCAGATCATTTGAGCTTTCAAGGAGTGGAAATTCAGTAGATGACTGTGGGAATACAGAGACAATATTGCTATAAAGGACAATAGAATCAATTAAGAAAGACCTAGAACTAAGAAAGCATAGAGCATATGTATAGGTTAGCTAGAGACTAAAGATCATGCATGTGTAGAGTTTAAATCTGACCTTAGGCATTAATTGTGTGACCCTGGGCAAGTTATTCAATCCTGTTTGCCTCAGTTTCCTCATCTGTCAAAAGAACTGGAGAAGGGAATGGCAAGTTACTCCACTATTTTTGCCAAGAAAATCCCAAATGGGGTCATGAAGAGTGAGACATAGTTGAAACAATATTAAAAAAGATCATGCAAGAGTTATCAGCTAAGGCTAGGAAACTAGACGAAATCATTTTATGGAGAGCTTTAAATGTCAGACTAAAGAATTTCAATTTTATTTCCTGGGAAATAAGAAGTCATTGTAAGATTTAAGCATTTGATGTCTTGATCAGATGTGTAAATAAAAAAGATCAATCTATTATCAATGTAAAGAATGGGTTATAGAGTTATGAGAGTAGAGGTGGAACAACAGCAGAAGAGGCTCCTGTAATAGACCTGGTGGATGAAAATGAGTTCCAAGACTAGGGTTACAGTGAGTAGCCAGCTATCCTGTGATATTGCCAATAATGGTGAGAGGTGTACCCTGTGAGAGGAAAAGGATTATATAGCCACTTATTTTCCCTAAGCCTAAATTTCTTCAATTGTAAAACTACTAAGAAGTTAGATGGATGACCCCTAAGGTTCCTTTCAGCTCTTGGTCTCTTCTAGAGAAAAGGCTGGCAACTGTAGGAGTTATTCTATATCATTGTGGTTACCTAAAGAACCAGCCTTGTTTATTCCTTCTCCATGTGTTTCTTACTGTTTAAGATCCCTAAAGAATACCCCAAAGCTTCCTCTTTTGCTTTTTTTCTATGACATTTCAGAGGAGGAGGGAGATTGTAAATATCTTTAATTCTTTTGGATAAGTAGGTGCCAGACTTAAGTTCTGTTACTTCTCATTGTTGACAAAGGTGCTAAATATTTCAGATCTTAGCTTCTTGATCTAAATGAGAAATTGATGGTATTTTTTTTTTCCAAACTAGTACAATTTTTTAAAGGTGCTGTCTGAAGACAGAAGAGGGAGCTGTGAGTTAGGTAATAGTGGCCTTTAAGTAATGCACTCTTTGCTTTGCCTTCTCTTCTGGACTAAATCATATGTGACCCATTTCCCAATAAGTTTTAGAAAGGAAAGAAGTGAACCTGAGAGTCAGCATGAACCTTCTAATGTAGGATCAGGATTAGTATGCAAGCTTATTTGATATACAGAGTTCTGGATGTGAAAGATGAAGGCTGAGGAAATCTGCCTGGCTTGAATGGTCTGGCCATTAGCCTGCTGCCTTCAGTGCCAATGGCATGGATCCATAACTGAATTAAGACATTAGGTTACTTGGAAAGGAGATTAAGGTACATTCATTTGTTGGAATGAGTTGAGATGTTTATCCTATTATCCCTCTTTGTCACCTAGTTGAATGAAGAGCTATGAAGGAATAGGATTCAAGAGAGAGGTGTTGTTATAGGATAAATTGGGCTCAAGGAATACACTTGCCTCATTGATAAAGGACCTCTTATCCTCTTTTTTTATTAAAGCTTTTTATTTGCAAAACATATGCATGGGTAATTTTTCAATATTGACCCTTGCGAAACTTTCTGTTCCAAATATTTCCCTCCTTCCCCCACTCTCTCCCCTAGATGGCAGGTCATCCAATATATGCTAAATATGTTACAACATATGTTAAATCCAATATATGTATACATAGTTATA
Source organism: Myrmecobius fasciatus (assembly GCA_023553655.1). Taxonomy (NCBI): domain Eukaryota; kingdom Metazoa; phylum Chordata; class Mammalia; order Dasyuromorphia; family Myrmecobiidae; genus Myrmecobius; species Myrmecobius fasciatus. The sequence goes on from JAJPUD010001227.1 coordinate 347,257, forward strand.
CAATTATCTTGTTGTAGAAGAAAAATTGGATCTACAAGGAAAAAAAACCTGAGAAGGAAAACAAAATGCAAGCAAACATCAACAGAAAGCATGAAAATTTTATGTTGTGATCCAGACTCAGATCCCACAGGCCTCTCCCTGGGTGTATATGGCTTTCTTCACTGAACAATTAGAACTGGTTTGAAACATTTCATTATTGAAGAGAGCCATGTCCATCAGAATTGATCATCATATAGTCTTGTTGTTGCTGTGTATAATGATCTCCTGCTTCTGCTCATTTCACTTAGCATCAGTTCCTGCAAGTCTCTCCAGGCCTCTCTGAAATCATCCTTCTGGTCGTTTCTTAGAGAACAATAATATTCCATCACATTCATATACCATAATTTATTCAGCCACTCTCCAACTGATGGGCATCCATTCAGTTTCCAGTTTCTAGCCACTACTAAAAGGGCTGCCACATTTTTGTACATGAGGGTCCTTTTCCCTCCTTCAAGATTTCTTTGGAATATAGGCCCAGTAGAAACACTGCTGGGACCTCTTACCCTCTAGAGTATTTATCTTGTATCTCCTTTGACTTTTAGGAAGATGGAAGAAGGCACAATTAGAAAAGCCAAATTTAACCTACTTCAGGATTTTTTGCCAAAATTTCAGTGCCCATTTTTATGAACAAAAACATAGGAGATTTGGATAAATGAATCTTGATTGAACTTGGAAACTTTGTAGGAGAAACTTCTTTCTAGTGAGAGGGCCTGGACTTGCTATTATGTTATTTTTGTAAGAATTCATAGGGAAAGAGAAATTTTCCTCTGCCAATATAGATCAACACCTTCTCTGCAAATTCAGGGGATATCCGGAACATAGAGTAGTTAATTGACTTGTCTGGAGTCACATAGGCAGGTTGTGGCAGAGATGGAACTTGAGTCCTGTTTTTGAGGCCAGCTTGATACTCACTAAACCAGGTTGCTTCTAAGAGAAAATATAATTGATAATAAATGCTCTTTGAATTAAATCTAAATAGCACATTAAATATGAACTGATTCTGGAAAAAACAGGAAGGCAGTTGAAAATGCAATGTCTTCTTATCTACTAAATCTATAACAAGAAGCCTCCAGTGATTGAGAGAGAAATTAAATTGTGTAATGAAATACCAGGCAGAGATGTCAAGGAAGGAAATAAGCATTCATTAAGTAAACATATGCCAAGCACTGTGCTAAGCTATTAACAAATATTATCTTTTTTTTATCCTTATAACAACCTGAAAAGTAGATTTTATTATTTTCCTCATTTACAGTTTAAAAAACTGAGGCATACAAAAAAATTGAAGTACTTGTCACACAGCTAGGAAATATCTGAGGTAAGATTTGAACTTGTCTTTCTCATTATAGACCAAATTTTCTATCCTTTGTATAACCTTGCTCAATGGGATCTTCCACACCTTGAATTCTCATTTAAAACTCATTATAACTGTGCTTAGGGCCTGGAATGTCTAAAGGATGAAAAGGATTTGAATTTTCTTTTCTCTTTTAGGGTGGGAATCATTAGGAACCCTTATCAACATAAATCAAAAGCAGGATTCCACAGGACCAGAGATGAAACATGTATCTCTTCACAGAAAGGTGGTAATCTAAATATGCAGAATGAGATTCACATTCTTAGACACCATTTCCTAGATGGCTGCTCTCCTGGTCTTCTTCATGGTCTCCAGAAACTCATCATTCTACAAGATGCCCTCTTCCTCAGGACTCCCTGACCTGGGTTCCTTTCCTTTGATTGGAGAAGATGGAAGACAAAAGAGTTCTCCTTCCAGATCTTCCATTTAAGGAGGTGTCCTGGACAGCCATCTCATTTCCTACCTGCAAGATTTCATCATGACTCCAACTGGGTACCTTGCCAGTCCACTTTTCAGCTTCTTTTTACGTCTACTCTTCCCTTATTAGATTGTTAGCTTTTTGAGAAAAAATACTGTCTTTTACCATTCTTCCTATCCCTAATACTTAGCATAGCACTTGGCACATAGAAAGTCTTTTAATTATTTTAAATGTTTTAAATATTAATTGACTGATCAACATGGTTAAACAAAGACATTTTGACCATGAAGTGTTATTAGATAAGATTAAGCTCTGAAGAATGGAGTGAGATCATAGACTCCTAGGGAAGGTACCCATCAAAAGATGTTTAGCCATAAAAAAAAAAAAAAAAAAGATAGAAGCTGTTTGAACGTGTATCTCTTCTCTCTAGTTGAGTATAGAAAGGCTCATTACCAAAAGGTTGGATACTAGGTGATTAAACAGCAACTCACAAATTCCATCTGCTAAGTAATGGAGAATTTAGAATCTGCCTCTAAAAGGAGAATCCCCACATGAATGAAATCAAAGTACTGAAGCAAAAACATCCAATATAGGATACTGGAATAGATAGTCATTTCTGACTCCTTGGGACTTCTCTGTCATGCCCTAAGAACTTTCCAATTCACATCAAATCAACCCTGGTCAGATACCTCATTGATATATTCTGTCCCTAGGAAAGCAGAAAGAAGAGCTTCACTGCAAACAATCACTCAAGGTCTCCTCCAAGGAGGGTACTCAGGCCAACATTTCCTTCATTTCCCAGCCAATTGTACTCCTTTTGTTCACGTGCTGGATACTTTCCCTTCTTTCCTTCCCCTTTTCAGTTTCCTTCTTTGTTTTCTTTCCCAATTAGATTGTAAGCTTCTTGAGGGCAGAGTTTGCCTTTATTTTTCATTTTTCCAGCTCTTGGCACAATGCTTGATATAGAGTACACACTTAATAAATATTTATTGATTGACAAACTGCTTATCTGAAAAAAGTCTTGGAGTTTGAGTTCTACTTTGACATGTACCAGCTGTGAGGCTTAGGGTAAGTCATTTAGATTCTATGGGACTCAGTTTCCTTACTTCTAAACTGGTGATAATATCAGGGTAATGAGGAGCACTACATAAATATGAGCAGTTGTTATTATGTTTTTTCACCTACAATTTCATAATTTATAATCCTGTGATCTTTATATCCTTGGTATAAGTCATTAACCAAACCTCAGTAAAGTCCTGTGAGGTCTCAGAATTACCCCCCCCTCAACTCCCCAGTCTTGTCTGATAACTCTCCATCCTAGCTGATAAAATCAATGGAGTGAAAGAGGAAAAATGATTGACATAAATGGTCTTGGAAAAGTCTAAACAAAAGGTTTTCTTCCTTTCTCTGTTGGCAATGATTTATTTTCCTTGGTTTTCATGAGACTTTAATGAGGTAACTTTATCTGTATGCCTGGTAATCATCAGTAAAATCTCACTTTCCCATTAGAAAATCTTTACTAAGGATAATAAAAATGGTGGAATTTGCAGGCTCAGTGACTTCTGACCTTTGTAACTAAGGAATAACCCATTGAAAGGCTGAGAAAATTGCTATTTAGCATCCAAAGGATGCATTCATCTCAGCAGAGTTTCCTGTAAAGTCCTGCTTAGACAAATGGACCTTCATTTCCTTCAATGTCTAATGGGAGGGCCCTCATCCATAAATAAAGATTACAACCTCTCTGCACTTTAATAGGGAGTCTTTGTGAGTCTCTGTGGTAGATAAATAAATCTATCACCTGGTCTTTAACTTGGCAGTGAAGGGGCCTCTCTGTCCTTAGAGACAGGACCAACCTAGAATAAGTCCAATTTTGGATGACTCTCAGAATCTTTTCAATTTGGTAGAACCTCTCAGAGTTTGTCCTATATTGGAATAGTCTTCATGAACTTAGGGTGACTTTTATACCATGATAAGATAGCAGAGAAGGTTGTTAGGGAAAGTCCCTTAATTAATGATAACAAACAACTAGGGCCAGGTGAGTTACATTCATCAGTGTAAATACCATCTTCTAAACCATCGATTTAAAAAAGTGTAAAAAATGTTTGTCGGGGGGAACAGCTAAATGGTACAATGTATACAGCACCAGTCTGGGACCTGAGTTCAAATCCAGCCTCAGACACTAAATACTTATCAATTGTATAACACTGGGCAAGTCACTTAACTCCAATTGCCTCACCAAAAAAAAAAAAAAATGTTTATTAAACATCATATTGTATCTGCCAGACTAGATCTAGGTTTGTTAGTTCAATTGGCTGTATTAAGAACAAGCTGAAGCCTTGGTTTTCATAGACATAAAAAATTTTATGTGAAGAAAAAAATCTTTTTTTCAACCACAGAAATGCTCCCAATTAGAACCAACCTGCTAGTAAATAAAAGGCACCAGAAACAAGATAGTGAGAGTTTACTATGTCTCACCATTAATGCTCAAAATATGCACTCCCTATAATGTAGAAATCATATTTTCTTAGCCAATATGCAGTCTATCAATAGAAATGCTTCCTGAATACTGATAGCAAGAGTGATAATAATACCCAGGACTAATATAACATTTTATAAAGATAGTAACAGAGAGTTTTCAGATGAAGAAATTAAAGCTATTTCTAGTCATATGAAAAAAAAATGCTCCAACTCACTATAGATTAGAGAAATGCAAATTAAGGCAACTCAGAGGTGCCACTTCACATCTCTCAGATTGGCTAAAATGAAAGGAAAAGATAATGATAAATGTTGGAAGGGATGTGGGAAAACTGGGACTCTAATGCATTGCTGGTGAAGTTGTGAAATGATCCAACTTTCTGGAGAGCTATTTGGAACTATGCATACTATTTGATTCCACAGTGTCTCTACTGAGTCTGTATCCCAAAGAGATCATAAAAGAAAGAAAAGGATTTACATGTGCAAAAATGTTTTTGGCAGCCCTTTCTGTAGTAGCAAGGAAGTGGAAATTGAGTGGATGCCCATTAGCTGGGGAAGGGCTTGAATAAGTTATGAAGGTAATAGAATAGTTTTGTTCTATAAGAAATGATGAGCATTATGAATTTAGAAAGATCTGGAAAAACTTACATAAATTGATGCTGAGTAAAATGAGCAGAATCAAGAGAACATTGTACACAGTAACAACAAAATTATGTGATAATCAACTGTGGTGGACTTAGCTCTTCAACAATGAGGTGATTCAAGGCAATTCCAATAAACTTGTGATAGAAAGTGTCATCCACATCCAGAGAAAGAACTATGGAGACTGAATGTGGATCAAAGCATAGTATTTTCAACTTTTTTTGGTAGTATCTTTGCTTGTTTTATTTTTCCTTTCTTGTATTTCTTTTTACTTTTAATCTGTTTTTTCTTGTGTAGCATGACGAATATGGAAAAATGTTTAAAAGAATTGCACATGTCTAACCTATTTCAAATTGCTTGTTCTCTTTGGAAGGGATGGGAGAGGGAAAAATTTGGGACACAAGGTTTTGTTAAAGTGAATATTGCATCTATCTGCATGTTTTTGAATAAATAGAATAGTACTAATTTTTTAAATGTACATTTGGAGCCAGAGAACCTGAATTATTATAATTTTATTATAATTTCATCATTGAAAAAGTCACTTAGTCTCTCTGAGGAGCAATTTCTGTTCTGCAAAAAAAGAGAATTGGATCAGATGACTTCTCAGATATCTTCCAGGTATAAATCTGTGGTCCTACAAAGTGCTAGATAAACATGAGATGTTGTTCATTTTGATTGTTGTGATAAAAGGAGAAAAGATCATCTGTACTACCTAACTAGTTGGCTGTTACTAGAATGAATTAAAATGACAGTAGGAGGTATCCAGGAATAAAGGAGATTGGAGAGTAAGGCCAAATGTGCTAAGCTGGGCATAAAAATGTGCATTCAAAGAACGTTTAAAAATGACTACTTTTCATGTCGTTGCTTTTCTATGCAAATGGACCATTTATTAGGACAAAAAACTGACCCTATTATGACAAATTTCTCTCCCTACTCCAAATACTTGAGATATTAAAATCTAAGTAATTGACTAATACCACTCTTTACAATTTTTCAGACTCCTGGATTAGAAGCATTGCCATAATTTTTGAAAGGTATATTAGAATGCAGCAAGTTGAAAGGATGTCTGGTCAGGTGAAAACATGATTTTCTCCAGGACCAAACTACTGTAGCTGAACCCTTGTGATTTTTAGTTTTAATTGAGGGTTTTTAATTTGGTCTTTTTCTAGCTTTTTTAATTGTAAGCTCAGTTCATTGATCTTCTCTTTCTCTGTTTTATGCAAGTAAACATCTAGAGATATAAAATTACCCCTTATAACCGCTTTAGCCTTGTCCCACAAATTTTGGTATGTTGTCTCATTATTGTCATTCTCCTGGATGAAATTATCGATTGTGTCTATAATTTGCTCTTTCACCCATTCATTCTTCAGGATTAGATTATTTAATTTCCAATTACCTTGTGGTCTATTTTCTCCTGGCCTTATATTACATGTGAGTTTTATTGCATCATGATCTGAGAAGGATGCATTTACTATTTCTGCTTTTCTGCATTTGATTTTGAGGTTTTTATGCCCTAACACATGATCAATTTTCATATAAGTTCCATGAACCCCTGAGAAAAAAGTATACTCCCTTCTATCATCATTCAATTTCCTCCAGAGATCTATCATACCTAACTTTTCTAGCCTTTTGTTTACCTCCCTAACTTCTTTCTTATTGATTTTGTGATTTGATTTATCTAATTCTGAGAGAGCAAGGTTGAGATCTCCCACTAGTATAGTATTACTGTCTATTTCTCCTTGCATCTCTGTTAGTTTCTCCTCTAGGGATTTGGATGCTATACCACTTGATGCATATATGTTTAGTATTGATAGCGCTTCATTGTCTATGGTACCCTTTAGTAAAATATAATTTCCTTCCTTATCTCTTTTAATTAGATCTATTTTTGTTTTTACTTGATCTGAGATAAGGATTGATACCCCTGCCTTTCTTTGTTCACCTGAAGCATAGAAGATTCTGCTCCAGCCCTTGACCTTCACTCTGTATGTATCTCTATGTTTTAGATGTGTTTCTTGTAAACAACATATTGTAGGATTCTGGCTTTTAATCCAGTCTGCTACCCGCTTCTGTTTTATGGGAGAGTTCATCCCATTCACATTCACAGTTGAAATAACTATATCTGTATTCTCTGCCATCTTATTTACCCAGAGTTATGATTTTCTCTTCCCTTTCCCCTCTCTCCCTTCCCCCCTCCCCAGTACTTTATTTTTTGATGACCACCTCCCACCAACAGTCCTCCCCCCTTTGGAATCCCTCCCTCCCCTTTATACCTTTCCCTTAATCCTTCTATTAGTTTATCCCTTTCGTTTCCTCCTTTCCCTCCCACCTTCCCACAAGGAGGGTCAGGCCTTTCTTTGAAGCCAAATGTGTCTGATATACTCTCTTAGAGTCCAATCTAATGAGAGTAAGGTTTACATAATACTCATCGCCCTCCTACTTTCCCTCAATTATATTAGATCTTCTATGTCTCTTTATGAGATTTTGCCTTATTTTACCTCCTTTATTTTTACTTTATTTTACTTCCTCCCCCCCCTTTTTCTTTTCAGTATGGTATCCCTTCCACCTCTAATTTCTTTTCCATTATTATCAAAGAAAAATCAAATTATAACCCCATTCTTTAAGGATACCTATAGTAGAAATATAGTTCTCAAGAGTTCTTTCCTTTTTACCTTTTTATGCTTCTCTTGAGTTCTGTATTTGGAGGTCAAATTTTTTATTCAGGTCTGGTCTTTTCATTAGAAATAGGTGAAATTCTCCTGTATCATTGAATGACCATCTTCTTTCCTGGAAGATGATGCTCATTCTAGCTGGATAACTTATTCTTGGCTATAATCCAAGTTCTTTTGCCTTTCAGAATATCTGATTCCAGGCCCTTCAATCCTTTAATGTGGAAGCTTACAGATTTTGTGTAATTCTAATTACAGTTCCTCGGTATTTGAACTGTTTCTTTATAGCTGCTTGTAATATCCTTTCCTTGGTGCAATAGTCCTGAAATTTGGCCACGATATTCCTTGGGGTTTTAATTTTGGGGTCTCTTTCAGGAGGTGATAGGTGAATTCTTTCAATGCCAATTTTGCCATCTGATTCTAAAACATCAGGGCAATCTGATTGCGGCCAGTGGCCGATCCCCTGAGGCTAGCCTTCTCTGGAGTTTTTTAAAGTAGATTTCTGATAGAAGTGCATTGTAGTGCAAGTATTTGGTGGAGCCCTCACTCAAAAACCAGTTCGGAGGCTCAATTTGTCTGGGTCTGAGGGAAGGTCTCAGGAGCTCACAGAGAACACTGTCTGCAGTTCACCATCTTGGCTCCGCCCTCTGATTTTTAGTTTTAATTTTGCTTCTGATCAAGACATTGCCTGTTGCCTCTGGGCTTTTATCTATGGCCCATATTCTCAGTTATTGATCTTGACTTAATAGAATAATGATTCTGCCATCAATCAATGCAATATAAGACCTCTCTTTCCTCCCATTCCTCCAATCACATTCTCTCAAAAGAAAAACTTCAGTCAGCATCAAGGACCTGGCTTAATATTTATAGTCCTCATTGCACCAATAGAGATAAAATCTATATAAATACCTCTGCACTCAGGATTGGTAGGAATGCTGGATTTGGAATTTGAGGATCCATATTTTGAGGATCAATAGCTCTGCAACTTCCTACCTATGTCAGTTTGGGTAAGACACAGCTTCTCTGTGTGTCGAAAATGATGAGATCAGATTATGTGACCTCTAAGGATATTTCCAATTCTAAATCTGTTATCCTAAGATCTTGAGGATATAAAGGCATGTGGAACTTTTTATATGGTACTTAAAGCATTATTGAAGTCAGAGAAAGAATTTTTCTTTTTGGTTCTAATCTTAGATAGTGAGGTGGTCTGTTTCTTTGGGACTTTTATTGCTAGGTGTAAAGTTTGTCACACTCTTAAGTAATCTAATGATAATTCAGCTTGTTTTGCTATTCTGAGACCTTGTGCTAAAAGTCAGCATTACAGAGTTATCAAAATTGGTACTTAAGCTACCTAGTATCAGAAATGCCTCCATGATTCAAGTGCCCAGGAGAAATATCCCAGGTTGAGGAACTCTTAAGAGTCAGCCTCATCTCAAAACTACAGCTCACAAGGCTCTATCTATGTACTTTATCCAAATCTATGTACTTATCCATCTATGTACTTTAACCAAAGGGCACAGCTCAAAATAAAAGATAGTTAACCAACAGCTAAATGGGAGTATATGATTGAAATCAGGAAGCTATAATCCTGAGTTCAAATCTAGCCTAAGATACTTACTAGCTGTGTGACCCTGGGCAAGTTACTTAATCCTATTTGCCTCAATTTCCTCATCTGTCACATGAATTGGAGAAGGCAATGACAAATCACTCTAATATCTTTGCCAAGAAAACCTCAAATGGGGCCATGAAGAATCAGACATTGATGTGAACTTTTGAGTTTATTCTTTTCCTATAACACGAAGAAGCCCATCTAGCTGTTTTCAATAGTATAATCAAGTCTCCGGGCTATCTTGTTTGTATAGAGTGACTGTAAGGATGGAATTCTTTATCAGCCTCCATCGTCTATCCCTCTACCTCTGGGCATCTTTAAACAATCTTTCAGATATGGAATGGGACCTAGTCTGCCAGGTGCATTCTGTCTGGCTCCTCTTTTATTCTTCCCTCTGTACTACCAAATTCTTCCCTGGTACTTCTCCTCCTTCTGTGAAAAAACGCAAGATTATATTTTCCCTATAAAAGATGTGCTCATGATGAAGATCCTTTTCAGGACTAACCCAACTAACTTCTCTCTCTTCCTCCTCACAGTGTTTTACCTTTCATGGCATCTTTCTTCTCACAATAGCTGAGTCTGATTAGTCTGCTAAGCTCCTCTATGTATTTAGCTTGCCAGTCAATGGCATACCCAGGCCTCATGGCACATTCCTTTGATGGATTCTTCTAAACTCCTTTCCTTGGTAACCCTATTGTTCTCCCAAATCTATTTCACATTTACCACTCCTGGTGCTTATTTTACCTCTTCATTTTGTCTGTAACCTTGGTAAAGAGAATGGCTATTGTGAATTTGTCATATGTATATTTCAAACTTCATCGACATGACTGAAAACAATCGAACAAAAAAAAATTAGTAAATTGACAAGAAAGAAATTTCCTCATGCACATACAAGGTGTCCTCTCTATATGTTATCCAACTACCAATGGGAGAAGACATGCATGCAGAAAAGACACTTGGCCCTAGAACATGGAAGGAGGGCCCTGGCATTAGGGGGCATGTGTAAAGCGGAACATGGCAAGAACCTGTGTGAATGGTGCTTTCTAGATTACAAAGCACGTTCCTTATGACAAGCCTGTGAAATAGTTGTATGTTATGAAGCTCAGAGGACTTAAATGACTTGTCTACATTCATGAAGCCAGTATGTTTTGTAGCTTGGGGCAAGGACATCAAACTCTAGAACCAATCTTCTTTCGACCATTCTATGTTGCCTTTCTCAAACATGAGGAAGAAAGCGAGAAGATTCCTCAATAAAACTATGACGCCTAAAATGGGGTTGTATTCTGTCCTAGACAGAGTCCATCTAGAGCATCAGGTTCGGTTTTCAGAACCATGTTTTAGGAGGATTTTGACAAACTGGAAGGCAGATATTGGAAGGTAACCAAAGATATGAGAGGACTTGAAAACTTTCCATGTAGAATTAATGGAAGGAACTAAATCTGTTCATTTTGGATATAAGATTTGGGGATCACATCTTAGTGATGTTCAAATAAATATTTGGAGGGGAATCATGTGGAAGAGGAGCTATTTATCCTGCTTTGTCCCAGATAGCATAACACAACAGCCATAGAACACTCCAGGTTGTGGTTTGGTGGATTAGCCCTGAAAGAATAGGTCATTCTTCTGATTCCTCTGATCTCCTCTTCCCCCTTCCACCCCCCCTAATTCTGTCAGTCTATTAGGGATTATAGATAGCTCTATCACCTGAGCTTATATTCCCCCTGATAATAGCTCAATCTTATGGATATATTGAGGCTATAGCATCAAGGAATCATGCAGATAGATGCAAATTTCAAAATCACCTATATCTCTACCTTAACAGAAGTCCCCACTTACATCTCCTTTATAACAAAGAGTTTCTTCTAAAACAAGTGATCAATCATCCAGCCTCTGCTTGAAGAGCTCCACTAAAAGAAAACCTAGAATCACAAATATTGAGGATTAGGAAAGACCTCAATGGCCATTTAGTCCAACCCATTTGCTGAAGGAACCCCTACTCTGACATACTCAGCAGGTGGCTATCCTGCCCACAACCTTTGGAGGCAGCCCAGACACTTTACCAATTCCTGAACTTCTGGATAATCTCAGTTAGGTATGTCTCTGTACCCTTGAATCTAATGAAGAGTCTTTAGAATCAAGTCAGTGGGCATTGATGCCATGACAGCACAAGTGTAGCAGTAGCAGCCACAACTGGGTTAATATTTCACCATATGAGGTGCTGTTGTTTCAGGTTCCAGGGCTCTTTTTGTACTTCTCTCCCTTGTGAAAACTGAGTACCAAGATAGCCGAGCATGAGCAACACCTTGTGCTTACATAAATTCTTTTCTCCCAGGGGCTGGAAAGGTATTTATAAGCATTAGCTCATGAATGCTTCCTGTGCGCCTGTAAAGGAAACTGCAGGTAGTATTACTTGTTTCCATAGTGGGAAAACTGAGGTAATGAGAGGCAAAGTGATCTGTGTAGATGAGAAGGATGCTGTAGATGGATACTTGGATCACTTGACCTTCTTAAACCAAGCCTTGAACTTCCCATTGTTTAGTATTACTGATGCAGCAGTGTTAGGAGGGAGTTCTTGTTCCATGACACTTCCATAAACACTGAAGTGGTTTGAGGGAAAACATGAAAAAAATGGCTTATCTTACACATAACCTAAGAATGCTCCTGAATAGTGCTTTCTCTCATGAAACACTCATTACTGACTTCCCCAGTTTTTGGAACTCACTGCTATAAAATCAGTTTTCTACATCCCATGTCCCCTCTTAGATTTTGGTACTTCTGTGAACTTATGGCTGAACTCCCCATGAACTTAGGCTATTTTTTTTTAACCTAATCATTGCTGTTTGGTTATCTTCACTCATATTTGACTCTTCCTGACCCCTTTTGGGGTTTTCTTGGCAAAAATCCTGGAATAGTTTGTCATCTCCTTCTTCAGCTCTTTTTACAGAAGAGGACACTGAGTCAGAGTTAAGTGACTTGCTCAGGGTCATATAGCTAGTAAGTATCTGAGACCAGAGTTGAGTTCAGATCTTCTGTACTCTATGTGCCACAGTCTACCCACTGTGCCACCCAGGTGCCTATACCACTTTGCTGCTGTGGAACTTCTATCACTTGTCCATCTTTCATTGGCCTTCCGCAACTGTCTTGCTTAGTGAGATTCCACTGTCTAGCCAGCTCCATAAATAGCATCTTACTTCACTTCCCTCTTTCTATATGTCTCTACCTATATGAATGGGAATCAAATATCTACCTGTATTTCTTCTGGAAAGGGAATCATTTAAAAGTCTTATCATTCTATTCACCATATCTCTGAGCCTTAACATTTTTTGATTACTACTACCTTTGAGGTAGAATTTCCCTCATCAGGAGATAAGTTCCTCTCTAATGCTAACTGACTTATTTTGCATTTGTATCCTCAGCACATAGACCAGTGATTGATACATAACAAGTACTTAATAAATGCTTATTTCATTCATTCAACTTTTCTTCACCTTAAAGCTGCTATTCATCACCATACATCCTTGTCTAAATTATCTTTTTCTCCCTCTGGCCTTCATGTCCAGCCAGTCCTGGGTCATATTTATCATATTCCTTCTTTTCTTCTACTCCCAAAATGCTAAACATCACTGGTAGAAGTGATATAACTATATTGGTTAGTTTGTTTTATTATAAATTCATGTTATCTAATCTCATCTGCCAGCCCCTTCCTGACTGGCCATTCTTTTTATTCTCTCCATTTAGATAGGCTCCTTAGCTCTGAGCCTTCTCTTTCAACACAGATAGTTTAATCTCAACTTCACTGAAAAATTCAAAGATATTCATCAAGAAGTATCTCATTTTACCAATTTTGTTCTTCAAAGTCTCTCTATATCTTCACCTCATATCCTTTTATATAATTTATTCTCTTCCTTATCCCATTTAATCTTTCAACCTGCGAACTTGATTCTTTTCTCTCCCCAAATCTTTTAGGATCTTTCCTGTGTCATATTTATTACCAAATTTTCCTTATATAATGACTAAGAACTCCAGCATGCTCAAATCTTGTTCATTCTTAAAAAAGCCCCAGACAACAAGGTTTTATTTAACTCTGTCAACTTCTCGAGCTATCATTTGAAAGTTCTTCTCTTTTTCAAAATCTTTTACAAAGATTGATCTAAATTTACTGCTACTATTTCCTCCTTACTTCTCAATTCCTTGAAGTCTAGTTTGTGACAGCTGTCACTCTAATGAAATTACCCCCAAAGGTAATAAATTATCTGCTAAATCTAATGATCTATTTTCAGATCTCATTTTCTTTTGCTCCCATGTAGCTTTTGACACTGTTGGACACACTCTCTTCTTGAGAAGGGAGGAGAGAAATAGAGTGATATCCAGTGGGAATAAGAGGATCCAATGAAAGTTTTTCAATGCACATATGGAGAGATAGAAGATTAGAAGGTATGGCAACTGTGGTGGAAATAGGCTGGAGAAGAGGAGAGAGAAAATCATTTACAAACAAGAGGATCTGAAAAATTGTGTTACCTGTAGGCAATTCTTTCTGGACCTTGTACAAAACATCCTCCTAACAGTGGTAAACTCTTTGGGCAGGCAAATAAATGTCTTGTTTTATATCTGACTTCCAATTAATAATCAGAGGGTCATTGAACAAAGGTATCTCTGCAGTAGCAATTATTGAGAAATCTCTTACAAACTTACCATATGCATGAAAAAATACTTGCTGGAGAGAGCCTTTTAGATTGAATTTTTCTCTGCTGAGTCAAATATGTTTTTGTGATCATAAAACAATAAACATCATGGGATCCTGCATTCTCTTGTCATTTTGTTCAATTACATGACCATAGGAAACTATGAAAGTCTGTCTATCCTTTTCTTAGATATTTCCTATTCATAGATTTCTCATAAAGAATTTATTATAGCACCTGGAGCACCCTGCTCTCTCTCAACACTCTCATAATAACTATCCCAGGTTCAACATACTCCATGGATCTATAGTTACTCAAAATCACGGCTCAAAAGTCCCCGTGTTTACTTTTTCTCCTACTTCCAACCAGCCGGAAGCGAGAGCATAATAAAATAGCAAATTAAGATAATTCCCAATAAAACATTCACCCTCTCCCATCCTTCTACATACTTCATTCAACCTAGGGTAACTCTCACAAATAAGTACAATCAGTGAGGTGCAAGAGCATCTATGGATCACACATGAGGAGGACACATGTGGAGAACACATGTGGTAAGGCTGGATGTATGGAGGATCAACTCATATCTCTAACACTGCTACTGATTTACACTGGTCTCATAGTGATTGTTGTCATAATAGGGCTATGCCCCAATGCATATAGGATCTCTTCTAGGTGTCTTACTGCTTTTCTCATGACTGCTGGGTTTGGAGTCTACCTTCCCTAAGTGGGTGATTCTACTGGTTCACTGCTCTTATGGTCTTTTGACTTCTGGTACCTAGAAAGTCTCCATGGGGATGGTGGTTTTCTGACCTTGTGGTACCTGGACAATTGGTCTTATTTCAGTTTTTGTCTCCTAAATGCTTAATTTCTAATCTTAGCTGGTCATTCCTCTGCTGGTATTCCTTCTTCTCTTTCCTTCTCACCTCATAGCATTCAAGAGCCTTTCCCCACCATATCCCCATGTATCCCTATCTCATATGAAAGGGTGATCCTTCTTGCTGAAGCATGTATATGCATGTGTTCCCATTTCACCATGTCTTCTTTAGGAGATTTCCACCTCTATCATTTTATTCTCTCATTTTCCCTCAATTTCTCCCTGTCTACTGTGCACCCCTAGTGACTCCAACTATACCCAAGTCTACCTCATTCTCAAAAAACCCTTAACAGATTTAGAGGAGAATAAAAGAACCTTGTGGGCAGAACCCTGTGGGGTCCCCAACTGTTAGAAGTATGACATTCTATATATCACTCCTCTTTTTCATGACTAAACTCTTTGAGAAAGTCACCTATAATAGGTGTTTCATCTTTTTCTCTCATTCTTTTCTTAATTCTCTGGAGTCTGGTTTCTGACCTTGTCATTCAACCAATACTTCTTCCTTCAAAGTTATCAATTATATCTTATTTGTCAAACCCAATGCCTTTTGTCAATCCTCACCCTTCTTGACCTTTCCATTATGAAGGCTTTTGACACTTTCAATCACCCTCTTTTCCTTGATATTTTTTTTTCTCTAGGTTTTTGTGACATTGCTTTCTCCTGGTTCTTTTCCTACTAGTTTGACAGCTACTTCCCTTTTTCCTTTGTTGGATGTTCATTCTGGATATATCTGTTAACAGGTGGGGATCCCACAAGGTTCTGTCCTATGCTTTTCAGATGAAATTAAAGCCATTTCTAGCAATATGAAAAAATTCTCTAAATCATTATGGCTTACAGTTCCAATTGTTTGGTGAAGAGAGCCATCTACACCCAGAGAGAGGGATGTGAAATGAGGACCACAACATAACATTTTCATGTTCTCTATTGAGGTTTGCTTGCATTGTATTTCCTTTATTGGATTATTCTTTCTTGTAGATACGATTTCTCCTGCACAAAAAATGATGCAATAACTATACATATATTCGATTTCTTAAGTATTCTAACATAATTATCATGTAGTGGATATCCTGCCATCTAGGGGAGGGGTGGGGAGTAGGGGGGAAAAATTTGTAACAGAAAGCTTTGTAAGGGCTAATGTTTAGGAATTAACCATACATATGTTTTGCAAATAAAAAGTATTAATAAATAATTATATAAAAAAAGAAAGTTGTGGAGAAAATTGTAATAGTGCAAATTAAACTTAATGGTCTGGGAACTAGGGGGGAAAATTTGTAACAGAAAGCTTTATAAGGGTCAATGTTGAAGAATTACCCATACATATGTTTTGCAAATAAAAAAAAAAAAGAAAGCATATCAAATATCTATGATTAAAAAAATAAAATTAAAAAAATCATTATGGTTTAGAAAAATGCAAATTAAGACAATTCTGAGGTATCACTACCCACCTCTCAGATTAGCTAAGACAACAGGAAAAGATAATGATAAATGTTGGAGAGGATGTAGGGAAAAGTGGGACACTAATACATTGTTGGTGAAGTTGGGAACTGATCCAACATTCTGGAGAGCAATTCAGAATTATGCCCAAACAGAATACCTTTTGTGCATACCTTTTGATCCAGCAGTGTCTCTACTGGGTCTGTATCCCAAAAAGATCATTAAAAAAGGGAGAAGGACCCACATGTGCAATAATGTTTGTGGCAAGGAACTGGAAACTGAGTGGATGCCCATCATTTGGGGAGTGGCTGAATAAGTTATGATATATGAATGTAATGGAATATTATCATTTTATAAGAAACGATTAGCAAGATAATGTCAGAAAGGGCTGGAGAGACTTACTTAATTGATCCTAAGTGAAGTGAGCAGAATCAAGAGAACATTGTACACAGCAACAACAAGATTATAATCAACTGTGATGGACTTGGCTCTTTTCAGCAATGAGGTGATTTAGGCCAATTTCAATAAACTTGTGATGGAAAGTGCCATCTGCATCCAGAGAGAGGACTTTGGGGACTGAATGTAGACTACAACATAATATTTTCACCTCTTTTGCTGTTATTTGTTTGTTTTTTTTCTTTCTCATTTTTTTTTCCTTCTTGATCTGATTTTTCTTATGTAGTATGATAAATCTGGAAATATGTTTAGAAGAATTGCACTTGTTTAACTTATATTGTAACTTGGGAACACAATATTTTTCAAGGGTGAATGTTGAAAACTATCTGCATGTATTTTGAAAATAAAGAGCTATTATTATTTTTAAAAATATTCTCAAAATGCCTCTCATCCAGATTAATAAAGAAAATATTTTCTGAGCTTCAAGAAGGCATAGTAACACAACAGTTACAGGAGACTTCAATATCTCTGTTATTTTTGCTAAGTTTAATAGAAAGATGAACAAAAAGGAAATTATGGAACTGAATACATTTCTGGAGAAACTAGAATTAAAAGGCTTATGCTGTGTTCTAAATGGGACAGCAAAAGAATATACATATTTTTTTCTGCATCACATAGAATTCTTACAAAAATTGACCATATACTAGGGCATAGAGATACTGCCAGCAAATTAAAAGAGATAGAAACTGTTAATATGTTATTTAAAGACTATAAAGCAATATGAATAGTAAGTGGTTCAGGGCCCACAAAGAAAAAGTATTGATTCAAATGGAGACTTAACAAAGAAATCTTAATGAGTAGGCAAAAGAAAACAAGTCATGGAAACAAGAATTAATAATGCAAAAGAAAGTAATAATGATGAAACAACATATCAAAATTTCTGGGGTGCAGATAAAGCTATTGTCAGTGGGGAAAATCATATCCTTAGAAACATTAAAGATACAAGAAAAAAAGGGATTAATCAACTGAATATGCATTTTTAAAATAGGCACAAAAAGATAAGATATTAAAAATTAGAGAGGAAAAAAGCAATGATCAAGAAAACTAAAAATTAATTCTTTGAGAAGAGTTAATTAATGAATAAATCCTTAGCTAATCTAACTAAAAAGAGGAGAGAAGAAAATAAAATAAAAAAATAGCAAATGAGTAAAGTGAAATCAGGGCAAAATCAGAAGAAATAAAAAGAATAATCAAAATACAGGAATACCTTAGAGATATTGAAGGTTGCAGACCACCACAATAAATTAAATATTGTCTTAAATATTTAAATAAAAAAGAGTCATATGAATTTTTTGGTTTCCCAGTGCATATAAAAGTTGTTTCTACTATACTGTGGTTTATGAAATGTGCAATAATATTGTGTCTAAAAATGTATATATCTTAATTAAAAAAAAACTTTGTTGCTTTAAAAAATGTTAACCATCATCTCAGCCTTCATTGAGTTATGTTTTTTTTTTTTTGGCTGGTGGAAGGCCTTACCATGATATTGATGGCTGCTGATTATCAAGGTAGTAGATCCTGAAGATTCAGGTGGCTGTGGCAATTTCTTAAAATAAGACAATAGGGAAGTTTGCTGTATCAATTGACTTTTCCTTTCACTTGAACACAGAGGCTATTTCAGACTTATTAATATTAATAGCTTTAATTTCAATATTGCTGTGTCTCAGGCAATTGGGAGTTCTGCAGAGAGGGAAAGATAAAGGGGAACAGACTATTGGATGAGCAGTCAGAACACAGACAACATTTATCAATTAAGTTCACTGTCTTATATGAGCTTGTTTTAGCAATCTAAAGAATTACAATAGTAACATCAATAACACTGATCACAGATAACCTTAACAGATATAATAATGAGATGAGAGTTTGAGATGTTGTTAGAATTACCAAAATGTGACACAGAGACAAGATGTTAGCACATGCAGTTGGAAAAATTGTGCCAAAGCAAAATTGTCACAAACCTTTATTTTGTAAAAAACAAAACAAAAAAACCCTACCCATTATCTCAGAAGCAAAATAATGCTAAGTGCTATAAAATTAGATATGCCTGTATGTCATGTATAGTTATATGCTAACAAAATTGAGAACACAAAAGAAATAGAGTAAACCTTCAGAAATACAAAATATCTAAATAATCAGAAGACTAGATAAAGATCTTAACCCAATCTCTGAAAAGGAAATAGATCTAACAGTAAAGGAACTACCAAAATGGTGGGGAGAACTCCTGCTTCTGATGAATTCAAAAGAGAATTTTATTCAAGTTTCAAAGAACCATTAGCAATTATACTTCTGAAATTATTCTCAAAACCTGAGGAAGAAAAAACCCTACCAGAATCATTTTTGAGACAAATATAGTCCTAATACCAAACCAAATAAAGATAAAACAGAAAAAGAAAATTATAGTCCATTAAGGAAAACTGAATCAAAAAATTTAAACTATATTCTATTAGTCTAAAGTGAATTATTTAAGACATCAACCATTATGCCAAGTGGGATGTATGTTAAGGGTACAAGAATGGTTCAGCATGAGGAAAACAATAAACATGATTAATCATACTAAAACCCAAAATATCCATACCACATTATTATTTTTGTGTAAAAGTCTTTGACAAAGTACAATATTCTTTTATAGCAAAATCCCTATAAAATATAGGCATAGAGGAATCACTTTAAAAATATATCATTAAAAAGTATGTGCCTAAAACCAAAAGCAAGTATCTTATGCAATGGAGATATACTAGAACCTTTCCTGAAAAATGCAGGAATGAAGCAAAGAAGCATACTTTTCCCACTATAATTTAATATAGTTCTGGAAATCTTATAGTGATAAGATAAGAAAGGAATTAAAGCAATAAAGAAGACAAAATTATCTCTGTTTACTGATGACATGATGGTTTACTTAGAAAACCTCAGGGAATAATCAAAGATATTGAGACAATTAATAGCTTGGGCAAAGTTTCAGGATACAAAATAAATCCTTGAAAATCATCAACATTTCTATATAATAACAAAGCACAAAAAATAAACAGTAAAAAAAGAAATATCAAATATAGAGTAGGATAGCACTTCCAGACCTCAAACTACATTCTAAAGCAGCACTCATCAAAACCACCTGGTATTAGTTAAAGTATAGAAAAATAGGTCAATGCAATAGATTAGGAGAGATTTTTTTAAAAAATAGAAAGAAGGAACTGAGAAGAGGCCAGTAGATTTGACACATAGGAGATCACTGGTAACCTTGGAGGGAGAAGTTTCAGTTGAATGATGAGGTCAAAAGCCAGATTTTAATGGGGATTGAGGAGTGAGTTGAGTTGAGTTGAGGCATCAACTGCTGATGAGGCATGAACTGTTTTTAATGTGTGTGAGAAAGGAAAGAGATATAGGTTTGTAATCAGTGGATATGGCAGAATATTGGTATTAATTACTTTATGGTGGGTGTTTTGTGCAAAGTCTAAATGGAAGTGGGATTCCCCTTTGACAGAAGGGTTCTTTAAGAGTTCCTATTTTTGGATGACATTATATTCATTGAATCAAACACTAGAATGCTATAGAATTTCTTTAATAAAGTTTATAAATAAATGTATTGTTGAAATTATGATATATTTAGATGAATAATCCTTTGATTTAGGCAATCAGCATGAGCATTTTGGCAATGGACAATTACACAAAGACATTGAGATAAACTTAGATGCAAAAAGAAGATTCATTTTTATAAAACATCAATATTATGTTAATAGGTAGTGGCAGAAAGAGATAAACAGATGGAAAGCCCAAGTGCTACATTGATATCCATGGATTCCACCAAATATTTAAAAATCCAGAGAAAGACCTGCAGTACTTTGGGTAGATTTTATGAAGTTACACAGACAAGAATTGTACAGGATGACACCATATAGTAAGTGGCAATCTGCACTGGAAGGAATAGTCACATGGACAATAGCTTCATCTATTGAAGTATGAAAAAGCATACATTATACACAAACACAGTAATGCCTTTTTAAAAGAACCTTATTTTCTAGTCAGACACAAGTATAGTTTGCATTGTTAAGTTTAAAGAAGAAATTTTTGATTGGGTAAGAGTTGAGAAAGACATGATCCCAATAAAGGGAAATTTGGAACTTGTTCCTTATTGGATTTGATTAGGGATAGGAGCTTTTCAGTTTGAAAGCACAAGGAGAAGAAAGAGTAAATGGAGTTCTTCTCACATCACATACAATGATTTCCTACTTTTAGACTCTACTATTTTCTATTATCTCTTTCCGGATATAGAAAAAGTACTAGTAAATGTTAACCAGGGTCTCAGACTAATAATAACCTGGGAATTTTTCTGGTTTGTACTTGAAAACTACTTATGATACTGTTTTGAGCCCCTTGCCACTAAGTTTCCTTTCCCTTCCCCTTAGATAAATCAGAATTTATCATTTAAACTTACATTGTACAGAAGAAATTTCTTAAAATAGAAAGCATTAAGATCAAGAAGGCATTTAATGATAAATAGCATAAAATACATCAAATACCATCAGTAATTCAAGCAACTTCTTTCCACATTCAGATTTCTGGTATATAAATGCCCAGTGTACCATAGAATCATTCTAATAGAATCCCCCAGGATCTTACAGACGTAGTATCTCACACAAACCTGAAATCTCTTGTGTTTTGGATCATGCTGAATCTTCAAGTCTGCCTAAACGGGGAGAAATTGCATGTCTTACAGTGCTACTAACATAACCCTTAGGTCTATAGTAGGTAGGAATCGGGAAATCTCAGTAACTATTAGATCTCAACAGGCTGGGGAGGATTATTTATTTATTTTTATTTAAAAATATATATTTATAATTTTTATACATATATAATTATTTTATTAATTTTCGATTATTTATTTTATATTAATCAGGGGATTATGCCATGGTGGCACCCTTCTTCAATTTGTGCCTAAGTGGACCATATTGTGCCTTGTGGTTTCCAAAGCTGTGCTGTAAGAATCCCTCAATGGTAACAGTTAAAAATCAGTTCAGAGGAACCTAGAAGGCATGTCATTTTGTTATGATCTTCACATACTTGCATAAATCTGTAATTACTGGGATATCAAATTAAACACTGGGATAACAGAATCATTCAGTGTTTCCCCTGCTATCACCTTCCTTGCCATTTTGTTTTAGGTGAGAAAACTAAGTCTAAAAAGAAGATTAGGGTAATGGAACAAAAACTTATTAAACACCAACTATGTGCCAGTGACTATTTTGAATATTTTACAAATATTATTTCATTTGATACTTGTGATCTGTTATTATCCCCATTTTACAGCTGAGGAAACTGAGGCAGATTAAGTGATTTGTCCAAGGTCATACAGCTAAAAAGTGTATGAGGCTGTTTTTTTTAACACCCCCCCCCAAAAAAAAATTAAATGTGAAAACAATTTTAAACTTTTTTTTAAGTTTTGGGTTCCTATTAAAACTAACTCCCTAACTCCCACTGTTCTGTGCACTAATTTCTCTAGATAAAGCATCTCTAGCTTTTAAGCACCATCTTTGGGTAGCACCATGATTAACATTGGGGCAAGGAACACCTGGGTTCAAATTTCACCTTGAATTTTGGACACATAATTTGTTAATGCGATCCTTTTTGAATGTTTTGAGAATTTGTTTCTCATTTGCAAAATAGTGTTAGATTCAATGTCCTCTATCCTTTAAAAATTCTAATGCAGGAGCACTGGCCTAAGATCAGAACAAATTTCCTCCAACACAAATTAGAATCTTTCTCAGACCATATATTATATTGCATAAATTAACAAAGGTTAAACTTTTAACCTTAAATAAGGAGGCTGCTTGGGATCAATCTGTCTCAGTGCTGCTAACAATTTGAAAGCCAATTGACAACATCTCTATACAGATGGGGCTTGGATAACACTAAGTGTTTCACTTAATTCTCTGGACCACAGTTTCCTCATTGTAAAATGAAATAGTTTGACTAATAACATCAGCTGATGTGCTTTCAATCTTACCTGATCCTGAGCCAGGTACTGCTCTCTTATAGAACAGTTTTCAGGGACTTATTTCTCACTAAGCCCTAATAACCTATTCATCCTGGAATAGATTTCACTTCAGCACTGAAGTTCACATCTTGTATGTATCCCCCAGCCTTTTCCTTTAATTGGAGTATTCCTTCCAGAATCTCCATTTAATGGGGGCACCATGGTATTTTCAGTTGTCATTAGGTGTCACTCTGGACTTTTTCATCATGGCCTCAAATATTTACCTCCTCATACTTCCCTTTTATGTATTATCTTTCCCTTTTAGATCAGAAGCTCCTTGAGGGCAAAAACTGGCTATTCTTTTTAACTATATCTGTATTGCCAGTATTTAGGACAGAGTCTGGTCCCATAGCATACTTTTACTAAATGCTTGTTGACTAACAGAGGGGTGCTTTGGTCTTCTTCCTAATTAGCTATTAAATAATGGGAGACAGGTTTTGAACACAGACCTTCCTGAATTCAAGTCCAATAATGCTTTCCACTATCATATGACTTCTTTGGGCTAAATCTTCACTCCCAGGATGCCATTCAACTGTAACTTTTGGTTCACACAGCTGGTAGAAAATGGAGGTAACAAGTATAAAAAGGACTGATTTTGTAGTCAGAAATCCCAGATTCATTTGCTGTCTTTGAACCTTCCTATCTATGTGTTATTGAGCAAGTCATGGCCTTCCCTGGGCCTCAGTTTTCCCATCTGTAGTAAAGGAGTTAGTACTAGTTGGCTTCTGAGATCCCTTTGCCATGCAGATCCATGATCTCATGATCCCCTGGATTCCTATTACCTCTGCCACAAATACTGTAATTTGATTGCCATGTAAGATCTCTGGACTTATTAAATACATGGGATTTTCCTGAACCTCAGAGAAGCGAAGTGTTTTCCCCTGAATTACAACCCAGATGTCCTTGACTCCCAGCATTCTAGCCATCACACTATGCTGCCTCCATAGGCATAAACCCTGAAAAAAAAGGAAAAAAGAAACCTAGTTCATATTTAAAGAGTAAAATAAAAGAGTAGTGTGTCTCTTAAATAAAGAGTAGTAAATAAAGAGTGCCAGCTAAATAGTACAGGGAAAAGAATGCAGGGCCTGGGTTTAAACCCAGGTACAGATCCAACTTTGAATGTTTACTAGCTGTATGCTCCTGAGCAAGTCATTTAATCTCTGCCTGCCTCATTTTCCTCATCTGTAAAATGAAGAATTAAATTAAAATACCTACCTCACAAGGCTGTTGCAAATATAAATGAGAATATTTGCAAAGGGTTTGATAAAGCTTAAAGGCACTAAATTTTCTTTTACAACATCGCTAGTACAGAAATATGTTTTAAGTAACTAGACATTTATAATCTTTATCACATCACTTGCTTTCTCAAGGAGATAGGAAAAAAATTTGGAATTTACAATTTAAAAAAATGAACATTAAAAATTATTACATGTAATAAAAAAAATAAAATTCACTGAAGTGATTTTCTTAAAGTGCAAGTCCAATGCAGCCGCCTACACAATAAACTCCTGTGGCTCCCTATTAGCGACAGAAATCAAATATAAAATTCTCTGTTTGGCATTTAAAGTCCTTTGTAACCTCACCCTACCAATGAGGTTGGGGTGGCAATTCCTAGTTCAAAATAAACATGTGACAAATCCACAATGGCCATTCTCTTTGCCAAAGGTAGGTTTATTTAGGAGAAGAGGTTGTAGATAAAATAAAAGGTAAAATAAGCACCAGGAGTGGCAAATATGAAATAGAGTTGGGAGAGCATATAGTTAGCAAGGAAAAGACAAGTTTCCCTGCGGAACTCACAATTAACCAGGAGAAAGGAAATACTCCACGAGGTGAGAATAAGTTATTGATTGGAAGGTTAAATACATAAAGGAGTTTAGCAGAGTAACCAGAGTTAGCTGTAGTAAGGAGAAATGCCATAAAAGGGAAGACACTTTGAGGGAGAGAGAGAGTAATCTCATAGTGGGTTTACTCCCGAGGATTTAGCAAGATCTTCATCTTGAGAAGATCTTTTATAGGGGAAATAAAGCCTTGGGGGTTTCTCTGGGAAACCACGGAAGTAAAAGTGGGAACTCAAAAGGAGGGAGATCATCAAGTAGCCAGATGGAATGCACCTGCCAGACCAGGTCCCAGACCTGTCTAAAGATATACTAATCAATATCTCAAAGGTTGTTCAAAGATGCACAGGGTTGGGGGATAGACAATGAAGATTGTTAGAGTTACATCCTCATAATCACTTGATACAAACAGAATAGTCTGGGAAATGACTATATCCGATAAAAGCTGATTGTGCTTTTTCTGACAATGGAAGAGTCAGTTCCCATCACTGCCTTTCCTTCTATTCTAACTCCCCATCATGTTCTCTTTGAACACTGCCTTCCTGGCTGTTCCACTAATGAAACATCCATCTCTTAGCTCCTAGCAATCTCTCTGGCTGTTCCCCATGAACATTCTTCTTTCTCTGACTACACAGACTTCCTCTAAATCCTACCATCTACAGGAAGTCTTCCCTAACTCCTCCTAATTCCTCCTCCTGTTGATTATTTCCTTTAACCCTATGTATAATTTCCTTTGTATATATTTGTATGTTGTTTCCTCCATTGGATTGTGAGCTCCAAGAAGGTATCTGGCCTCTTTTTATGTCCCTTGTGCTTAGCACCGTGTTTGGCACAAAATAGGCACCAAATGTTTATTGATTGATTGCTATAAATGCTAGCTATTATTATTATTAGTGAAAGATGGCTCTGAATCACAAAGTCCTGAGTTCACATTTCACTTTTGACATCTTCGGCTGTGTAACTGAGAAAATCACTTAAAGTCTGAGTGTCCTAAGTCAGTGGAGTCATGGGCACTACTAAATCATTCATAAAGATCCCTACTGCCCTAACTTGGCTTAGAAAAGCACATATTAATATTATCGTGTTCTATTGTATTTTTATTTATTTTGTTAAATATTTTTTAGTTATATTTTAATCAGGTTTGGGCGACACTCAAGAGTGTTGAAGTGATAGACATTTTCTCATTTGAGAGTTCCCTATTCTCAATCATATTTCAGGTCTAGTCCTTCTTAGCCCTTTCATATTTAAAAATCTATCTATATAGGGGCAACTAGGTGGCGCAGTGGATAGAGCATCAGCCCTGAAGTTAGGAGGACCTGAGTTCAAATCTGATCTCAGACAAAACACTTCCTAGCTGTGTGACCCTGGGCAAGTCACTTAACCCCAATCATCTCACTAAACAAACAATAAAAAAATCCCTATCTATATGAAGGACTTTCTTTCCTCATCAGGACTCTGTGGTAGGAGGTAGTAAATTGTCTTAATCCCGTTTTACAAAGAACAGTCTGAGCCACAGCAGAAAACATATCTGAGACCGGCTTCCAATCAAAGTAAAATATCATTTCCTCCTTAAATTCTATAAATCAACCAACACATGTATTAAGAACCTACTGGCTGGACTACAACTTGATTATATGAAGATTTAAAATTTAGAACTCCCTGAGCTTGGAGTTTACAATCTGGCTGAGAGACGTAAAAATCTACCTCTATGTACATAGAAAACACACAAAATTGACATAAGATAATTTGAAATGAAAGGTATGGTGTGTATTCTAATCATGGGATCAGCCTATGCCAAAAAAAACGAGAGAGAGAGAGAGAGAGAGAGAGAGAGAGAGAGAGAGAGAGAGAG
>JAJPUD010001227.1:373624-452577 GCA_023553655.1 Myrmecobius fasciatus
GAGAGAGAGAGAGAGAGAGAGAGAGAGAGAGAGAGAGAGAGAGAGAGCCTGCCTATGGTTTAGGAATTCAAAGATACTGGAAAAAAACCCCACTTTATCTTTCTCTTGCTTAAGACGATCCTACAAAGTCCTTTTGGTTCCCTTAACCTCTTTTCATTATTTTAATAAATAAATAATTTTTTAATTTATTTATACCCCTTTCCATTGTGCGTTTTTAACATAGATGCACAGACCCTCCTCACCTCCACCCCCAGGGCTCCACAATATATTTCAGAGAATCTGTGAACTTGAAGGAATAAAAAAAAAGTCTTTTTTCAATATAATTGGTTTCCTTTGTCATCCTATGTATTTTATAATGGTCATTAAAAGATGTGATTCAGAGAAAGGATCCAGGATACACACAAGAGGTAAGCAACCCCTTCTTCATATGGTTGAACAAGAACTCTTAAATGGTTCTTATAGCTTTGTTTCGGTTCACCCTCAGGCTCCTATTTCTGTAATCCTTCAGTTTCTCCTCCCAGCTGGGAAATAACATTCCCCATTAGCACTGTTGCGGATTGGAGGCTTTCTATGCATGATGAGTTTTCCATTCCTCTGCAGATCTGACGGGGTCATAGCTAAATTCTTCAAAACTGCCTTTCCACTCTCTCCCAGTGTGCACCTAGGCCCTCCTGAAGTAACCCTGTTCCTGAGGAAAAGTTTTCTAAGAGTCCAGAAGGCAGTCGTTCCTTTGCCAAGTGCTAACCAAGGCCAGCTGAGGGCCCCGAAAGGGCCCCTTTGTGGGTGTGACCCAGGTGTTTTGTACCAGTACTCAGGCCAAAAGCAGCCCACAAAACACATGGAGAAGCCCAGCTGGAGGGGCAGTGTCAGGCCTGGATGGCCAGAAGCCAGAGAAGGCCTCCGGGCGGCCGCTGCTCCAGAGAGGAAGGCCTCTGGGCCGCTGCTGCTCCAGAGGCGATTTCAATGGAGGGAGAATGTTGGTGAAGAGACCAAGCCCCTGACCACTTGTTCTTTGAGAACTAAAAAGGACCTCGAGTCCCTCAACTGTCTTTTCAACCCTATTCTCAAGAACATGTTACTACAAAGACACTAAAAGATTAGAGACACAGTTCAATACAGCAAATATTTATTGTGTCAGTCATGTGTACATAAAGCAGTGCGCTTAGCTGATGCAGCCGGATGGCTCAGAGGATAGAGCACCAGGCCTGGAATCCGGAAGACTCATCTTCCTGAGTCCAAATCTGACCTCAGACATTTACTAACTGTGTTCTTGGGCAAGTCGATTAACCCTGTTAGCCTCTGTGATCTCATCTGTAAAATGAACTGGAGAAGGAAAGGGCGAACCATACAGGTATCCCTGCCATGAAAACTCCAGATGGGGCACAAAGAGTTGGCCGTGACTAAAATAGCTGAACGACTCCTAGAAAATGGGTCAATGAAGAGTCACATTCACCCTGCCCGCAAAGAGATTACAATCTAATAAGCAACAGAGGAGGAGAGGAACCAATAAGCCTGATAAAAGATAGATTTGATAAGGGGGAAAAAAAGATACTTAGATAAAAATGATGGAAACTCAAGTCAGTGTGCTCTCTCCTCCCTAAGACCAAAATCCCTCCATTCAGTCTGAGAGTATTTTTCCAATTCTCCCCTGACTTTGTCCTTCAAGAATTTTTCCAGTTTTTCCCTGACTTTGTCCTTACCTCTTCAGCTCCTCCTTGATCTTATCCTTCAAGCATTCTCCCTTATTCCTCCTGGATTTTGTCCTTCAAGCATTCTCCCCTATTCGTTCCTGACTTCATCTCCCCAATTGTCCTAGCCATCAAAAACTTTGCTTACCTCTCCAATTATCCTGGTAATCAAAATGTCCCTGGGTCCCAAATTCTCCCAGTTTCTCCTCCTTCTTTCTGCCTATAAAAAAAATCACCACTTCCCAAAATATGGCATAAAATCATACTTGGATTTTGCCTGAGACTTTTACTTGTTAATAAAAGTACCTTTTAGCAGGGAGAACACCTCATTATGATTCTTCACAATCTTTGTGCCTCATCTTTGCTCTCCTGATCCTTGTCAAGTTGCCACATCAAAAATGTTTTAAAAATTAGAGGAAAAGCTAATTTGGCAAAAGGATATATCTCAAGGAATTCTTCCTGCAAGAGACAGCCCTTGACAGCCCTTTTTATAATGGCTAGAAACTGGAAACTGAAGGGATGCCCATCATTTGGAGAGTGGCTGAATAAATTATGGTATATGAATGTTATGGAATATTATTGTTCTGTGAGAAATGACCAGCAGGACGATCTCAGAGAGGCCTGGAGGGACTTGCATGAACTGATGATGAAACAAGCAGAACCAGGAGATCATTATACACAGCAACAACAATACTATATGACGATCAATTCTGATGGACATGGCTCTCTTCAACAATGAAATGTTTCAAACCAGTTCCAATTGTTCACTGAAGAAAGCCATATTCACCCAGAGAGAGGGATGTGAAATGTGGACCACAACATAACATTTTCATGCTTTCTGTTGATGTTTGCTTGCATTGTGTTATCCTTCTCAGATTTTTTTTTTTTCTTGTAGATCCGATTTTTCTTGTACGGCAAGATAACTGTATAAATATATATACATATTAAAAAAATAAAATAAAATCCAGTACTAAAGAAGACAAAAATGGTAAAATTATATTCATATTAAGGAATTGTTTTAAAATAAATTTCTTTATAATTTATTATTAGTAAATCTATTTTATATTCCTATATGTCCAGGGTATATAAAAATTTCTCAGGTAAAATGGAGTTGCAAGTAGAAAAAGTTTATGTCTTGGATTAGATGATCTCTGAAGTCTCCTCCAGGTGTAATTCTACTTACTCTACTATCCTTAGAAGGCTCAGTGGATAGTGCCAGGTCTGGAATCAGGAAGACCTGAATTTAAATCCAACCTTAGACACTTACCTGGGCAAGTCATTTAACCCTGTTTGCCTCAGTTTCCACATCTGTAAAATGAATTGGAGAAAGAAATGGCAAACCATTCTAGTATCTCCCCAGAAAACTCCAGATGGGGTCACGAAGATTCAAGCATGACAGAAACAACTGAACAGTAACAACTATACTTGGAAAAGTAGTGAGGCATAGAGTAGAAGATAAAGTATCAGATGTGGAGACAGGAAAGACTGGGTTCAAATGCCATCTCTGATACTTTCTAATTCATATGGCCTTTGGCAAATCAGAATCTCTCTGAGCCTTAGTATCTTAATTTACAAAATGGATAACCCTATAATGGAAGGGCAAGGATTAACCTTACAGATTTGTTGTGAAGCTTAAATGAGATAATAGATTTAAAGTACTTTGCTTAAGTTAAAGTGCCATATAAGTGTTGGTTATTATTATTACTACTATTTTATTAATGGCTGTATGCTAGACAAGAAATAAAATGTTTGGGTTTGTTCAAAATATACTGAATATAAACATTGTCTTAAGAATTTTAAAAATAAATGATTGGTTCTTGTGTTTTTGCTTATTCTCTTTCACCTTCCCACCCCACCAATATTCAGTCTGTTTTCAAAGTTCATCCTTACTTTCTCTAATAGACCACCACCACCATCACCACCACCACACCTGCTGGTCTTTACCACCTTTCACAATAGCCTACTCATGGATCTGTTGGTTTCAAGTCTCTCCTTGTTCCAGTCCATTCGTTAACTCAACTGTTGAAATGATCTTTCTAAAGCTCAAGTCTGACCATATCACATCCCCTCTCCAATCAACTCCAGTGGTTCTTTATTACCTCTCTCTCTCTCTCTGTACATATTATATATGTATATGTAATACATATATACATATGCACACACACACACATATATCCTTTGGCATTCAAAGCTTTTCAAGATCTGACCTCTCACTACCATATGAATCTTCTTGTAATTCCCCACCATCCCTTACCATGTACTATCCAATCCAGGAACCCTGGCCTCCTTGCAGTTCCTTTAACAGGATATCCCATTTCTAGGCTCCTGGAATCTTCCCTGGCTGTTTGGCCCCTTTGCATAGAATGCTCTCCCTTCTTATTTCTGCTTCTTTCAAATCCCAGATGAAATGCTATCTTCTACTGAAAATCTTTCCTGATCCCTCTTAATTCTAATGTCTTTCCTCCATTGTTTATCTCCAATTTATTCCATATTTATGTATATAAAACAGTCATTTGCATATTGTCTTCCCCTTCCTAGTCCCCTGCCCAGACTAGAGACTTATTGAGGGCAGAGACTTTTACCTCAGAATAGTACCTGGTGCCTTAATAGAGGTTTATTGACTGGTTGCTTAGAACTAGGATCATAAATTTAGATTTAGAAGAGATTTTAGAACTCATCAAACCCCTTATTTGACAGAAAAGATAAATGCAGAAGAAATGAATTCACTTGAGGACTTCCATGAGAGTTGCATAGGGTGATGGGGAAATATAAATGAGTTATGGAGGGGTAACCAACCACATCAGTGAAATCACTGAGCTAGTGGAGTTTTGAGACCTGTGCTTTATAAAGACTTTGTGTTTTAAGTTGGAAGGGACTCAGATCATCTCTATTATGTCCAATTCTGTGACCTAATTTGAGGGTTTTCTTGGGAAAGATACTGGAATGCTTTGCCATTTCCTTCTTTAGCTTATTTTACAGATGAGAGAACGGATGCAAAGAGGGTAATTAACATATGTGTATAATATTATGTTATAATGTTTTATATATATATATGTCTAATATAATAATTTTCTTTTGAATTTTATCCTATGTATTTTATCTTATGCATTTAAAAGCATTAATTCTGAGGAGTCCAGACAAAAGTGGGTCTATGATATAAAATGTTTCATACCTCTGCTATAGATTGAAGTGCCCCAAGGGCTTAAAGAGTGCTTATCTTCAAGGAACAAGAAATAGAATGGGCATAGATGATGAGAGGAGGATAAGGACTGATAGTCCTGAGCATACACAGAAAAAAAATATATTATGTGTGTATATATATATATATATATATACCACTATAAATAGTATAATAAATGTTACATTTCATATAATATATGGTCTATTATTTTATATTCAAAGTAAAAATGAATGTAACAGGGATGTACAAGATACTTGGGTATTGAAGAAAACATTGCTGAGAGCTTGGAGAAAGAAATGGCAAACCATTCTAGTATCTTCCCAGAAAACTCCAGATGGGGTTACGAAGATTCAAGCATGACAGAAACAACTGAACAGTAACAACTATACTTGGAGAAGTAGTGAGGTATAGAGTAGAAGATAAAGTATCAGATGTGGCGACAGGAGAGTGAAGACAGCCAAAGGGGGAAGTTTTTTGGAGGATGACAAATGAATCTAGAAGCTTACAATACTGTTGGTGACATCAAGAAGTGGGAGGAAAACCATAGGGTTGAGTATCAGATTCAATTCAACAAATATTTATTATAATAATAGCTATTATATACATAGTGCTATTATGATAGGCACTGTCCTTAAAACTTGGCAATCATTATGTCATTTGATCCTCACATTGTTATTTCCATTTTACAGATGAAGAAACTGAAGTGAACAGGTTAAGTGATTTGCATAGGGTCATATAGCTAGTTTAGTGCCTGAGGTTGGATTTGAATTCAGGTCCTCCTGATTCCAGGTCCTGTGTTTTATCCAAACAAAATTATTCTGTGCAAGTATCTTAAAGATACAAAGATAAATAAAACATTGTTCCCATCCTCAAACCCAGACTAATTGGGGTAGATCATATATATATATAAAACAATGACAGAAAGCAGATAGTAAGTCATAAGAAATATATGATATACTCCACGGGGTTCAGATGGTGGAGATTATATCACAATTAGTGTTAGAATTAGCTAGTTATCATCAGAGTATGGATTCAAATTTAGGTCTACAACCATTTTTTTTTTTCAGGGAATCAGGGAAGGGCAATACATGATGAGATGGGTAGTTGATGAAGGGTTGAGCTTGGTGAGATGGGACACATGAAGTTAAGTAAGCCGTTTCTCTTTTTCTGTCTCAGTATTATATCTATAAACCTCCCTTTTCCCCCCAAATTAAACTCCATGACTTCTTTTTTTTTTCTGTTTTAGCACTTTTTTTGGCCAATGCCTTACAGAAAAACATAACTCTTATGCTAATCAAATTTGCAGATGATAAAGCCACATCATTAAAAAAATTAAATTAACTTAAATTTATTTTAAATTTGTTTTATTAAAGAAAAACAGAATAGAAAAACAGAAAAGGAAAAGAAAAGAAAACAGAACAGAACATTGTCGAGTACCCAGCAGAACATCAGGGAGGATTCAAAATATATTAATAAATTACCAGTTCAAGAAAAGATACATAATAGTAGAAGAAATTATGTTTATGAGTGTCCATCTTTGCTTCCTTGTAGGTTATTCTTTTGATCTCTCTGTGTATTTGCCTTACTTTATTTTCTCACCTTTCAGTCCTCCTCCCCCAAACAGACTTGTGGGGGAAATCTGGAGAGCCTGAAATTTACTTCCCAGAATCCTCCAGTCATATAATTTTTAAAAATTCAGTTTACAAATGCCTTTTATCTTTAAATCATGGTCATTTCACTCTTCTTCCCCTTTAGACAGAACACTCTCTTATATAATAGAATAACAATTAAGCAAAACCAACTGATAAAGGAATCAGTCTAATAATGTATGTGTTATTCTTTCCCAGGAATCCTCTACCTCTCTGCTTGAAGAAAGGAGGTATATTTCATTAAAAAAGGTTTTCAGGACCTTTATTTTTTTTAATTGAGGAATTCATTTCTTTTTAGTGATTTTAAAATTTAGATTAATGTAGCTATATAGGTTACTTTCTTGGTTCTGTTTATTTTTCCCTGCCTCAGTTTATATAAATTTCCTCATGTTACTCTGAATTCTCATAAGCATAATTTCTTACTGCACAGAGATATCATTGTATTCATATAGCATTATTTTTTATCTATTGCATACCTTGAGTGCTCTTTCCTCAGCTCTTCCTTGACTCTTTTCCCTCTTATGGTGCTTATTTATTATCTATCTCTGCCTGTCTGTCTGCCTGTCTGTCTGTCTGTCTATTACATATAGTTGTTTCCATGTTGTCTCCTGACTTTAGAACATGATTTCCTTGTCAGGACTATGTTCTTGCCTTTCTTTGTATCTCTAGGGGTTAGTACATTTCCTATTAATGGGTACATACTTTATTTCCAGTTCTTTACTTCCACAAGGAATGCGGTTATGGAGAGATTGGTAGATATTAAACCTTTGTTTCTTTCTGACTTCCCTGGGATATGTGTCCAGTAGTGGAATCACTTAGTTAAAGGGGATGAATAGATACTTTATCCACTTTTGGGGGGTATATTCCCAAAGTGAAATATGGAACAACTGAATTCTATGACAGTTCTAGCTGTGTGTGTGATTTTTTTCTATAGCTCCTTCAATATTGACTGTTCCAATCTTTTAACATCTTTGCCCATTTCATAGTGTGAGGTAAAAAAAACCCTCAGAGTTGAATTCTTTTGAAAATTGTTTGTATTTTTCAATCAATTATCAATTGGGGAATGGCTGTACGTGTGTTATATATTTATGCAAATTTCTCATTTGGGGTTTTATAGAAAATTCATAGACTAAGTGGCACAGTGGATAGATTGTTAATCCTGAAGTCAGGAAGACTCATCTTCCTGAGTTCAAATTTGGCTTCAGACACTTACTAGCTGTGCTTTGGAGCAAGTCACTTCATCCTGTTTACCTCAGTTTCCTCATCTGTAAAATGATATAGAGCAGGAAATGGCAAGCCATTCTAGCATCTTTGCAAAAAAAAAAAAAAAAAAAAAAAAAAAAAAAAAAAAAACTCCAAATGGGATTGAAAAGAGTTGGACATGACTGAAATGATTAAAGAACAACAAAAAGAAAACCTATAGAAGTCTCGTGTTCAGAATAAGGGAGTTGATAGTTGCCCATAATCTGCTCTAGTCAAACTGAAAGCCAGATTTTAGAAAGTACATTGACAAGCTAGAGTTCCTTCAGAGAAGTCCAATCAGGGTGGTGAAAAAAAAAGCATGATATATTAGGATTGATTGAAGGAAATGGAAACGTTTAGCTTGGAGAAGATACTTGGAGCAGGAGAAGATTTGGGGAGATATTATAGCTATTTCTAAATACTTGAAGGATTGTCATATGGGAAAGGTATTACATTTGCTTGGCTCCAGAGAGCAGAAGTAGGAACAATGGGCAGAAATGCAAAGAGGCTGATTTAGGGCTGACTGTCTTATAATTCTCTGCACCAAATTAGAACAAGCTGCCTTTGGAGGTAATAAATTCCTCCTCACTGGAGGTCTGCAGATGGAGACTGGCTACCCGCTTGTCAGAGATATCATGAAGGAAATCTGTTTTGGTATGATTAGAATAGATGGGCTTGGAAGTTCCAGGCAATTCTGAGAATCGAGGCATCTCCACCAAGATGAATTTGAAGATCCTCCCTTCCAACTTTAAAACTTCATCCATTTGGAATTCCTGTTTGGGTTTGGATTAAAGGTGAGGTAGGATAGGGTCTAATATTATTTTGGGGTAAAACCTAGGAGCAGAATTGAGATGAAAGATAGATGTTCAAGATATAAGATCTATTAATGTAATATAGAAGGAAGCAAACTCCCCTAGAGATGGCTCAGATCAGTTTTCAAAAACACTTTTCATTAATATTTTAGTATTCAACTCTTGTGGCTTATATTCTACAATTCAGTGCTTAAATTTTAGTTTATTTGTAGGCATGATTTTCTTAAAGAAAACCTAATGGTCAAAATTCCAAATCAAGTACAAAACAAATAAATTAGGAAGTCTTTTTTTTTCTTAATAAATTGATCCTTTCTCCAAGTTGTGATATATAATGGAAAAAACACAGGCTCTGGAGTCAGGAGAGATATGGATTCAAAACTACCCTTTGACACTTATTATCTGTGACTACAGGCAAGTCATGTAACCTTTCTTTTTTAAAATTTCATTTTATTTTAATAGTATTTTATTCTTTCCAATTACTTATAAAGACAACCTTAAACATTTATTTTATATAAAATTTTGAGTTCCAAATTTTCTTGCCTCCCCTCCCCAAGACTGTAAGCAGTTTTATATAGGTTACACATGTGAATCATGCAAAATGTATTTCCATATTACACTTCATCTTTTTGAGTCTCATCTTCCTTATCTGTAAAATGGGGATTAAAAAACAAACAAACAAACTATGGTGCCCTCCTCAAAAGGTGGTTGTGAGAATCAAATGTGTTTTCCATATAGTACTTGGGAACTTTAAATCCTATGGAGATATCACCTACTATTTTTTTTCTTAAATTCTCTAAACACATGTAAATAGGATTTATATTTTTCCACAAATATTTACATGCATCTCTTTAGAGAAATATTCTATCTAGTCAATAGAGTGAGAATTGTAATTATATATTATATTTAATTATAATAGTCATGTGAAAATAGTAATAGGAAAATATAACAAATGAAAATGATTTAAATTGAGATACTTTGGGGTGTATGTGGTAAACACAGGTGAATTATTTAATCATTATTAAACCACAGTTTAAGAGGAACATTTTAAATAATTAAAATTCTATTATTTTTTTCCATTTCATTCTTTTGTTCCTTTTTAGGCACAGTGACTAAGGCATAGTCAGTCATTAATAAATGCTTAATGACTCATTGACTTTATTAAACATCATCTTTGTGTGAGGCACCATTCTGGCACCATTTGTTTTTTCAAAGTAACATCTTCAAGCCATATCAATCTCCTTAGAGTAGGATCCAACAACTCTAAAGATTGCCCTGCCAACCTCTCCCAACTTGTTTTTAATTCAACAGGTACTTTACAGTGGTTGGTTATGATCTCCATGGTAACAGAGTAAATTTTCAGAGTTTATTTGGAAATCTTTTAACATTTACAAAAATTTAAGATGTTTTCCTAGATGTTATTCCTAAAATAATTAATTGTCCCTTTTTGCACAGTGACTTAGTTTCTACTGATAGCATCATTTAGAAATATGAGTCACAGTAGAATTTACTGAGGCAAATAAATAGTCGATTTCCTTGAGAGCCTCTCCCAAGTTTCATTAGTGTCTCCACTCTCATACTTGTTTCATTTTGACCCATTTTCAGGAGTGTGTCCAGATATAGTCTGGTCTGAAGTGACCATGAAATTTTGGTTTAAGCCAAAGTCTGAAGTTTAGGTTAGATGAATGACCAGAAAATGGGAATTGGGCATAAAAGCCCTAAGGATGCAGGACTTTCTGGATTAAATCGAATATTTTAGTACATCCAAAACCTTGGAATAGTTCAAATAATTTCCTAGAGTTCTTTTAAAAGTAAAAATACTTTGTGAGACTAAGATTTACTCTGAACCCAAATAGATATCTCATGCTTGCCCTGATCTGGACTGCAGTGTTTGAAGATTTGGAGCAGAACTATTTTTTTCTTTTTTTGGGGGGGAGGGGATAGAATCAGGAACGGTGGTCAATTATATTCATAACTCTACTTGGTGTTGAATTACCTGTGAGTTTAAAACTCGAGTTCTTCTTCATTTTCACTATTTGCTCATGTAGTGACAATTTGTTTTCCTATGCCTAGACTGATGGGTACAAATAGTCTAGAAAAAACAAGATGTACATTTTTGTTACTGTTGAGATGCTTCAGTTGAATCCAACTCTTTGTGACCCTATTTGTTTTTTTTTTTGTTTGTTTGTTTTTTTTGACATAGATGATACTAGGTCATTTCTTCCTCTAGGTCATTTGACAGATGAAGAAATTAAGGCAAACAGGGTTAAGTGACTTGCCCACGCTAGTAAGTGTCTGAGGCCAGATTTGAACACAGGAAGATGAGTCTATCTACAAGCCTGCCATTCTATTCACTGCACTACCTAGATGTCCCAAGATGTGAATATAAAGTCTGGATAAACAGTGATAAAGAACTGACCAGATTTGTCCCTGATATATCCCTTATGATAGGAACTTAACTTGATTTTTAAAGTCAGGGAAACAGGAAATTTGTAATTGGAAAAGCCTTCAGAGGTCATCTAGCTTAATCTACATATGGCCAAGACTCCCCACTTGGAACAAGCCATTCAGGTGGATAAGCAACCTCTTCTTGAAGATCTCTAGTGAAGAGGAATCCACTCTCTCCTGAGGCAGCCCATTCTACTTTGGAATGGTTCTAATTATTAGGAAGCTTTTTTTCCTACCATCAAACCTAAAGTAGTTTCTATTCTAATTTAAGCTGTTTTTTTCTTTTTTTCTTTTTAGTTCTGCCCTCTTAGGGCCAAGTAGACAAGTCCAATCCCCCTTTCACAGGAATCTCCACGTTAAATAAACATCCCTGATTCTTGCAACTGAGCCTCATATGACATGATCTGGAAGAACCTTTACCACCTGAGTTTTCCTCTCTTAGATGCCAGTTTTTCAATATCCTGTCTAAAATGTGGCTTGCATAAGTCAAAGTAATGCTCCAGATGTTATCTGAACAAGGCAGAGGATTACTGGATGCTCACTTTCTGAGTTCTGGAAAATCTGTCTCTTAATGCAGCCCAAGATCACACAAGCATTTTTTGATTGTTGTATCATATTCATTTATATTAAGCTTAAGTCCACTAATACTCCTAGATCTTTTTCAGATGAACTTCTGTCTACACATTGTCTCCTCCATGTTGTATTTGATATTTGTATTCTGATTCTCTTATCCAATATATTAGTGATCACTAATCATTTTGAGTCAAGATTCTCCTCTAAGGAACACAGTGGCAAGAATGTTGGACTTGATGAGAAGATCTGAGTTCAGATACTTAAAATGTGACCATGGATAAGTCATTTATTCTACCAGCTTCAGTTTTCCCTTTGTAAAATGGATAGCACCTAATTCACAGGGTTGTTTTAAGAACATTTGTAAAGTGCTTTGCAAATCTTAAAGCACCATATATTACATTATTACATATATTAATATATATTATATACCTGCTCTTCCATTAGCAAGTCCATTAAGTGGCACCATGGGTAGAGCTCTATGCCTGGAGTGGAGAATATTTGAGTTTATATCTGGCCTTAGATCCTGGGCAATTCATTTCCTCTCTGTGAGCATTTCCTCAATTATAAAATGGGAATAAGAAGAACATCTGTCTCCCAGGATTATTGTGAGGACTGAATGAAATATTCGTAAAAGGTGCTTATCAGAGTGTTTGGTACATAGGGAGCATTTAATAAACGCTTGTTCCCTTCCTGGTTCTTTTATACTTTAATATACAAATTTGATGAATATCCCATCTATGCTTCTTTTTGAGTCACTGATGAAAATGTTCAATAATATAGATCTCTGTGTTTACACCCTTCATTAAAGTCCTACTCTTCATTATAGTGTTTGGCTGAAATTGGATTCTAAAAGGTTATATCAGTTTTGCAAAAATTCTCCCAAGTCCTACTATCTTAGTTCAAGATTGTAAAATGATTGGCTGGCTTGTTCATCTCTAGGAGTTTTGTCATCAAGTGTGGAGAAATTGTAATAAACATCAAGGAAAATACAAATTAAATCTTATTGAAATAATTTTGAATTCAAATATTTAATATGTGTTTCAAAATAAGACTCATCTTTGAACAGATTTCTTCATGGAATGTATGAATTTTCAGATGAATTGCTATCTAACAATTTCTCCCATCTTCTACTTCTGAGGTTGATTTTTTTGGGGGACCCATGTATAAGACTTTACATTTATACTATATTGTTGAGGCCTTTTTGGAAGCTGGTTCTGTCTCTTAGTGGAATTAACTGTCTCTCCCAATTTTGTGTCATCTGCAACTCTAAAAAGCAAGCCATATTTCCCTTTCTCCAAATCAATGATATAAAATGTTAAAATTTCCCTATGTGCTAATTTTTCAGAAAAAATTTTATGTCTTACTCCCCTCCCCTTCCTATATTTGTCATTATCAGAAACTTTGACTTCTAAGTATAAAATCCTATGAATGGGAAAGGAAGAACTTGGTGAAACAGAAAAGAGCTTGAGATGAGACTGTATATAGTTTTTATACAGCTTCACAATGTTGGATTCTGATATTTATTTTATCTCCATATGGATAGTTCTTCAATTAGGGAAAATATGTGCTTAGTGAAATTCATTAAAATTTTGCCCATTAAGTAAGAAAAATGACATTTAAAAAATAGCTGCTCTCAAAACACTAAACTGCTTTTATTCTCAATACCCAGAGAACATAAGACAGCATGGTAAAAGGAAGAGAAACTTAGGTTCTCTACAAGGAAAACCAGGATTCAAATCCACCTCCACACTGTCCCACACATATTATTTGTGCAATGCTGGGCAAATCACTGAACCCCAAAATCAATGCTCCCAGCTAGGTAGCTCTCTAAGACCATCTATTGAAGATGAAGAGCAATCATCTCTGGTGGAAGGAGTTTCCACATCAAGAGTTCCCTATACCATTTATAACATAAGTCTAGTCCAAAAAAGAATAAATACATCCAGACAACAAAGGTTGATTTGATTTCATTCCAACTGACCTGATGGTTCTTGGAGCTTTAAAAACACATTACAAAGATCTTTGCTGAGATTACAGAAATTTTCTCAAGATTCATTTGAATTTTTTTTTTAAAAGCTATGAATCTTTATCCTTATAACTCATGACACAAAGACAACCCCCAACTGTCCCACAAGGTAAGCATCATGAAATGTCTTTTTCTTCTGAGACATCTTATGGCTGGCCAGAGACAGATGAAAAGTTACCTTCTTGGTTGGGCTCAATCTATGGTAGAGTCACATGGTTTTCATATGTAATGCAGTAAGACAGAAATATATCACTCCTGGCATTTGAAAATATCCAACTAGGCTTTTAACCACCTCCCCCCCCAAAAAAAAACCCTAAAAATCTTTAGGAGTAAATTGTTAAAGTATAAATTCAAAGCATCTCCACTTAGATTCATGGTTATCTGTATAACTATCCATAAGTCTTAAGAGAGTTTGGAGATTCAAGGAATCAGATTGATTATACAAACAGTAAAGGAATCCCTGCTCCATCAATTCTTGGTGATTTTCAAAAGAAGTGGGGCTTGAGGTGGGGTCAGCATGTTTGCTTAAGGAATGATTTGTTGAACAACGGACATAAATTTGGTCTGCCTCCCCCATTTCTTTGGTATTCTGGGTTGTTATATGATTTGCATCAACATGGAAAATAAAAAAACAAAATCCAACAATTTGGGAACTTTCACCTTTGTCGACTGTTGATCTTTTACAGTGTATATTTTGTCTCCCACCATATTCATGATACCTGACACACAGTAGGGCTATAGACTGGATCTGGGATTTCACTACCATAATGAAGAAATTCTATCGATAAAGGTTAATGCTTTCTCAGCAACAGTCTTAGAGTTGCCTCAGGCACTGAGAAATTAAGTGACTTGCTCAGGGTCACACAGTCAGTATGTGTCATAGTCTTCCTGGCTACAAGTCATCTCTCCATCACTTACTCCATGATGCCTCTCTCTGATATATTGTAGGCACTTAATAAATGCTTATTGGTACATTTATTGATCTCTAGTGGAAGCTTAAAAAAGAATTCCCTTCATGTGAGGGTTTTTTGGTTTGTTTGTTTGTTTGTTTTTTGGTAAGAGGCCCATGCATTCATGACTAATAATATCATTGTCTACCCTGGAATACTATCTCTTCTTTACCAGGGCAAACTCTAAGGAAGAAGCAGTCTTTTTTAAAGAGACACCATCAGGGCATTGCCATTGAACAAGCATTCAAATATCAGCAAATCACCATCCATCGCTGATTATGGGCAAGGAGACTGATTGATAACTGCTATTCTGATTCTTCATAGTAGATTATTTCTAATATGGCTTTCTACTGTCCAGGACTAGAGAGATTGATACATTTATTATTTGGATAAACCAGTCCCTTTGCTTAATACTGGAGTTTCACAAACTTTTCACCTAAACCACAGGCAAAGGGACCTATGCAAAAGGACACACAATTTCCCTTTTAGTTGGATTAGGAGCATGACAAAATAATTGACATTGATGTAAGCCTCTTCTGAGTGAAAGAAATTGATGTAGATTATAGATGTGAATACCAACTAATGGTCTTGTATGTGATCATGACAAAGGCTAGGATCATCCTGGGAGAAACTACTTTGCAAGAAAACATGACAGAGATGGGTTTAGGGATAGAAACAGTACAGGTGCCAAGTCTAGTTGACAAAACGCTAGGACCTTTGCCCAACTGGTGTATCCTGACTATGTATGAAGAACAAGTGGTTTAGAGTTGGATGAATTAGAGACAACTGAGATGCTCTCTATCTTTAAGCCAAAAAAAAAATGTGACTTAAAATAATAGAAAAATAATT
This sequence comes from Myrmecobius fasciatus, assembly GCA_023553655.1. Classification (NCBI taxonomy): domain Eukaryota; kingdom Metazoa; phylum Chordata; class Mammalia; order Dasyuromorphia; family Myrmecobiidae; genus Myrmecobius; species Myrmecobius fasciatus. The sequence continues at coordinate 389,040 of JAJPUD010001227.1, forward strand.
GTGTTTAGGAGAGTATATATATAACCATCTCATAAATGGTCCATTTATAATTTATCTAGCCTTGATTCTGTTAATGAAGCTATTATTCAAATACAAAAGGAAGGAAACACAACTTTCCATTTTGGAGACACGTTGACTGATATTATTTTGGGACTCCAGGAATCAGATCTGTTATACAAATAGTAACAAGAGAATGAATGCTAGGGCACAGCTGCTCAACTGCACCGAATGCATCACACTGGGCTGGCTGTTTAGCATGCATACCACTCGGGACCAGGAGCCATTGTTGGGCAGTGGTGCTATCCCCACCAATTTGCACATAACATTGTAAACATCCACTGCTCTGATTGGAGCCGCTCTGAAGTTGGACTTGAAATCTGAAAGGGAAATAGAAAGAGACTCTCACTTGATGAGCAGAGAGGGACTGAATTAAAATGGAGGAGGGAATGGTTGTATTTCTTGGGCAGTATAATCTTTTGAGATTAAAAACAGCAATGAAATGGGCAAAACCAAATGAGCTAGCAGTAGATAAGTGTTTTTTTTAAACATAATACTATTTTACTGAGTGGAATGGTTTTTCACAATCAATAAACAATATATATAATTTGATTTTACATTCTCTACATCTTCAGTTCATAATGGTTGGAGGTAGAGGGAAATAAGCATTTATTAGGTACCTATTATGTGTCAGACATAAGCAATTTATAGACATTATTTCATTTGATCAATTGTAAATTAATGAAGCCATGACTCCGTAATTGAACTTTGTACCCCCATTGTAGATGCCCTCACTTTTTGTATTGTGAAGACTCTGTTTGGTTTAGGCAGCTGGGTAGTGCAGTGGATAGAAAACTGCATCTGGAATCAAAATGACTCATTTTCCTGAGTTCAAATCTGGTCTCAGATATTTACTAACTGTATGACCCTAGGCAAGTCACTCCAGTTCTTCTTTGGCCACAAATTCCTTCCTTCTCCACAGATCTGAGAGGTAAACTTTCCTTTCTTCTTCTAATTTGTTTATAATATCACTCTTTATGTCTAAATCATAAGCCCATTTCTACCTTATCTTGGTATATGGTGTTAGGTGTGAGTTAATGATTAGTTTCTGCCATATTGATTTCCAACTTTCCCAGCAGTTTTTGTTAAATAGTGAAATCTTATCCCCAAAGCTGGAGTCTTTGGGTTTGTCAAACACTATAGTCATTGACTATTTTGTCCTGTAAACCTAACCTATTCCACTGATTGACTATTCTGTTTCTTAGCCAGTACCAAATGGTTTTGATAACTACTGCTTTATAATATAGTTTTAGGTCTGGTACAGCTAGGCTACCTTCATTTGCATCTGTTTAATTAATTTCAAGATCATAATTTTTTAATGCTGCTTCCTGTTTTTCATTATAATAGATTTTACTCCATCACCTCATTTTAATTCTAAAATAATCTTTTTTTCTCAAGAGTTATGTCTTAGAAATAAAATATTATTGGATTCTGTTTTCTAATTCATTCTGCTTTCCTCTTTCATTTTATCAGTAAGTTAATTCCATTCACATTCAGAGTTATAAATATTAATGTTCATAATTAATTCTTTATTGTTATTAATATTCATAACTTTATATTTCTCTCCATCCTGTCTTCTTGTACCTCTTCTTCTCTTTACTCTCATTTCCCTTTTTATATAAAAAATTGGTGATAGAAGAGAAGGAATTTGCCTTATATTTGTGATCTTATGAAGAAAAAACCCTACTTTCTCTCTGATATACCATATTGATATACTGATATTCTTTTCACTTTACCATACCTGATCCCAATTTTTTACCCTTTCTTCCTGTTTTTAATGTTACATTCATATTCTTCTATAAAAATTATTTTGTTTATAATTCCCTGCCCTCTCTCTTAGATTCCTCTTTACCCTTTTCTTGTCTCTGTCCAACTTGATTTCTGTTTCGAGTTTAATATATTTCTATGCTGAAATTTGTGTGTAAGTATACAGTGGTGTGTTTGTGAGTTGTGTGCATGCATGTGTGTGTACATAATTTTATTCTTAATGGAATTCAAATGAAAGTAATATTTATGAGATTCTGATACTGGTTTTCTTTTCTTTTCTTTTTTTCCCCAATGTTTTTGGAAGAGCTTGTTTTGATCTTATGATATTGAGTCATAATTTCCAATCTGACCCATTCCAATTTTTAGGATATTCAATTCTTGAATGATATTTTTTACTTTCCCATCCTATTCTTTCCTTTCTGGCTTTTCCATTTGGCTTTTTCCATTTTTCTCATTTCATTTCTTGTGGGACTGTGGAAATCTATGTGGCTAGGTTATTTTTTTCCTCTGAGGCTTTACCTGGCATTACTAATCACTTAAGGTTTATTCCCTTGGTATCTTTTATGCCAAGGTATTTCCTCATGACACTCAGAATTTGCTTTCATTTACTCATGGAGTGACCTCTACCTGGATCAATCAAGATTAGGATAGCAAATGATTAATTATGGGAATTGAATGAACCATATTGACTCCATCTTGTGACTCAATTCTAGAGTTAGCTTACGTTGTATTCAATTATGTGTTTAGTCCAAATTCTGTCATGTGAAAAAAACTTTATTCAATTACAAGAATTGGAGAAAATCTTTATTGTATTGTTGAACTTAGTCCTGCATAGCTTGGAAGCTTGACACTTCTACCTGTGGCTTAGAGTCCCTTAACCAAGAACCTAGATTATGCTGATCAAAAACCTAGTCAGATGCAAAGATTGATGCAAGGAATTTTTTCGCAACTATGTATCTCAAGTAACCCTAAGTCCATCTGAAAACTGGCCCCAAACTGATGGGTTATTGTTTGTACATTTCTTTGATTGTTTACACTTGAGGGGGATGGGGCACTTCCTTTTCTGAATTCAGAGAATTGTACCTCTTGGCTCTCTCCCCCCCAACTCAAAAAGTCCTGAATCTTTCATCCCATTATTAATCAGATATCCTGGTTAATTGTTTCCTTTTGATTACTCGGTCTTACTGAATTGTTTTTAATGTATAAAAGTGTGTCTCCTCCTATATTTGGGGCCCATCCCTAAGCTAAAGAGGTCTGGTCCTGCTTTGTTAGGCAATTGACATGCATTGCTTAATAAGTCAAGATGCTCAGGAGATCAAACATTCATTTCTTCTTTCCTTTCAGACTCATTCATGACAGTAGGTAGAGCACCTCAGTTACTATCTATACTCAGATTAGTGCAGACCAAACTAGACCACTCCCAGAAGGAATTGTTGAGGCTCTGCCTAGGGGCTTGCTTTGTGTGGGACCTCTCTCTGCAAAAGGCACCTTCTGAGGCTCTTTGCTGGTATTGGGTTGCGGGGTTACTCTTGTTCTGGAGTCACAGCCCAGCACAGGCTTCAGGGGCAGTTCTAGCCAGATAATACCTAGGACTTTTAGCCTGAAACTTGTCTGGGGCCACAAGTCACCTTCTGTACACACCTGAAATCCCCCGAGACTGCTCTTGCTATTGGGATAAAATGTAAACACTTAATGAATGTTTATTGAATTGAATTATTGAGGCTAGGGTGGCCTTGGGCTCTGTTTCTGGGAGTGATTTGAGGGACCTTCTGCCCCCTATTCTCTGAGACTGCTCCTTCTGGAGTTGAGATCAAGCAAAAAAGTCACAGATTTGGGTTCGATCCTTGCCTAGCTTGTGCACTATTTATTGCTGGACTCACCCAGAATGCTTCTAAATCCTTTAGCCGTGGGCTATATCCTCAGGCAGGCTCCTGCTAGAGCTTTAATTTCAGGTAGGAGGGTCTAGACCTCCCAGAAGGCTTTAGGGCAGTGGCCTATACTCTGTCCTCTGAGGTCTGGCTCTCAGCCAATTTTTCTATCCCAGAATTCCTGCAGGACTCTAGGTATCTAGAATCGAAGATTCTATGAACCTATGAATTCCTAGGCTTGGTGAAAGAATCTACAGGTGATTCCGGTGCCTTATTAAGTCCTGCGGAGCGCTTTCAGGGAATCGGGAGCATTATTTCTCCACATCTCCTTATTCCCCCTCTTCTCCATCCATCTGTTTCACAATTTTCTGTGAACAAAGCCCAAAAGGAATGCCGGGGCTAGATGGTCTCTCTGATAATCACGCTGACGTTCTCTTGGTGCTGGTGTTTCTCCAGTAAGCCCTGAATGTGCCCTAGAGAAGAGCAGGTGACTAAGGAGCCAAAAGCCCCAGTGTGAACAACTACTACCCAACCAAACCTCCTCAGACTCATTTATTGGAGTCTCTGAATATTCCTTTGGTCTCCTCTGCTCCTGACGCTGGATTTTAGTTCCAAAAACAATCATCATGGGATGGGGATGGGGGAAATCTGGAAATTCTGATTTCATAAGCAAACTGTCAGAGCTTGAAGCGGTAATAGAAGTCATCTATGGTCAAGGAGGACAGGATCAACATGTCTACTCACTGGTCACTAGGGAATGATCTCACGTTTAGAGTTCTGACAGATAAGTGAAAGAGGGTCTCAAAATGGTGTGATCCTCTCTTATGGCTTCCCAACTGTCATTGCCAAAGTAAGAGAGGACCCCTGAGGATAGAGGGCCCTCAGTTTACAGATAAAGAAACTAAGATCCAGAGTGGCTTGCTGCAGGGAGTATTCGATATCATATAATATTATATGGAATATAGAATACCATAATAATGCACATCACATTATTAACAGATATTTGTTGTAATTAACTGCTTACATAATTAATTTTAGTTAATATTGAATGATTATTGATGATAATTAAATATAATTGTAATATTTGATTTAAATAATAAAGATTATCTATAAATATAAACATTATATATTATATGTATTACAAATATTGTAAATATATACTATGATATATATAATATATAATAATAATATAATATATAGTGGCTTATGGGGAAGGGAGTGTTGAGAAAGTAATGTAGTTTAATAGAACCCCAATTTAAATCATACTCCTGGGACTTAAATGGGACTTTAAGCAAATCATTTTTGCCTCTCTGGGCCTCAATTTCCACATCTTTATAATGAGGGATTAGAGGGTTTCTAAATTTCCTTTCAAAGAGCTAAGATTAGAACCCAGCTCCCCAGAGAATCATTCCAATGCTCTGACCTTTATGCTCTGTTAGGTGGTAGAATATATGGGAACTGGAGCAAGATAGGCCTGAGTTCAAGTCTAGCCCCAGACATTTATTAATTGTATTAATCCTGGTTAAATCATTTGAACTCAGCCTGCCTCAGTGTTCTTTTCTGTAAAATGGGGATTAAAACAGCACCTGCTTCACAGGATTGTTATGAGGATCCAATGAGAAAAAATTTATAGAAGGCACTTAATAAATGCTTGTTCCTTTCCCCATGTTTTCCTTCCTCTTCTCTGGTCCAGAGTGCATTGTCACTCAGTACAACTTTCTGTTTAATTTAGATTTTGAATACAAGTTGAAAAAAAAAAAGGTATGTATAAAATATAGTTCTTTCTGAGATGATAAACTACACAGATGGGGCTTGTCACCATTCTCCTTGGTCTGTTTTCCAAATGTGGCTTGTTGAATTTGTGGAGAGCCACTAAATCTTCACCTTATCTTGAATGTGGAGTTCTCTTGGACAAGATAAGGCTATGGATCAGAACCTGGGATCAGTCAAAGGAAAGCTGTCTTTTTTGCAAACTCCTTTTCCTTTTCATTTTTGTAATCCTTGACAAGCTCTGGAGGGCCTCAGCCCTCTCGGGCTGTATCTCAGCAACAGCAGGGATGTCAGACCTCTTACCTAAGCTGTAGGCACGTACCAGGATTCCAGAGGGCCAGGCCTTTATCTCAGAGCCCAGTGAGATATCTCAGAAAGGCCAGCCTCTCACATTTTCTCTGGAATAAGCTAGGCAGGGCATAAAGCTGTTCAATCTTTTAGGAGAATTGAGAGCAATTGAAGCCAGAAACTTGGCTCGCATGAGGTTCCAGAGGCTTGTTCTGCCTGGAAACATTTTTGCAATTAGTTCTTGTGGAAGGGAGTGGGGAAGAGTGAGGGATGGAGGGCTTGCTTCTGGCTGTGACTGACTGAAAGCTTTAAGTCTTGGGGGAAAATATGACAGCACTTTTATTCCTCAGACAAAGTCTCCCCAGTGAATTTAAGTTTAACCTGATTCAGCTTTGGGTATTTTGTTTTAAAAGGTTCTTTGGTTTGAGGCTAAATGTTGTTCTGCTAGAAGTAATGCTTTTAGCATCCTCCTTTCTCTCCCCTTCACCCCAACTCCACCCCATGTTTAGTGCAATCTTCCTAACCACAACTGTTTTGAATTCATGATCTATCTTTTTTGTTGTTGCTTGTTATTGTTGTTCTCTGGAGAAAGTAATATTGTTGATTAAAATCCCTGGGGTCCGATGTCCTGTGTCCACAGGAAGCAGATGTGATAGAAGGAGTTCTGGAATTGGAGCAATCTATCACTAACAGCAGGGATCTAGCATGATCTAAATGCCACAGCCAGAATCTGAGTCTAAAAAGTTAGAGATGGCTAACTGAGAGATGACCAGGAAGCAATTTCAAACCCTTCTCAGGAAAATAATAATAGCTGATATTTATACAGTGCTCCAGAACTTACCAAGCACTTCAGATCAATTTAGATCAATTCAGATCAATTTAGATCAATTCAGATCACTTTAATCAATTCCCACAAAAATCCTGTGAGAGGGGTGCTATTAGTTTCCTCCCCTTTGACAGATGAGGAAACCAACCCTGAGGTACAGGAAACAACATGAGGAAGCCAACACCCACAGATGCATTTATTAGTAGAGAGGTCTCATTTAGAAATGAGTTTTTGAGGCAACCAGGCGGCACACTGGACAGAGTACCAACCTTGGAGCAGCAGAACCTGAGTTCAAATTTGACCTCAGACACTTAGTAGCTGTATAAACCTGAGCAAGTCACTTTTGCCAATTGCCTCAAAAAACAAAACAAACCTGATTTAAATCCAGGTCGTTGAACTCCATTTCATTCAGTTTCCTTCTTTGTAAAATGGGAATATTAATAAGCACAAAACACCCAGGATTATTGTGAGGATAAAAGGAGATCATATTTAAAAAACAGGTAGCCCAGAGGTTAGCACATAGAAGGTTCTTATGTGTGTTTAAAAGGCAAAACAAAACAATTCATTCTCGTAGAACTCTGTCTCTCTCACCCTCCTAATCATCCTTATCCTTTTTTCTGTGTGCAAATTTGAGCATGTGAAGCCACTCAATATCTCAATTTAAGTTAAATAACTTTCTCCAAGGCACATGGGTAGCAAATAACAGTCTTTGAGCCTCTTCCTCAATTTCCACTGTGCTCCACTTTGTTCCCCTTTATGGAAGAGGGCAGTTAGGTAGTTACATTCCAGACTCAATCACTGGTTGGTTATGTGACTTTGAGCAAGGACCTTTCCAGCTAAAGTCTAGCCTCAAACATCTCTAAAACGAAGGGATTTAACCAGATAATCTTTAAGGCTCCAATAGTTGTGATCACTCACTGAACTAACTCATCTCTGCAACCATTCTAGCTGGAACTTGGAAGAGTTGGAGTGAGGAAGTTTTGTTGTTCACTCTTTTTCATTGTATCTAACTCTTTGTGATCCCATTTGGAGTTTCCTTTCTTTTCTTGGTGAGGAAATTGGGGTTAAATGACTTGCCCAGAGTCACAGAACTACTAAGCTTTAAGTGTGTGGCGTCAGATTTGAGTTCAGGTTTTCCTAACTCCCCTGCCAGTGCTCCATCTACTGCACCATCAAGCTGCCCCATTTGGGGTTTTCTTGACAAAGACACTAGATTAGTTTGCCATTTCCTTCTCCAACTCATTTGACAGATGAGGAAACAAAGTGGTCACCCAGCTCAGCACTCTATGCCCTGAATCAGCTGGTTGCCTCCATCACTGGAAGTAGCAATAGCTAACCAAACGTTACTGAGGCCACACTGGCTTCAGCATATGCTGAACTAGGGGATAAGAGAATTGGAATATTGGAGAAGAGGAGTATTATAATACCTGGGGCGTCTGGGTGGCACAGTGGATAGAGATCTGGGACTGGAGTTAGGAAAATCTGAGTTCAAATTCAGCCTCAGACATTAACCTGTGACTCTAAGAAGTCACTCTGCCTCAGTTTCTTCATCTGTAAAATGAGCTAAAGAAGGAAATGGTAAATCACTCTAGTATCTTTTCCAAGAAAACCCTAAATGGGGTCACAAAGAGTTACTGTACATGACTATAAAGAATGGACAATAAAAGCATAATATGCTTACCTTCCGTGTAGTATAAAACCTTTCCTAATTGACTTTTATCAGACCTTTGCTTTGAGTGTTTCTAGGAAGTGTGGCAGCTTGAGGAATCTTTTAAAGGATGAGCAATTGCTGCTGGCATCATGTTTGGAAGAAGGACAGTAGAGTGAGTTTAGGTCTACGGCTATTGAGTGTGAGGATTGGGAAAGAAAGAATCAAGAGCAGCTGATGATCTGGCCAGCTTTCCTGCAGATGGGAAAGATAATCATCATGGACATTTTGTTTGTACAGGGGGAGATAGAAGAGGCTCATATATGATCTGTGTGAACATCTGTTCATCGTGAACTCTAGTTTGACAAAATCAGTTCAGTCCAACTAACTTTTTAAAAAGTATCCGCTATAAGTTGGAAAACAGCACAATTTCTTTTGTTAAAGATTTTAGAATCTAATGGGAGGTTGGGGACTTATAATCGCATAAGCAAATAGGATTGTGCTAAGGGCAAAGCAAAGAAACAGGCAAAATGTGAGGAATGAGAGAGGGGTGGGGTCACTTTTAACTGCAAAGATGATAAAAAAAGAAAGAAAGGATACCTGAGGAAGTTGGTACCTGAGCTAAGCCTAGAAGGAGAAGAAGGATTTCAGCAGGCAGATGCAGAGAAGCAATATATTCTAAGAACGGGGTGCACCCTGAGCAAAGGCCCTGGAGTGGGAGACAGACGGGGCAAAATTGATAAATGGTGAATGATCCAGTTTTGCTGGAAGATATTAAGGTGAATGATACCAGCAAATGCTACTTTCCCATCTCCCACCTAAAAGCTAATCTGGTGCTACTTTATTCCTAGAAGCCCCGCTCAAACCTACAGGGGCTCCTGAAATTCTGCCCTGACCCAGCAGGTCTGTCTGTTCTAGATTAACCAATAATTTGGAAGCATCTCATGAGAGGTCAATTCAGTCATTTGAATTTGCTTCTAGAATTCTTTAAAGAAAAGGCATTTTTGATCATTGCATTTCAACCGAATTGGTTTCTTTTGTAATCTCATGTACTCTATTTCAAAAGTTCTCAGTGTCCAGGGGTCCATGCCACAGACCAGGTTAAGAACTCCTGTGCAAGAGGCAAGGTGGTCATACAAGTGCTGGATTTGGAGACAGGAAGCCCTGGGTCCTCTGATCCTGCTTAGCTGTGTGACAGTGGGGCAAGACTCCAGGTCTAGCTGGGTTCCCGGGACACTGGAAAATCTGGTCCAGTATTGACCCAGACTTCCAGTTGGCACAGACGGCCTGGCCCCAGCAGAGAGCTCAGCTTTAGAAGCGTGGCTGGGAGAGGTCTCTGGCTCAGCCCCCCTGGAGGGACTGTGGCAGGTTTGAAGCACACAGCTGTCAGCAGCCGTGGCTGATAAGCCTGCGCAGACATCAGATAGCTGTGAAATAGCATTTTGATGAATTAAGTGTAAAGCGAATCATGGACATGTGGAATACATTTCCCCCACTGCCCTTACGGTGCAGAATTTACGAGGAAAAGTATTTGGCCACACTTGCCAAACCCAAGAAGCATTAAAAAATCCAGCACAAGATGTTGAAGACCTGCGGGTTTGCAGACTCAGTCCCTGCAAGCGTCCTGGGAGAGCTGGCCCAAGCCCTCTGGGAGGGAAGCTTCTGCCAGGTGGCAGGACTCTCTCATCAGCTTACCGGGTCCGTAGGCTAGGAAGATCCCCCTCATGTCCATGAGCTCATTGTCGTAGCCGTGCCAGCCCCGCTGCCAGCCTTCCCGCTTCCCTGTGCTGTTCATCCAGAAGGGGAGCGCTTCTTTTTCCTGAGGATCAAAAAGGGAAACTCTTACTCGTGTGTGTGGAGTGACTAGAATCTCGGCCCGGACAATGGCCTCAGAGATCACCCAACCCAACTCACTACTAGAGGCACAGAATTTCTAGGGCAGTCACCAAGAGCTAGGCAGTGTGATGGGTAAGAGGGCTGGACATAAAGGTTAAAAAGACAGGGTTCAGATCCTTCTTCTGATAGGTAATATCAGGTCACTTAACTTGCCTCAATTTTCCTATCTGTAAAATGGGGGAAATAACAGCACTTAACTCACAGGGTTGTGGTGAAGATCAGCTAGGAAAATACTCATGAAGCACTTTGCAAACCCTGTGTAAAGGCTAGGTATTATTATTACTCAGTCAGCAAGCATTTATTCAGTGATTTCTATGTACTAAGTGCTAACAGAATAAAGAAAAGCACAACTACAGTCCCTAAACTGTAATGGGGAGAAAAGCTGCAAACAGTTGTGTGCACAAGTTATATAGATATACACACACATATTCTTACATGTGTATTATATATGTATATATGTATATGTATGTATATACACACATATATATTATATATATATAATGTCATATAACATGTATGTTAGTATAGATGGAAGGTGTTATTATTGTAGAGTCCTGGACCTAGAATCAGGAGGACTTATCCTCCTGAGTTCAAATCTGGCCTCAAACACTTTCTAGTTTCCTGACCCTGGACAAGTTACTTAACCCTATTTGCTTCAGTTTCCTCCTCTGTCAAATGACCTGGAGAAGGAAATGGCAAACCACTCCAATGTATTTGCCAAGAAAAGCCCAAATGGGATCATAAAGATTCAGATACCACTGAAATGACTAAACAATACCACATATATATATGTATGTATTTCTCTCTCTATATATATACATATGCACATTTACATATATATATAAATATACACACATTATGTATTATAAATGGAAGGTTTTCTTGTTGTTATAGGTGACACAGTGGATAGAGTACTGGTTCTGAATTCAAATCCAACCTCAGACACTTGCTAGTTGTGAGACCTGGGCAACTTACTTACTCCTATTTGCCTCAGTTTCCTCATCTGTCAAATGAGCTGGAGAAGGAATTGGCAAAGCCCTCCAGTATCTCTGCCAAGAAAACCCCAAATAAGTTCACATAGAGTAGAATATAACTGAAAAACAATTGAACAACATGGCTTCATGTTACCTCTAGGATCAAATACAGCCTCTTCTATCTGGCATTAAAAGCTCTTCATAGGGGCCAAAGAACCTTTCCAGTCTTATTTTACATGACCCAGCCAAAGCAGCCTTCTTGCTGTTTCTCACATATGACACTCATCTCCCATCCTTTGTTCAGGATATTCTCTCCCCCCCACCCCCAATGTGGAATGCACTCCCTCTTCACATCCAACTCTTAAAAGTCCAGATACCACTTCCCTCCCACCTGAGTGTTTCCTTATTCTCCCCAGTTGCTAGTGTCCCTCCCATCTCATTACTTTGCATTTATGCTGCATATATTTTGGATACTTTTATATATCCTTCATAGATTGCAAGCACTTTATGGGCAAGTAATTGTTTTTTGTTGTTGTTGTTTTATCCTTGAATTCCCCAGTCCAGGGCCATCTTATGGTGTCTGAGCAAATAGTATTTTAGTCATTTTTTTTTCAGCTGTCTCCCAATCTTTGTGACCCCATTTGGGGTTTTCTTGTCAAAGATACTTCTCCAGCCATTTTTCAAATGAGAAAACTGAGGCCTGGATAAGTGGAGTAGCTTGACTAGAATCACACAGCTAGCCAATGGTAGGAATGGAATTAGAGCAACTATATTTTGGCTCCTAGGTCAGTGTTCCCTCTACAGCCCCATGCTGCCTTTTACTTCTACCCCCTGGAACTCTAGAGGACATTCCCACTTCTTCCTCCATTCTTCATATGCTTGAGGATGGATATCACGTCAGTTTCCTCTCCTTCAGGCTAACCATTACCTGCTCCCTTCAATAGGACTTTCTTGTAGGTTGTTTCAAGACCTGCTCAATATTCTTTTTGCCTTCTTCCAATGACTAATAGTTACTGATGCTTAATTATTAGTGAAACAAAAGAAATTTTAAGAAATTGTCCAATGCTCTAAAATTTTAAGGAACTTGGTAGATTTATAACACATTCCATGATGATAGCTTCAATTTCATCAATGTGGGAAACCAAAGTGACTTTCTGTCCAAGGGAGATGTGATGTCACTCTCAGTCCCTCATTTTAAAATAGTCCACTTACAGAATTGATTGCCATTCCTCTTCCAAAAGAACATATAAGCTCTGAGTCTGCCATGATTGTCTTTGGTCTAAGAGAAATGGCCAACTGACCATTCTTTTATTAAATAATATGCTGGTCTTATTAATACAATGATTAAATTGCCCAGAAATTATAATCTTGAAATTATCACTCTCTGAGCTCAGTTTTCTCATCTACAAAATGAAGTTCTCAGTGATTTTTAGGTCCTTTCTAGCTCTAAATTTGTGATACCACTTTCTTCCAAATGCTCAAATAGCATAACCTGAAGTGAGGGGAAACCTAACATGAGACAGACCCAAGAATAATCCCTAAGGGTGCCACACTGTTCTGTCCTCCATTGCTACCCCAATTCTCAGTTCCACTTGAGTATCTTTCACTATATTCCCCCCCCCCGTCTAGTCTAAGCCAGTCTGTACCCATCTCAGACCCCATTCCACCCTCTAGCACCCCTTGATAATTAATTGCACAGAAATGCCCCGACCATCTACTTGTACTCATCATAGTTATTAGAGAGGGAATCTTCCCTTTGCTTCACAGATCACAATTCATATTTTCTTCCACACCCAAGTCCCCTAGTTTCCTAACCTTTCCACTGTACTGACTCCATTGCCCAACACCAACCATTCCTTCCCAGCTATTAAATAAGCAGATCATTGGATACTTAAAGCAACCAGCAGACTCGGAGGAGCCAGGAGACTTGCCAATATTATCTTGGAGTTCTCCTCCCAACAATCCCCAGATGCCCCTAGCTGTTGGGCGAAACCTGCTCATCACTTGGGACAGTGTGGCAAGGATTGCAAGGGTGGGCCCCTCACTCCTTGTCTAGCTGCCATGTTGCATTGCATGCTCATCCACTCACACGCTGTAAATCTCTCCCTTGCGTTATTGCCTTTTCAAACCCCTCTTGTTTCATTGAATTTCTGTTTCCTGAATTTCCATCCGCCCTTCCTCCAGTCCCCAGGTGTCATTAATAACTGCCCAGGTTGATTCTGCATTATTACCTGGCAGCATTTCTATATTGCTGTCATTTCTACACTCTCCCTGTTTGTCTTCAGTGATGATCACACCACCTCCCGATTTAGCTTCATCAGCTAATTTAATGAATGTGTTGCTTTTTCACTCCTTCTGCTTGCAGTTACAACTGCTACAATTCTAATCAGGGCATTAGTATTATTAACAACAATGCTAATTATTATTTTTGATCATGGAAGTAATGTAACATGTTAAAAGGGTTAGTTCCAAGGGGACAGTCTGAGGGAGTAGAAAGAACACTAGTTTGGGAATCAGAAGGTATGGGTTCCAATCCCAGGTCTGCCATTAATTAGCTGGATGACCTTGGACAGTCACTCTCTCTAAATGTCAATTCCCTCATCTATAAAGTGAAGGGACTGGACTCATTGACCTTTATGATCCTTTCTCTCTTTAATGTTTATGATTTTATGATTCTGAGTTCAGATAAATGGATCCGAGGACTTCAATAGCACAAAAAACACCATTAGAGCAAACAGTTAATGTTACATGTGCTGAGAGTTGAATTATTTCAAATAAACAATTGGTCTTGGTGATGGTTTTTAATGAATTAGATGGTTTTAGATTAAATCAATCATTCATAAAAATTCATTAAGCATTTGCTGTATTCCAGGCACTAAGGAAACATTGGGTGTACAAATGTAATTTGGGCCTAGCCAAAGTTGGGGAGCGTGTATAAGCAACGAGCCTAATTTTGGAAGTGTTTGATAATGTAGGATGGAGGGACCTTGCATCAATTCAGAGTATGAACAGGTATTCTTTGACTATTACACTTTTGCTCCCTAAATAATGAAAAGAGACCTTTTAACTGGTTGAACTGAAACTGATTATGCACGCAAAACGTACTAACCAACTAAACCCAGTTTCCTTTTCTCTGGTGGGCAAGTGAGGAAAGAACTGCTATAGGCCTCATGGTAGGTCAGGGGCCTTGGGTCCTCCCCACCTGGGCTGCCCATTGAGCTCATCAATAGAAGGCTCTGCTGTTGCTTTGGACAACATTGTATCTTTTTTTTTTTTTTTTTTTTTTTTTCCTGTTCTCAAATCAAAGAAGATTGGAGAGATTCAAAAGGTTGGAAAACCAGCTTAATTTGCTTGTAGCCACAGCTGCTAAACCGTTGAGAAGCAACCTTCCTGACCCCATCCAACTATGAATCAACTCTGTGCAAAGATCTCACTTCCTGAAGGCAAAGGAGCAAACCCATCCATTGGCTATGATCACCATTATATAATGATCATATCCCATCGATGAACTTTCAATCAGAAAGAATGATTCTGGCTAAGTTTGAGCCCATTATTCCTAGGAAAATGAATTGTTCAAAAGGTTGTATATATTTTTTAAAAAAATCTGGGTTCTTCCTATATCTTTTTTTTTTTACATAAATATCTATTTATCAACCTAATTGGTATTTGTTAATCAATATTGAGAAAATGTTTGCTCTATGTAATTGATATTAAGGAAACATACACAGGAGCATATTCTTATGTATTGTTTAGTGATCCTTGTTTCTATTTGAGTTTAATAGCATTCTTCCAAAGAGTAGAGATCTCCACATTATGCAATGATAGTGAAGAGAGGTAAGGTCTATACATACATAAGATGTAATAGGGTTGGGGAAGAAGAGGTATCCATTATTGTTGTTTGTCCTAGATTCTTGAAGAGTAGCAATGATGAAATAATGATGATATCTTGATTTGCAAGTGAATTGGATTTGAGTAAGGCAGAGTTGTGCAGTCATCAGTCTCACTCTCTTCTCCAAAATCATCTGAGTTCAGTGGCAAGACACAGATCAATATGACTGGAGATGGCCCTGGATATAAGTGGGAGACCTTAGCCATTTTAAACTAGGCTCTTTCCCAGGTCTTAGTTTGTTTGAGGCAACACCCATTCAGTGATTAAATGCTAGGTAAGAATTGAAGCAAAAGATGTTTGTTTGCTTTCACAAAAGAATCAGTCTGGGAGGGGAAGATGGTAGGAACTTTTGACCAGAATAGAAACAATTGCTATCTCATTCTGAGCCATTATTACCTAAACAATGAACAAATGAGGCTTGGGATGGGACATTTCATTGGCCAATCAGTGAACGAGGTCTCCATTAGGAAAACAATGAAGGTAGTTCTTATTTTAATCCTTAATTAGTGGAGGAGCTCATATGTATAGGAGTATAGGTGTGTAGGCTGACACAAGTGTAGGGGAAAAACTATAGATCCCTTAGTGACTCTGTGTGTGTGTGGTCCCATGAATGAAATGATAGATTAATTTCTATCACTGAGAGGGCCTCTCTTACCAAGGAAATGAGACAACCTCAATCAATGGGGATAAATGTTGGTGTGTATAGAGAAAGTACATCAGGAAGCAAGATATAATGGAAAGAGAAGTAGTTCTGGAGTCAAGAATTGAGTTCAAATTTTGCACCCAACTTCTATTACCTGTGTGACCTCAGACAAATCCCTTAATTCCCCTAGCTTCAGTTTCCTTTATCTGAACAATGAGATGTTATCTTGAGATTTCTTCTAGTTCTAGATCTATGATGCTATGTCTGTTGATGGGGACCAAATTAGAGAGGAAACTAATGATTCATTTTATATCATATTTCTTTCCCTCCTTTATACAATGATCTTTCCTTGTAAGAAAGAGTAAAAAAAAAAAAAAAAAAGGAAAATAATTTATGGTCAACAGTCCTACAAGTCCTACAAACCTTACAAGAGATTATATAATTGACAGCTTTGTTGCATAATGAATAGATCACTAGGCCTGGAGTCAGGAAGATTTATCTTTCTGAGTTCAAATCTGGCCTCAGACATTTATTAGCTGTATTACTGTGAATAAGTGATTAGACTATTTGCCTGAGTTTCCTCATCTGTCAAATGACTCAGAGAAGGAAATAGCAAACCATTTTAGCATCATTTCCAGGAAAATCCCAAATGGGGTCACGGAGAGTTGGACATAACTGAAACAACTGAACAAAAAGATTATATGATGGGAAGCTAATTTGTAAATCGTTTGACTTATTCTGCCCCCTCCCTTTTTTTTTGGTCTATTTTGTGGACATGTTATGACTTAGATATCTGTAGTAATGACTTGTTCAACTTCAAATAGTGACTTGAACCTGGATCTTCTTATTCACTTCTTACTCCTTTCCCTACATTAACAGATTGAGCAATCATTCAATGAGCCGCTATGTACTAGGTTCTGGGAATTTAAAAACCAAAATTCCTTTCCTTAAGGAGCTTACATTCTATGAAGGAAACAACATGTATAATGCATTCACTATCATGTTGCTTCTATTAAGAGATCTAGAACAAGGGTTCTTAACCTGGAGTCTGTGGACTGATTTTAAAAATATATCTTGAAAATTACACTTTGATATAATTTTGTGTCTTTTATTTTATGAATTTCAGATTGTTCTGAAAAGGGGTCTGTAGGTTTTTACCAGATTCCTGAGGGAGACATGACCCCAAAATAGAAGAATACCTGGATTAGCGAAGACTCCCTATCTATTAAGTGGAGACAAGAGGTCCAGGATGGATAGGCAGCACCAACAAATCTTGTAAAGGAAGTATCTACAATGAAGAGGGCCCAGATTAAAGTAAGGGGGAGAGGGTAGGGACAGATCCTCACTCAGAGGCTTCTTCTTCCTTCTAGTTGGCACCTGCTCCTCCCTTCCTCCAGGGTCTGTGGAGTTGGCCAGCTCTCCAGGCATTTACTCACTCCAGACTGCTGCATTTTTGGAATCTATTAGCACTTGTTTTTCTCACCCTTAACATCCCTTTGATGTTCCTCCCTGCATAAATCAGCAGATGGTTGCTATTGCAAAAGGAGAGACAGAGAGACAGACAGAGACAGAGAGAGAGAGAGACAGAGACAAAGACACAGAGACAGAGAGAGAGACACACAAAGAGAGAGATAGAGATAAAGAGACAGACAGAGGCAGAGACAGAGATAGAGAGACAGAGAGATAGAGACAGAGACAGGCAGAGAGACAGAGACACTCAGAGGAATAGAGATGGAAAAAAGAGAGAGATGGAAAGAAAGAGAGACAGAGACAGACAGAGAGACAGAGATAGAGAGACAAAGAGACAGAGGCAGAGACAGAAAGAGACAGAAGCAGAGAGACAGAGATAGAGAGACAGAGATAGAGAGACAAAGAGAGAGACAGAGAGAGAGAGAAACAGAGAGTCAGAGACAGAGAGAAACAGAGAGACAGAGAGACAGAGACAGAGGCAGAGACAGAAAGAGACAGACAGGCAGAGAGACAGAGACACTCAGAGGAATAGAGATGGAAAAAAGAGAGAGATGGAGAGAAAGAGAGACAGAGACAGACAGAGATAGAGAGACAAAGAGACAGAGAGAGAGAAACAGAAAAATACAGAGAGACAGAGACAGAGGCAGAGACAGAAAGAGACAGAGGCAGAGAGACAGACAGAGAGAGAGAGAGACAGAGAGACAGAGACAGAGAGACAGAGACAGAGAGACAGAGACAGAGAGACAGAAAGGAGAGAGAGAGAGAAAAAGAGAGAGAGAGAGAGAGAGAGAAACAGAGACAGAGATAGAGACAGACACAGAGAAAGAAACTTTCATGGCAGCAGCAACTGCTGGAGTGACTCACATTTTACCCTCAGCAGGAAACTTAGGGTTCAGATACCTAAGATTGCTGGGTAGTTTTGACATGTACAGCATATGAATCCTCTCTGGCACAGAATACTGAAAGGGAGTGTCCTCCTTAAAAAGGCACAATTATGGACTCTATCTCTAGGAAATATACTTATCGATCAGATCTCCTTCCAGGAGGAACTAAGATGTTAAATCTGCCTAGAACATCAATCCCTCCTCCCCGTTTGTCTAAGTACTACTGCCTTCTCTTCATACCCCACATATCCCTCATAAAGCCTTGTCCATTCCAAGGATTTGAAGGCTAGTAGAGCAGAAGAGGCTCCAACGGGAGAAGTAGAAACAATGGACAGAAGTCACAGAAAGGAAGATTTACACTCAATATTAGGCAAACCTCTCCTAGAAATTAGAAATGGGCTGACTTGTTGGGGAATGAGGTCCTCATCACTGGGAGTATTCACACAAAGGCTGATTGACCACTTGCTGGTATATTATAGAGGGTTTCTTTTTTCAAATGTGGGTTCAATGAAGGTATCTCAGGTTCCTTTCATTTTTCATGATTTTGACCAAACTAGTTCTTGGTTTTCTCTCCCTTTTTCAAACTCCTGGTTTTTGGTCTTGTGATTTTTGGCTTGGATTTTATTTCTCTATAACAGTACCGTTCTTCTTCTTATTTTTATGTGGATGTCTCCCAATTCAATGTAACCAATGCCAATTCTCATGTTTCCAACTGTTGGTGAAAATGAGATCATAAATTTAGTATTGGGAGGTTTTTCTGAAAAAAATCTAGATTAGCTCTCTCCTTTACTGATACAAAGTTGAGGACAGAGTTCAAATGACTTACCTAATATCATACATGTGCAATACCAGCTTTGTCTAGGCCTGTCTAGTTCTAACATGGAGCCTATTTGCATCCCTTTCCACATGGATGGAGGTAGTCTCCTTGATTAACTGCCTGCATCTTTTAAAATGGTGAAACCAAATCAGTCTCTCTGCAATCTTTTCAGTTGTACTATTAAAAAGTAGTATTTTATTCTCCCCCAAACATATAAAAACGTTTCTAACAATCATTTTTAAAACTCTTGAGCTTCAAATTCTCTCCTTTCCTCCCTTTGTAGCCCTCCTCATTGAGAAGGCAAGCAATTTGTTATAGTTTATATATGTATAGTCATGCAAAACATGTTTCTAAAATAGTTATATTGTGAAAGAAAGAAAACATAGAACAAAAAATAACCTTCAAGGAAAATAAAGGTTTTTTTTTTTGTTTTTGTTGTTGTTTTTTTTTTTTTTTAAGTATGCTCCAATCTGTATTCAGATACCATCAGTTCTTTCTCTGGAGATGGATAGCATTTTTCATGGGAAGCCCTTCAGAATTGTCCTGGATCATTGTATTAATAAGAATAGCTAAGTCATTCACAGCCAATAATCTTAAAATATTGCTGTTACTTTGTAGCAATACATTTCATTTTGCAACAGCTTATGTAAGACTTTCTAGGTTTTTCTGAAAGCTATCTGCTCATCCTTTCTTATAGTACAGTAGTATTCCATCACAGCCACACATGATAAATTGGTAAGCCATTCCCCAGTTGATGGGCATACACTCAATTTCCAATTCTTTGCACCAAAAAAGAGCTGCTATATATATTTTTGTACATATAGGTCCTTTTCCTTTTTGGTTTGTTAACCTTTTTTTGGATACAGATCTAGTACTGGTATTGCTAGCTCAAAGGGTGTGAATGGTTTTATAAGCCTTTAGGGATAGTTCCAATTTTTTTTTTAAGAATGGTTGTATCAATTTATAACTCCATCAACAATGCATTAATGTTTACAATCCTCTCCAACGCTGGTTACTTCCCTTTTCTGTCATATTAGCCAAGTTAATAGGTATGAGGTAGTACCTCAAAATTGTTTTGATTTGCATTTTTCCAATTAAGAGTGATTTAGAGCTTTTTTCATATAGCTATAGATAGCTCTGGTTACTTAATTTAAAAAATGTTCATTTCTTTTGATCATTTATCAATTGAGGAATGATTGATTTTTATAAATTTAATTCAGGCCTCATTTGAGAAATGAGATCTTTATCAGAGAAATTTGCTCCAATTTTTTTTTCACAACTAGGATTGCTAAATGTATTTTCTCCATCCTATCTCCTCCCCCTGTGTATTCTATTCTTTTTCTTCTTTCACTCTGTCTCTCCTTAAAAATGTTTTGCTTCTGATTACTTCCTCCCCCAATCTGCCCCCTCTTCTATCACACTCCCTCTTCTCATGTCCCCTTTCTCTCCTACTTTCCTGTAAGATAGATTTCAAAATCCAATTAAGTATGCATGTTATTCTCCCTTTGGATCAATTCTGTTGAAGTAAGATTTATTCATTCTGCCTCCTTCCCCCATCTTTCCCACTACTATAAAAGAATTTTCTTACCTGTTTTATGTGTGATAATTTACCCCTTTTTATCTCTCCCTTTCTCTTTCTTTCAGCATATTCCTTTTTCTTTCTTAATTTTATTTTTAAAATATCATCCTTTCATATTCAACTCAACTCTATGCCCTCTGACTATACTTCTTCTGTCTTATTAATGAGAAAGTTTTTTTTTTTTTTTATTAGCTACAAGTATTATCTTCCTATGTAGGAATGCAAACAGTTTAACCTTAGTACCTTGTGATTTCCTTTTTTTTTTTTTTTTAAATCTTTTTATGCTTTTCTTGAGTCTTGTGTTTGAAAGTCAAATTTTCTGTTCAGTTCTGGTCTTTTCATCAAGAATACTTGAAAGTCCTCTGCTTCATTGAATGCTCATTCCCCCCCTCCAGGATTATACTCAATTTGGTTGGGTGGTAATTCTTGGTTGTTATTATAACTCCTTTGCCCTCTGGAATATCATGTTCTAAGCCCTCCAAACTTTAATGTAGAAGTTGCTACATCTTCTATAACCTGACTGTGGCTCTTTTTGTTTGCTTGCAATATTTTCTCCTCAATCTGGGAGCTATAGAATTTGGCTATAATAATGTTAACAGTTTTCATTTTGGTGTCTCAGGAGGTGATTAGTGGATTCTTTAAATTTCTATTTTACTTTCTGATTCTAGAATATCAGGACAGTTTTCCTTGATAATTTTTTGAAAGATGATATGTAGGCTCTTTTACTGATCATGGCTTTCAGATAATCCAATAATTTTTAAATTATGTCTCTTGATCATTTTCCAGATCAGTTATTTTTTCCAATGAGATATTTCACCTTGTCTTCTATTTTTTTTTCATTCCTTTGGTTTTGTTTTTTATCATTTCTTGATTTCTAATGAAGTTATTAGTTTCCATTTGCTCAATTCAAATTTTTTAGAAATTATTTTCTTCAGTGATTTTTTTGTACCTCCCTTCCCATTTGACCAATTCTACTTTTTAAAGACCTTTTTTCTGCACGAACTTTTGTATCCCATTTTCCATTTGTTTGATTCTACTTTTTAGAAATTTTTTTTTTCTTCAGTGCATTTTTGTGCCTCCTTTTCCATTTGGTCAATTCTACTTTCAGAGCATTCCTCTTTTCATTGACTTTTTGCACTTTTTTCCTATTTGGTCTCATCTGTTTTTTAAGATGTCATTTTCTTCAATATTTTTCACATCTTGGGGCAATTAGGTGGTGCAGTGGGTAGAGCACCAGCCCTGAAGTCAGGAGAACCTGAGTTCAAATCTTATCTCAGACACTTAACACTTCCTAGCTGTGTGACCCTGGGCAAGTCACTTAACCCCAATTGCTGCAGCAAAAAGAAATATATATATATATATATATTTACATCTCCTTTACTAAACTGTTAACTTTTTTCCTGATTTTCTTGTATCATTCTCATTTCTCTTCTCAATTTTCCCCTTACCTCTCTTGCTTCATTTTCAAAATCCTTTCTGAGCTCTTCCATAGTTTGAGAACAATTCCATTTTGGAGGGTTGAAGGAGAGGCTTTGGATGTTGGAACTTTGACTTTGTTATCTGCTTCTGAGTGTGTGTTTTGATCTTTGTCATCAGAGTTAACTTTCTATGTTCAGAATTTTTTTCAGTTGTTTTTTGTTGTTGTTTCTGTTTTCTGTTTCATTTTGTTGTTTTTCCAGTCTATTTTTTGACTTCTAACTCTATTAAAGTAGGTGGAAACCCAAACTTCAAGGATTTTGTGCAGCTGTTTTCAGAAATACTTCTAGGGACTTGTAAGTTTTCGGTTCTTCCAAAGTGGTATGATATAAGGAGAGGTATGTTTATAACTCTCTTTGCTTGTGTTCTGGTCTATGAGTGACCACAATCACTTTTTCTGCCTTAGAACTGTGAGGAGGATCCCAAGGCTTGCTCCTGGTTTGTTGGGACCACAGCTGTGGTGGCACAGTCTGTACTGGACTATTGCTCTAATCTCACCCCAGTAAGACAGACTTTTCTTTCTGACTTTCTAAGGTGTCTTTTGCTGAAAAATTATTTCACCGCTTCTTTTTGTGGCTTCTGTTTCTCTAGGAATTATTTTATGACATTATTTAAAGGTGTTTAAAAGAATTTGGGGGAGAGCACAGGTGAGTCTTTACTTTTTCTCCTCTATTTTGATTTACTCTTACTTAACTGTACTATTTTTAATAACTCTTATCTGCAGAATACATAGATGCCTTGAATTGAACCATCAAGAGGATAGGGACTTGATTTTCCCCCTGCTTTTTTATTTTTTACCCCAGTTCTGAGAAGTATGTCTGGAAACATTAGTTTCTGTCCTATAATATCTATCCTCAGTTTGGAATACAGCTTTCCTTTCTACATCATGACTTTCCTCATGATGGTTTTAATATATCATGGGTTAGCATAATAAATTAAATGGGATTTTTGGGGGGAGTTTTTCAAAAGCTACAGATGACATGTGAAGACCAACAGATAATACAGAAAAAGTTTAGAAAGTCAGACATGTATAAATTATGTGTAAGGTATTATAAAATATCAACATGTTATATATTTTTATACCATAATAATTCAGACATTTTATTTGGTACAAAGGGAGAGCTAAAAACATTTTAAGTGGGTTTTCCAGACCATGGAATAATCTATAAAGAACTAGGAGTTTGAATCCTGGTGACCCTAAAGCCAAGATTGCAGGTAGGATAGTACAAGCCTGAGCCGCCAGGGCAGCTAATATCAAGCCTGCATAGGCTATCAACCTGGACCTGGCACTGTTTTTTGGGGGAATCAAGCTAGTCTGGGAACCTAATCCCCACTCCTTCCCCCAAGAGAGGAAGAAGGATTATGCCTCCCACATATTGAGGAAAGTATATTTGTTTATTTGTGATTATACTTTGACTATTCCTTTTGTAAAAAGTTCCTTTATCACAAATGAAATAGGCAGTGGGCCAAAAATGGCATCAAGATCTTCCAAATCAAAAAATAATGTCATTGTTATTTTCTGTGGTACCATTCTGATTTTTTGTCATATGTATGAAGGTAACCCACCAAACTCACAGTGTTGGGCTGGTTACCGTAGCTTCTCCATTTTACATGCACTGTTGGACTACAGTTGCTTGGCTTGGATCTCAGTTACTCAAAAGAGAAGTAGTGAATAAAGAGTCAATTTCAAACCTAGGAATACATGGGCTCAAGTCTCATCTCTGAATATATTGCCTATGTAACTCTGGGCAAATAACAATCTCTTGGATCCTCTAGCTAACTCTTAGATGCTAAAGGTATCAGAGAAGATAGAGATCTATATTGCTAGAGGCAGTTACTTTCCCTCTAGTCCTTATTCCTTTCTCTATCCTAGGAAGATATTTATGAAGATAATTGGGGTTCAAGGACCAGGAAGTGTTTTATTCTGATTTCAAAGTGAAAGTAGACATGGGAGAGGATGGTTTGGGATAGAGAAATAAAAAGTACCAAAGACTTGTAAATTAATTCCTCAGAAGTCTTACAAGTGTATACCATGGATAGATGGTAGAAGAAGGCGGCACTAAACTATCACAAAAAAAGGAACCTGATTATAGCTTGATGAACAGGGAGTGGATGGTTAATGATATGGGAAATAAGTTTGGAAATAGCTGTGCCCAGTTAGATCAATTTCTAAATAGAGAAACACCAAATTGGAAGAAAGGATGAAGATGTGAGCAAAACTCACCAATACTCAAATGGATCTAAGATCTCATCTGTCCTAAAGGTCTCTCTTAGTGATGTGGACTGCAAGCCATCCATGTTTGCCCATCCTTGTCCACTCTTGTGAGTATTCTCCTAAGAGTTTGCCACCAAGGATCCACCTAATATCCTGAAGGTCTTCCTCATACTTTCCTAACACTGTAGAGTACTAGTGAGGTTCTTTAGCTGTTTCCCTTTGGCTTATCTTCCTAACATAAAAATCCTTAACTCCTGTTCTTCTTTAGAATTGCTAATTTTTTATTTATTGTGGCTTCGGTATTGCCTTGTGTGCATTTTTTCAGCTCACTGGATGCGGTTGTATTCCATAACTTGAAGCCATAGAACAACAGTAAAATGTTATTATGGAAAAGGTGGGCCTCTGCTTTTATGGTAAGCTTGGAATCAGTAAAAAACAACTTTGCAATTTCCTGATATCAATCCAGAATTTTTTCTTCCTACCCAATTTTGATCTTAGCTTATTCTCCATCTGTGCTGATTATCCCAGACATAGGTATTTTTGGACAAGCCCTAAATGATGTTCATTCAAATGCATGTTGAAATCTCGACAATAGATATTATATGATCTTTCCCCATGTGGATGACCAAGCCAAACTTCTTTGAGTGATTAAAAATCTTTTCTATTAGAATCTACAATATTTTGGGACTTGATTCTACTAACATAGTATCATTTACAAAGAGAAGCTCAGGAGATATTCACTCTTCACCTGTAATTCCTCCTTAATTTGGATTTTGTGGCAAACACTTCTGGGGCCATACAGGTCTCTGTTTTATTATGCCTTACTTTATTTTCATTTTCATTATCAGAGGGTCATTTGACAGTGTTATTTCTGTTATTTTAATTTCTAAGGAATCTTAGCTGAGTTTGACATATGGATGGAAGATACTGTGCTACGTCTATTAAGTAGTGTTTTATTCTACTAAATCAAATGTTGTTGTTGTTGATTTTTGGTATCAACATAAAAAATGATGGCATCTTATATCCTCTATCTTTCAGCCAATTGTTAAATGGTAAAGATAAGGCTCATTGCAGAATATTCTTTGCAGAAGCTTACTTGTCAATAGTCACTGATTTTCTTTCTCTTGATCACCTTTTTATGATATTGTTGTCCTTGTTCAGTCATTTCAGTCATGTTCAACTCTTCATGACCCCACCTAGGGTTTTCTTGAAAAGAGACTGGAGTGGTTTGCCATTTTACAAATGAGGAAACTGAGGCAAACAGGGTTAAGTGATTTGCACAGGGTCACACATCTAGTTAGTATCCAAGATCATATTTGAACTTAGATGTTCCTGATTCCATTGTGCTACCTGGCTGCCCCTTTCTTTTATGGTGTTAATAAGGCCTAAGATGTGTTTTCATGCTGTTGGTGTCTTTCCAGCCTTCAGATACCTTGTGTATCAGTCAGTGACCTCATTATTGTATTGCTTCCAGCACAGATCTCTTCTATATACACTTGGTCCAATTAAGCTGGTTTTCTTATTTTTGTTACAATTTTCACCTCCTAAGTAAACTCAGCTGATGTTTGGGTCCAAGTGTGATCGTGCAGCTCTCCAGACAGAGAAAGCAATTTATTAAGATGACTTTTGCAATCTTTTCCTTTTTCCTTTTGTTTGTAGTCTGCCCTTCATTTGTAACCTTGAATGCTTTTGGAATGACTTTGCTTGGGTAGATATCTTGCCAAGTGTTCTTTCTGCTGCTTTTCTTTCCTTTATGAGATGATACTGTTCATAATCATTATCCTTCTACATAAGATTTTATATATGAGTTTATATTCTATCATAGTGTTGCCTCTGACAGACCTCAATGTTTATATGACAAGTAAGTTAAATATTTGCTAACTAAACAAATTTCTGGACTCATTTATTCTCCTTGTGGAAATTAATTTACATTGGAGGAAATAACCGCATATAATAACAATAGTTTCAATCTAACCTCATATAAATATGCTGTTAATTCTAAAGGAAAGGAAATGGATAAAAGCTAAGACACTGATTTTTATTATCAACATTTCTTAGAGAAATTAGATTGATGTAAAAAACCATGACAAGGAGGTCTATAAAGGACCCTATAAATTCCTCAGTCTATTAATAGTTGATCTCCCTGCCAAACAGAAACATAATGAGTCATAGCTAGTTAGAAGGAATGAAATACACAAAGCATGTCTATAATGAATATACACAAAAGTAAAAAGACACTTGAGGGCTGAATTTTCGCTGTATAACAAAGAAGAGATAAATCCCTCAGAATTGAGAAGATCATGGATGATATCAGAAAAATGGGATTGATAGGACATTTAGCAACTACTGACCCATAAGCGCATATTGAAAACATCCTTGATAAAATTTTGAGAATGGAACTGGTGAGAGTTCACAAGTAATTTTCTATATAAGACTGCATCTTTTTGGTCACAGAATTGACTGAGCAGTATAGAAAAATGTCAGTTTGGGCAGTACTAATTGTTTATTGATTATACAACTTCTCCTCTTCCCCCAACATTCTTGATTTTGAGAAGAACTTTCTTTAAGTCAACATTTTTCTACAAAGTGCTTCCCATACCTATATCATCCAATATTCCTTTAATAGAGTAAATCATATAGATAACTTTAAAAAATGTCCTCTGATTTCCAATATCAAGTGAAAGAAACATAGAGGAACAGTATCACATCCAGAATCCAGATGGAAGAAGGATTTCTTATAAATTGTGAGTTTTCAGGTGTTCCTGTTTATAAATATTCTTTGCTGATTAAATCAAGTTGTGGAATATTATAGGATAAGAATTCTTGACCAGAGTTCCATGAATTCTTTGAAAAAAATCATTTTTGATAACTATATTTCCAAATCATTAGTTTTCTTTGTAATCCTATGTATTTTCTGTTTATAAAAATATTACTATTAGAAAGGGTCTCATAAACTTTAACTAGCCTACCAGAGGGATCTATGACCAAAAAATCTCAAGCCAAAAACAAATATTAAAAAATCCTTGCTATAGGGTCTCTTGAGAAATTCATGGCATTCAAAGGAGATTGGTCCAACCATCCAGACAAGCAAAAAAGGGGTGTGTGTGTGTGTGTGTGTGTGTGTGTGTGAGAGAGAGAGAGAGAGAGAGAGAGAGAGAGAGAGAGAAAGAGAGAGAGAGAAGCAGAGACAGAGAGACAGAGAGAGAGACAGAGACAGAGAGACAGAGAGAGAGAAACAGAGACAGAGAGAGACAGAGAGAGAGAGACAGAGACAGAAAGAGACAGAGGCAGAGAGACAGAGAGAGAGAGAAACAGAGAAAGAGAGACAGACAGACAGAGAGAGAGAGAGAGAGAGAGAGAGAGAGAGAAGGAAGAGGGAGGATAGGTACATTCCCTCCTATGAGGGACTTTTGCTGTGCCTTTTTATGGACTCTTCCACATGTAGAAACTTCTGCTACATGGTATAGTGAGAGCCTTGCTAGCTAGTCTCTGGCACCTTTCTGGTTGTGGCACCAAGAGGTAGGAAATCAATCAGACACACCTATGTGAAATACATTTTGTCTCATAGATATCCCTTAGCTCTCTGAGCCCTGAGCTGCTCTGGACTCTGGAAAATAGGCCTAAGCATTCTCATACTAAACTAAAAGTGAATGATGAGAGACTTGAAAAAACTAGGTGCCAGGATTATATGGTAATCTCCCCATGATCACTGATGATCTTCTTCTTCCTGGATCCCCATCCAAATTGGGATGTGGTGATATTTCTCCCCTCTGGTGAGATCTGAATAAATTTTTGACTTGACTCCTTCTTCCTTTGCCTACCTCCACCTCCACCTTGGCATATTGGAAAGAACACTGACCCTGGAGTCTATTTGAACATGTATTCAAATCCTACCCGTAATAGATATGACTTTGAGTAAATTATAGAACCTACCTGGACCTTAGTTTCCACATCTTTAAAAAGAAGAGGTTGTGGTCAAAGGATATAAACATATAATTGTCAGATGAAAAAATTGAAATTATTTCTAGTTATATGGAAAGGTTGCTCTAAATCACTATTCATCAGAGAAATGCAAATTAAGACAACTGTGAGATACCACTACACACCTGTCAGATTGGCTAAAAGGACAGGAAAAGATAATGACGAATGTTGGCGGGGATGTGGGAAAACTGGGACACTGATACATTGTTGGTGGAACTGTGAACGGATCCAGCCATTCTGGAGAGCAATTTGGAGCTATGCCCAAAAACTTATCAAACTGTGCATACCATTTGACCCAGCAGTGTTTCTATTGAGCTTATATCCCAAAGAGATTTTAAAGGAAGGAAAGGGCCCCACATGTGCAAGAATGTTTGTGGCAGCCCTTTTTGTAGTGGCTAGAAACTGGAAACTGAATGGATGCCCTTCAATTGGAGAATGGCTGAATAAATTATGGTATATGAATATTATGGAATATTATTTTTCTGTAAGAAATGACCAGCAGAGAAACTGGAAATTGAATAGATGCCCTTCAATTGGAGAATGGCTGAATAAACTGGTATATGAATATCATGGAATATTATTGTTCTATAAGAAATGACCAACAGGAGGATTTCAGAGAGGCCTGGAGAGACTTGCATGAACTGATGCTGAGTGAAACGAGCAGAACCAGGAGATCATTATACACAGCAACAAGACTATATGATGATTCAAACCAGTTCCTATTGTTTAGCGATGAAGATAGTCATATACAAACACTAAATTGTTAAAGTTATTGCCTAGTTTGTCCTGAAATCCTATCCTATGCCACTGATCGACTGCTCTATTTCTCAGCCAGTACCAAATGGTTTTGATGACCGCTGCTTTATAATATAGTTTTAGATCTGGTATAGCAAGGCGACCTTCATCGGCCTTTTTTTTTTTTTTTTTTTCTTTTTTATATTATTTTCATTAATTTGCTTGAAATTCTTGACCTTTTGTTCTTCCAAACGAACTTGGCTACTATTTTTTCTAGATCTGTAAAATAATTTCTTGGGAGTTTGATTGGTATGTCACTAAATAAGTAAATTAGTTTGGGTAGAATTGTCATTTTTATTATATTTTCTCAGCCTACCCATGAGCACTTGATGTTTTTCCAGTTGACTAGGTCTGACTTTATTTGTGTGGAAAGTGTTTTGTAGTTTAGTTCATATAGTTCCTGACTTTTCCTTGGCAGATAGATTCCCAAATATTTTATACTATCATCTGTTATTTTGAATGGAATTTCTTTTTGTATCTCTTGCTGCTGAACTTTATTGGTAATATATTAAAATGCTGCTGATTTATGTGGATTTATTTTGTATCCTGCAACTTTACTAAAGTTGTGAATTGTTTCTAGTAATTTTTTAGTTGAGTCTCTAGGGTTCTCTAAGTATACCATCATGTTATCTGCAAAGAGTGATAATTTGGTTTCCTCATTTCCTACTCTAATTCCTTTAATCTCTTTTTTCTTCTCTTACTGCCAAAGCTAACATTTCTAATCAATTGTTTAATGATGAAAAGAACCATCTACACCCAGAGAGAGGTCTATAGGAACTCATTGTATTTACAACATAATATTTTCACTCTTTTTGTTGTTGTTTGATTGCCTTTTATTTTGCTTCTCTTTTTTTTCTGGTTTGATTTGATTTTTCTTGTGTAGCAAGATAATTGTATAAATATGTATGCATATATTGGATTTAACAGATATTTCTCCCATGTTTAACATATGGACTACTTGCCATTTAAAGGAGGGCATGGGGGGAGGGGGAGAAAATTGGAACAGAAAGTTTGCAAGGGCTAATGTTGAGAATTGTCCATGAATATGTTTTGAAAAATAAAAAGCTTTAATGAAGGAAAAAAAAAGAAGAGGTTGGACTAGTCTCTGAGATCCTTTCCAGCTTTAGATTTATGATCCAATGACCATGTTTTTTACCTTTGGGTGTTTAGAATTAGACTTGGTCCCTTCTCTTGTGTGAATTAAAATTCATCTATAATAAAGGTCTATTATTACTGATCAATCTATAGAATTTCCCTAGTCTCCAAACCATCTAAAGTAAACTAAGTTTGTAGTCCTATAAGTTAATCCATTAGCATGCATATGAACTGGCAGATGGACAATGAGCTGGGCCCAGAACAGAATAGAATGAGGAAATTAGCTGGATAGCATTTGAGAAGATACTCCTTGATTTAAAAAAAAAAAAAAATCCCTATTTTCAATATTCCCCAGGTGAATTCATGTGGGTTGGTGTCTATGAAGAACTGAGAATTAAGCTCAACAATTAATTAATCAGTCAAAAAACATTTATTAAGCACCTACTATGTGTAAATCTGTTTAGCATTGTGCTAAACAGATGACAAAGAACAAAGCTTTGTGGCAGGCATGCAAATAGCTGGCATAATGTTAGAAAAATGTTTGCCAGGTAGTTCAGTGGATAGAGTACAGGACTTGCCAGCAGGAAGACCTGAGTCAGAATTCTGTCTCTGATACTTACTAGTTGTGCAATCCTGAAACAGTTATTTAAACTTATTTTACCTCAGTTTCCTCATCTCTAAAATGGGCAAAATAATAGTACTTTCTTCCCAGGTTGTGAGGATTAAATGAGTTAACATTTAGAAAGTACCTGCAAACTTTAAAATGCAATATAAATGCTAGGTATTATTAAAAGACATGATCAAGGACCATTGTTGTTGTTCATTTGCATATAACTCTTTGTGATTCCACCTGTATTTTCTCAGCAAAGACGCTGGAGTAGTTTACCAGCTTATTTTACAAATGAGGAAACTGAGGCAAACAGGATTAAGTGACTTCCCAGTTCCACATAACTAGTAAGTGTGTGAGGCTGGATTTGAACTCATGAAGATGAGATTTCAAGCCCAGGGTTCTATCCATTGCACCACCAGTCTTGAACAGAAAAAAAGAAAAAAAAAAAAAAAGCAGTTGATTAAATATGTCAGGGAGAGAAGATCCCTAACTGTGATCCAGATGTTTGCAAGATACTGAGTTAGAGGGGCAGACTTCTGATGTGCAGGGTCCAGAGCTATAACAAGGAATCTTTATGACAGCACCATGGGAGGGAGCCAGGAGAGGAGGTAGTCTAGGGAAGGTGGAAGAAAGAGAGGCCACCTAGATTATAACCCTTGGAGAAAGGAGAAGGAAACATGCCCTGGACACTGTGTGACCCTAGGAGATTTTATCCTGCAGAAGAATTGGGGTGGGTGGGGTGGGATAGACTGAACTGGGGTGTGGCTGCTGGGAGGACTATTTTAATGATCTGCTAAATTATCTTCTTGCCCCTAATCCATCCTGTCTTGTCAGAGGGCACCAACAAGGCCATAAGTCCTCCTTGCAGCTGTCTACACAGAACCACCATGGAAAAAGCAGATTGCTCCCAGTGTATACAATATGACTGATGAGAGCTATAGATCACCTCGTCCCACCCCGCCTCATCTTAATTCCTGAAACATGTTCAGTTGGATGCAGACAGGATTTCTAGAGCCACCAGAACAGAGCAGATATTAACGTCTTCCTGTTTGTCTCAGTTTCCTCCTATGTTTTGGCTTGGTATCCAAGTACAGAATTTAGCTTGACATATCACCTATTTCAAAATAAACTTTTTCTTCAAAAGAAACATTTTAAACATTTGTCTTAGAAGATGCTAGCAAGATTGGTTGTCCTGTTTCCCTCAAATTTTTCAGTTCAATAAATCTAATTTCAAAAACATGTCTTAACTATTATTATCTGGTAGTGGAGATGCCAAGACAAAAATAAAAGAATCCCTATTCCCAAAGAGCTTCATTCATGTCTACAAGTGTATTCATAGTATATACAAACTGATTAATACAGATATGACTGTGGAAATCACAAAAGGCCTCATATAGGAGCTGGGCTTGGAGGAAAACCAGGCAGAGGGGAGGCAGAAGGGCATTCCAGATGTGAAGGACAGCACATGTCAAGGTACAAAGGTCAAAGATGAAATAGTATATATATTCAATAGCTAGCAGGCCAGGTCACAATGGAGGTCCAGAATTTTTGTCAGGATGAGACAAATGGAAAGGAAGAGAAAGAAAATGAATGCATGCAGGGAAGTATTATGAAATAAGACTGAAAAGGAGCCAGATTGTAAAAGGCTTTTTAAAAAAATCCAAGATGAAGATGTTATTCTTCTAATAGGAAACTCCTGAAAATTTTTTAAGGTTTAGGGAGAGTCACATGAAGGTTTTTTTTTTTTTTTTTCCCCAGGGAAAGGAGAGGCAGTTTGCTAAATGACTTGCCCAAAGTCATACAGCTAGGAAATGTTAAGTGTCTGAGGTCGGATTCAAACACATCCTCCTGACTTCAGGGCTAGTCGCTATCCACTGTGCCATCTCGCTGCCCATTCATATAAAAATTTTGAGGTGTAAAGAGTTTAACATGGTCAGGCTCTGGTTTTTTAGTACTCTCATGTTAGTAGCTATGCTTTTTCATCAGGAAATTAATCAGTGCTCCCAACAATTAGGTCACCAGAATTTCAATATAATTCGACATTGCTTACTCTGTGCAAGACCTCAATTAGGACCTATAGAGACATTCAAGTTCTGCTTTCAAGGAGCTGACAACCTAATACGTACATTTAACTAATAAAAAGGAGAATCAGCAGAATCATCCAAAGTGATATGAAAAAATTGAGAGGAGAGACTGGTCCTTCATGACTGGTCCCACCTACATGGACGGCAGCCTGTGCAGTATGAATTTGAAGTCAGGGGAGCAGGGTTCAAATCCAGCCTCAGTTACTTGCTCCTTAATCTTAGTTCCTAACCTCTCAGGGCCTCAGTTTTTCATCTATAAAATGAGAGAGTTGGACAAGATGCCCTCTAAAGTCCCTTCCAGTTCTCTTGCTTGAGTTTTGTGTCTAAGTAGCAGATGGGTGATTTGAGCCTAGATTTTTACAGCCCCATCTCTCTGCCTTACTTTCATGAGGCAAAAAGTAACTATCAGCCAGTGCCCTGGGCAGCAGCATAATTCTCTCTGACAAATGAAAACCTGCTTCCCTTTCTGTAACTATTTCACTAATGGCACTCGGAGATGGGAGAAGAAAACAGACACAGGTTTATGACTATCAGGGCCAGAATGGCAAGCTTGTCACTTTCAATCATCCTTGACTGAGAATAGGCTCTCCACCTCTACGAAAGTGGTCCTGGGCTCCTCCAAAACAGCTCGAAGGGAACCAAATGTTACAAGTCAGTGCAAGGCTGGCAGATGGAGAATAAGGAGGTGTTGGGGAAGGAGAAGGGAAGGAGGCTAGAACTGTGGGATTTCAACAGCCGGCCCCAACCAAACCGCTATCAGCTGTCACTGACTCAGCTGTTTTTCTAATCATGTCAAAAGCAGGAAGCAATCATGGCTAACCACGCTATTGCAAGACCAGAGAGGGAGACTTTGGCTAGGGTGCAGATGTGAGCTACGGCCCAACAAAAGAGCTTCATCATATGGGTCGGCATGTCAGTTAAGTAGCAATATGCAATATTCTTTTTCCATTTGTGGGCCTATTTTGCAAACAGGAATGTGAGAGATTAATAGCTCTGGCACTGAGCAGCGACCAGGGATATAGGAGAGAGTTTTCAATTCTTGGCAGTCAAGAAACTATAATAAACACTAGAGACTTCAAAGAAAAGGTCTGAGCCAATAAGAAAAGACAGTGTGTTCAGGGTTCTCTTTCTTGAGATTTTTAGCAGAAAAATAAATAAAACCGCAATAGTTCATTAAAGCAGGATCTCAAGGCATCATTTTCCTTACTAGCCCCTAATAATGGAAATAAAACATTTAGGGAAAAGGAAACAAAAGAATTCCCCCATAGCTGAGGTAATCAGGAAAACCCATCAAAACAGTAAAGAGTCTAAAAGGCAGATGCAAATAAGTGTTTATCAAGTAAATGTCAATAATGCAGTTTTATTTTTTTAATGTTTGCCCCTTGCTTAAAATGTTTTTGATGTTTATCTTTCTGTGTGGGATTTCAGCTACATTAAGAATCACTGTTTAATGTATTTATGTCTCTTAGAAATAAAACACCATGAGGCTTTTCCCCCAGCCTTCATTTCTTCTCATTCTTGCACTTATAGAATTTCAAAAAGGAAGAGATCTTCAAATGATCAGGTTCAACAACTTCAGTTTATAGATGAGGAAACTGAGGTTCAGGGATTCATCCAAAATTATATAGATAGTAAGCATCAGAGATGGGATTTGAATTCTCTGACCCTGTACTGGGCTGTACTCCTCAAAAAGACTTGTTCAAGATTACAGAGCTTGTGAATGGCTGTCAGATTTTGAATCCATGTCCTTTGATTCATAGCATCATACATTTTGAGCTAGAAGTAGCTTTTCAAGTCATCTAGACCAGCTTTCTCATTTTACAGATGAAAGAATTGAGACTGAGAGTTACAAAAGGACTTGCCTTTTATAAGGTCACACAGCTACAAAGTGTCTGAGGTAGGCCATAAACCTGGGGTCACCTGATTCCACCCTTAGGGTCCCATTCACTCTCCTCTGTCTACATGTAATTGTATCCTTTGGAGTTTTAGGATTTTATTAGCTTGATTTTCTCTCTTCCTAACATGTAAAACACTCAGGAAATTGCAGATGTTTTAAAAATGTTAAGAAACAATATGGAAATATTTTGATTCTCTTTCTCTCTTTTTCTCTTATTAAATTCCAAATAGAATTTAAAAAATATTCACTTAAAAAAAACAACAAATCTCCTTAGTCGTTGTTTTTATATACCAATAATAGTTCATTAAACAGCCTTGAAATAGATTTTGAAACCTATTAGTCCTGTAAAAATCCCTCCTGGCCTAAAAAAATTTGCATCTGCCCTGGTCACGTTTACCAAACTTCATCCCTATTCAAGCTCTTTGTCTCAGTGACTTGGCCATATCAGGCCAAGTGGGGACTTGGTAGAAATAGCCTCAGGTCAGGGCTGGGGAGCACAAGTAGCCATCTTAGAAGAATCCGTGCTTTGGGGAGACAGGTCAAGTCAGACAAATAGTCAACAGCCTTGTCAAACACTACTGTGTATCTTTTCTCTTAATTAAAATGGTGTAGTGATGTCAAACTCATATAGAAATAGGAGCCACTAAACCCTACATTTAAAAGATCCCTGTGGGCTGTATATCAACTTAGAAAACTATATGTTAACATGATTTAAATTCTATTGTGTAGTTATTTCATTAAATATTTCCCAATTATATTTTAGTCTAGTTTAGGCTGCACTCAGGAGTGTTACAGGATGCATTGTGTTCCCTCCGTGAATGGAGTCAGGCTGGAAGTCAATAAGATCTGAGTTCAAATTTAGCATCTGGACCTGCACATATTATAACGTATAAATGACTTCCAAAGAAAGAATCCAGTATGTTTGGCAAACTCTTTATTGGGAAACTACTTGTACTGATCAAAGCCAAAATTGGGCACTGAACCCCTTCAACTGGGTTTTATAGCTGATCCCAGCCCACTGGGTTCAGATACTCTGAAGAAATCCTGGTACTGACTCAGTGTTGTCTTTTGTTTTGGGATTTTCTTGGTCCTCGACATATGTCAGCTCTACCCACAGCTATGAGAGAGAGAGGGAGGGAGGAAATAAATATTTATAGTGTACTCATTATGCCAGGCACTGTGCAACAGACTTTCTGAGTTTCTGAGGCTGAATTTGAATTCAGGTTTTCCTGTTTCCAGGTCCAGTAATTTATCCACTGTATCACCTATCTGCCTCTTTAGTAAGGAATAGTCATTTAAATAGTCACTTATATTCAATGCATAGGCCCACAGAGAGAGCCCATAGGTAAAATGACTCTTAAGGAAAGGGGAAGGGTCAATGGTAAAACCCTTCTAAAGTCAGGCAGCATCTGCAGCTCATGCTCCATTCATACCTATGATTGTGTCACCTTGGAAGTAGGTCTGTAGTGGAACACTCCAAGGATCTGTGCTTGACCTTGACCCCTGCTAACATTTTTATCGGTGACAAAGGCAGAGATGGCATGTGTATTATATTTTTAGATGACAGATTTCTGGTGGGATAAACAATCAGAATGATGGAGTCAGGATTGGGAAAGATATTGACATTGATGTCTCTCTTACTGCAGGTCTTCAAGAAGAAATTGCATGGTGGCTACTTGTCAGAGATGTAATGGACCAGATGGCCTCTGAAGCCTCTGAGCTTTTAGATTCTAGGATATTGCAAAATACAGTGTGCTTTTCTACCTATATAAGAATCACTTCTCCCTTTTGCATTTCCTCATCTTTAAAATAAAGGCTGGGGTTTGATGATATCTAAGGTTCTCTCCTACTCTGACTTCTGCCATTCTTTGTGATTCTGGAGAGTGCTTAGTACTTAGTGAAACACTGACTTTTATAGTGCATATGTTGGTTGTCAAGATCAATTAATCAGCCAATAAGCATTTTTTTAAGCTCCTACTATATGCCAGGTACTATGCTAAGTACTGGGTGTACAATGCAAGGCAAAAGTTTCTGTTTCTGACTTTGAAGATTTTACAATCTAATAGTCCTTCAGAGGAGAAGACAGACTGGGCACACAAGGGGTAGTTTCCTTTTCAACCATTCTCCCACCATAATACTAATGAAGATTCATCATTATCTGCTTTGTCTCAGTCCCTTAGGAATCACTGAGCCTTTTCACTTTCCCTACAACTAAACCTTCCTCTGTATGTTGTCTTCCCCTTTTACAATTTGAGCTCTTTCAGAACAGAGACAATCTGCCTCTTCTATTTGGATCCCTTTTGCTTAGCACAGAGCTTTGAATATTTTAAATGTTTCTTGTTTAGTTGTGTCTGACTCTTTGTGACTCATTTTTTGGTTTTTCTTGGCAAAGAGTCTAGTGTGGTTTGCCATTTGCTTTACAACTCATTTTATAGATGAGGAATTGAGGAAAACATGGTAAAGTGACACACACTAAGTGTCTAAGGATAGATTTGAACTCAGGAAAATGCATCTTCTTGACTCCAGGTTCTATCCACTATGCCATCTAGCTGCTCTATACGTGCTTAACAAATGCTTTTACCTCATTCATCACTCCAAAAGCAGCAGAGAAATGTACGGAATTGAGGGACATCTTGTATTTTTGTTTGCTTAATAGATTATTACTTGGACATCAGCCTCTTTCCAGGTAGTCAGACTAATTTTTAGACAGCAGAAATAGCCTGATCCTGGGACTGTCCTTGCTTTCTTTCCACTTTAAAATAACCTTCTAGAGCTTGGTCTTACCTGCATAGCCCTTTAAAAGTCAAGATCACCTCCCTTCCATGATGAAGCATTGGATGAATGCCTTTATCATGAATCCATGATGATGCCTTTGCAGAAGATGCTATCTACCAAAAATTATGAATGTCAAACCCAAGTGGGATGGATCCATTCCAGTGGAGAGAATTGTGGTCTAGCATTTCTTTAGGTAGGATCTAGAAAGGAGTTAGGAACCCTTTTTTAAAATTAATTGCCCTACTTTACTGTAAGCTTGAATCATTTAATTCAAAGTTTTGGGGGGGTTTGTCCAATTATAGCCAGAAATTATCAATAACAGCCTGAGTAATATGTTCAAATCACTAATAATCAGAGATATAGGTGTTACCTCAAACTTTCAAACTGGCCAAAATTCTAAAAGATGGGAAAAAGCAATTGCTGGAAGGTTTGTGGAAAGATAATATACATTAAATTCATTGCAGGTGGAGCACTGAATTGTTGTGACTCTTCTAGAAGCAGGTGGGACTTAAATAAGAGAAGATATCAAGTTATTCATGCCCTAGGGGCCCACTACTGGGGTTGTACTCCAAGATTAATGACAGCAAGAAAATAATCACTAGTTCAAGAATGTTGTGAGAATAAAAAGCTGGAAAAATTATTTCCTCTCAAATTGTGGAATAGCTTAAGAAATTATGGTAATGAATGGAATGGAATATTAATACACCATGAAGAATGATGTCTATGAGGAATTTGGAGAAACATAGGAAAGACTTGTCTTAAATGATGCAGAATAAAATAAGAATTAGAGCCAAAAGAACAATATGTGCAATGTAAGTAAAATCAGCAATAAAATGTGGTAAAATATAGTAGTCAGTTAGTATCTTACCTTCAAAATTAAGGGTAATTAATTACCATGCTCTTCATATTCTATTTGTAATCAATTACATTCTAGTAGGAAGTTATTACACAGGAAATGGAATTTTGGTCTAGATCAGGGATTTTAAACTTTGGCCTGGTAACTGGAGGAAAAAAAAATTATATCTGTATTTCAATATCATTCATGTTTTTGTAATCCTATGTATTTTATTTATCATTATATTTTATTATGTTACTTATTTTTAATTTTAATTTAATTTAGTTTTGCCTCATTAGGCTTCCAAAGGAATTCATGATATACAAAAACATTAAGACCCTTGCTCTAAGCAGTTACAGGGAATAAAGAACATACTTTATAAGGAAGTTGATATGAGTATTTGTTAAGAGGGAGTTGCTATGTCCAAATAGAATACAATATTGATTTTTAAAAAAATCAGTTATAGTCTAAACAGCTCACTTTCTGAATTAGTAGGTGAACCATTGTGGCAACATAGTATCATCCAACTCACTTTCACTTTTTAAATATGAAAATTTGAAAATGGATTATATTAAGGTATTAGATATGTTGGGGCAGAGAGGACAGGAAGCTTAACCATATATTTCTGGGCAGGATTAGTAAATATTTTATTTATTTTAAATAGATATTTTTCTAATTACATATAAAAAATTTTAACATTCATTTTTTTTTAAATTGATTTCTAAATGTTCTCCCCCCCTTACTCCTCTACCCTCTCCCTAATAGGTTACATATGTGTGATCATGCAAAACATCTTTCCATATTAGTTATTAGCCACATTCTTTTAAGGCACTGAATGATTTTTACTTTCCCTTTAGCATATTATTGATACTTTACCTCAGTGATGAACCATCCTTCATCAGCAACTAATGTCAGAGGAGACACAAATTTTCCTTCCTTGTAATGAAACCTGCTGGGAATTGTTGCTTTCTCATAAACCTTCATGTGTTCTACCAGCTTCAGTTTGTTAGCTACCTGTCAAGGAAACCAAAGAATCATGTTTTAAATCATCCCTGGCTGTTTTTAACAAATGGTGGAGGTCTTAAACTGGATGATCATCAAAAATATGGCTAGTGGTGCAAAGGACAAACAAAATTTGTAAAGTTCCTGAGAAAGTTGTTTCTGTGATTGGATACGGAAGGCACAGTTGAGGAGCAGTTGCTCCTTCAACACCGCTCAGTAATAAGGGGCCACTGAATTTCATTGAGTAGGGGATATACTTAATCTGAACGTTAGCAAAATCGCTTTGGTGGAAAATAGAGTGGAGTGAGGGCAAACCTGAGACAGACTGATCCACCAGAAGATCATTGCTGGTTTAGATGTGAGCTGTTGAGGGCCTGGACCAGCATGGTGGCAGTGTCAAAAGAGAAAAAAAAAACTTTATTTGAGAGATATTTCAAAGGCAAAATCAGCAGGTCTTGACAACAGATTGGATATGGAGGGGTGAGAGGCACTAGGGAGTCAAGGATGCCTCCTAGATTGCTATCCTGAAGACTGGGAATTTGCTACAGGAAAGCAAGATAGAAATTTGAGGGACTTTTTTTGGGGGGGGGATAATGAGTTCTGTTTTGAATATATTAAGTTTAATATATTTACCAAACTTCCAGGTTGAGGTGTCTGTAAGACAGAGATGCAAGATTGGAGATGAATGGAGAGTTTGAGGCAGGATAGAAAGATTTGAAAATCATTCACATAAAGATGGTAATTAAATTCATGGGAACTGATAATATCACTAAATAAAATATATAGAGAGAAGAGTAGAGGGTCCAGGTGGAAACCTGTGAGACATCTTTAGTTAGAGAGTGGATCTGGATGAAGATCCATCAAAGATTGAAAAAGAGTGCAGATAGATGGGAGAAGAATAAGTATGAATGGAGTCTCCAAAAACTCTTCAGTGCTTAGCCCAGTGCTTGGTATATACTAGGTGCTTCATAAATGTTTATTGTTTGATTAATTAAGCTTCCAATGTGTTCCAGGACCTGCACCAGATATTGGTGATACAAGTTCAAAAATGAGATATTTCTTGACTCAGGCAGCTTATAATCTAATAGGAGGCTATAACATATGAAATGTGAAATGGTGAGCAGAAAAGAGAATTTGGGTCTAGGTTAAGTTGCAAAAACTATGAATGCAGATCTCTGCCCATGGTAGGGATAGAAAGAAATCAAATAAACTTATAGTATATAAGATTCATTAAAAATCTCTGTTGGAAAACTGCAGAAAATTTAATAAAGCTCCCACAGGAAAAGTTTTATTTTTCAGCTTTTATCAAATAACTTCAATTTAAATAGAAATTCCTCTTTGGTTAAAATGGAAGTTTTCAGCATGTAGTATCTGGGTTTCCTAGTCACAGAACATAAAATTCTGACTCATAAGCTCTTGAACTTGTAACTTTTTATGTGTGGAAGACAATGCTTTTTGGCAAAGATGACTGACTTGGTTTATTTACGAATACCTTTGCTTCTATCATTTACTTTTCAAGGATGTCATTAAATCCTCCTTATGCTATTTGGGTTTATGATGGTCTCTGGCTACTAGGCTTTAAGCTTTTTTCCTTGCTGAAATGAAGTTCATAAGATGTGCCAATAGTCTTTAAATTTTAAAGTGTGTTTTATGATAAGCACTAGTTTTGAGCAACTGCCTGATCCATTTATAAGAGAAACTGTTTCTGCAGCAGGAGATAGAGGGGTTGGTAGCAAAGGCCTCATCTCATTTGGTACAAAGAAGATCTGTCCAAAGAAGATCTAAGAGATGGCCAACCCATTTCTTCTACCTTCATCTTCATCTTCATCTACACTTCTGGCCCATAAGAAGGAAAGTAATTGCACCTGTAACTTTGCCCCAGCCAGACCATGTTTGGAGAATTGTGTTCACTGCTGGGCACTGAAGGGCCTTCAGAAGGGCACTGAAAAACTTTAGAGCATTAAGAGGAAGAAGACCAGAATGATGAGGGCTGATAATAATTAATAATAATAATAATGAGGAGGAGAAGCATTTATATGTCGTGCTTTGAGATTTGCAAAAAGCTTTATAAATTTCATCTCATTTGATCCTCACAATAACCCTGAGAGGTAGGTAGGAAACTGAAAGCAATTTGTCCAGGACCACACAGCTAACAAATGATTGAAGCTGGATTTGAACTCAGCTCTTCCTAATTTCTGTTCTCATGCTTCCATGATATTCACATGCCCTACTGTGCAATCTAGTTGTCTCCATGAGGATCAGTTAGGAAACTGAGAAATATTTAAAGAAGGGCCATTGCCAAGCATCTTTTTGTCCTGCCGCTGGACTTCAGTGGCTCAAGCCCATAAAAATCCCCCACAGATGCCTCCCCATTTTTGGTGTCTGAGCAAGCTCTAAGCACTCCACAGTGACTGCTTCAGTCACCTTCATGGCCTGGCCGGTGGAACAAAGCCCATTCTGCTGTGGGAAATTGTTGCATACTTGAGGTAGAAATCCCCTTAACTCCCCAACAGATTTGATGCCTGTTGGTTATCCTTAACCTGGTTCAGTCTGTCTGCTGAGATAAGTTTACCTGGATGTGGCTGCTGTGCATGTTTCAGCTTCTTGGAGCCACAAGTGAGAGCTGGGAGCCAGGTGGACACTAAAATTCCTCCAATGACATCCTTTATACAAAGCTTCTTAAACTGAAGGTTGATATTCCATACAGAATTTTGTAACTGAATGTGGGTATTGTGAAATTATGATTTATTGTCAGCAGTTAT
Organism: Myrmecobius fasciatus; assembly: GCA_023553655.1. Classification (NCBI taxonomy): domain Eukaryota; kingdom Metazoa; phylum Chordata; class Mammalia; order Dasyuromorphia; family Myrmecobiidae; genus Myrmecobius; species Myrmecobius fasciatus. Next base: position 430,943 of record JAJPUD010001227.1, read on the forward strand.
GTGATTTGTGTATCTATTTTACATACCTCTACATCCAGGGTCATATACAAATTTCTCAGGTGAAAAGGTGTCACAAGTAAAAAAAGTTTAAGAAGGCCTGCTTGATACCACTTTCCATATGAGACCATAAAACCCTAAAATGCCTTTCTCTAGTTGGGGTGCCATTCTTCAACTGCTGACAAAAAGTCAGGCAGTCCCGTAAATGAGTCCGTTCTTTCTCACTATTTTTAAACCAAATAGTACTAGATTTTAAAAAGTGGGTTAATAAGAGAAGTAGAGCATTACAGAATTGTGGATAGTAACTCCTTATGCCATGCTTTGTATAGTCTAGCCCACAGAATCAGAGGATCTCAAAATTCAAAGAGACCTCAGAGATTATTTGGTCTTATCCATTTCTGAATGAGGATTCTCTTCTCCAATATCCTGGTTAAGTGGTCATTACTTGAAGACCTCTCTCAGCTCAATATCACCTCCCCAAGCAGCCCGCTCCACTTCTGGATAGTATGAATTATGAAGTTTTTTTAATATTAAATCAAAATTTGTTTTCTTCCAACTTCCATTCATTATGTCTAGTTCTGCCCTCTCTGGTTCTAAACCAAACAAGTCTAATCTTCCTTTACGTTGCTGCTTTCACCTGCTTTATAGTAGTTTTCATGCTCCTCTTTCACCTTGCCCAAATCTTTTCTTCTCTAGGCAGAATATTCAGATTTCCTATAGTAACACACTTACACACACACAGACACACACACACAATGGGCTGGTTTGACTATTCTACATCAATACTGAATAAAGCATGAAGCTAATTTAAATGACTCCTCTTCCTTATCTAGATACCAATTCAGCTTCAAGGCTAATCCTTGGGACATAATCCACATGCCTCCCTCTGCTCCTAAATCCTTTGCTTTCAGAAATGATGAAAGTTAAATAGTAAAAAACAATCCCTCTGCAACCCCTCCCCTTATCACCAGTACAATACTTCTTGCCTCTGTATGTTTCCCAGGAACTGGCCAAAGGCTCACAACAGGACCCCGGTCCTTCATTTGCAGCAGATCACTCAGGTTAATGTGTTCCTTCAGCTCAATCACTTTGTCCATCCAGAAAATGTCAGTCATTCCATGATCAGAGAAAAGAATGACATTTAGGGTATCTTGCAGCCCCCTATCCTGTTAAGTTGATGGAGACAATAGTTATAATCAGAAGAGAAAGATTTTCTCCCTCCTTGAAATCCTGTAATACTTTTTTTTAAAAACAGCAAATTAAAAGGGAAAGGAACATCTCTCAATTCTGACTTTAATGGTCTATTAATTTACAAGAAACAAAAAATAGTTTCTTCTAAAAGCTTTTCCAAACTCTAAATTTTGGGGTATTACTAATTTATGTCATTCATTTTCTTAAAAAAAAACCAAGGTCACCTGTTGATTCACAGATTAAAATAATTCATGGTAACATTCTGAAATGGAAGCACAGATCTGAGGCTAATTACTTTAAACACGTGATTCTCAAAGTGTGGTCCAAGGATCTTCAGAGGTTCTTGAGGTGTTTTTAGGAATTCTAAAAGGTCAAAATTATTTTCATAATACTACTAAATAAATAGTAACTTTTAATAAATGTATTAATATAATATTAAATTATATTTATATGATAAATTTATAATAATAATAAATTATATTATAAATAAAAATTAAAAATTTAATAAATATTTTCATAATAATACTAAATAAATACTAAATCTAAAATGGTAAATATCAATAGATGTATTCCATATAAAATCTTTTTGGAGTACTCAACAATGTTTGAGCATAAAATGAAAATAACTAATATAGAAATATGTTTTATATGACTACACATGTACAACTTACATAAAATTGCTTGCCTTCTCAATAAGGAGGGAGTAGTGGGAGGAAAGAAGACAGAAAATTTGGAATCAATATTTGTTTAAAAGATTTTTGCAGATTTGTATATATATTTGGAAAAAAATAAAATATTTAGGAATTAAAAAAATAAAAATTTGCATGTGGTGTACTAAAAAAAAAAAAGTTTGAGTATAAAATGATCTTTAGACCAAAAAGTTTTAGATGCTTTTCCCTATCCTCCTTAATGTTAATGCCTTCCCTCTATTGATTATCCTATATCCTTTATGTATATATGTATATCTTATGTATGCATCTAGATATATGAATGTACATATATGTGTGTTTATGTGTATATATACATATTATATATGTATATTGTACATGGTTGTCTCCTCCAATTAGACTGAGTCTAAAAATTGTCTTTTGCTCCACTTCCACCCCCTTTTTATATCCCCACTACTCAGCACTGTGCCTGGTACATAGGAGCTATTTAATAAATGCTTATTGACTGATTTAAACAAGTTTGGCTTAGTGCTTTTTTTCCTCAAAAAACTTTGAAATATCTCTTATTGGATCAAAGAATGTTGACCTATCTCAACAACCATGTGAGGCAGGATATGGAGACATCATTATCCCAGATTTATAGTTGTGTATAGTAATAAGGCATAAGTAAAAGATTTAAAGGGGTTGCTCTAAGGTTATGTAGCTAGTGAGTGATGCAGTTGGGAAGAGAAACCGTGTCTATTGACTTTGTGTCCTGTGAGCTTTCCACTAGCCTAGACCAACCAGGTTGCCATAATGGTGGAATTCTGAACCAGGACTCTCAGTGAATCTTAGAACAAGGCAGCTGAAACTCATGTCAATATCATGGCCATGACTAGATATCAATAGCCTTTTGAGGCCCATTTGAGGGACAGCATGCAACCCACCAGCATGCACATGCTAGCTTTTGTTGCTTTTACACTTACCATTTGGGAGCTAATAATAAGAGAGCCTGTCTTGAAGAAGTGGGACAGTCAAGAAGACAAAAGAAAGACTAAGGAGAGAGAAAGGCGGAACAGCAGACACATTTTTCCCCTTGTTTTAGGTCACCTGGATCCACTTGAGCATATGTTGTAGGACGGTATCCACAGCTCTAAGGGCATTTTTCCTCTGAGTTGATGAAGGACCGTAATGATGCCCTTCTACATCAATGCGTTCATAATAGATAGCAGCCAGATCTATTTTGCCATTCCTAGAGTTGCAACAGAAAGAGAAAGGTGAAGCCTCTGTGTATTCTTTTTTTCATTTATTTCTTTAGAGTGAACTAATGCTTTTAAATATCCATTCAAGATTTTGGATGTCTTATATTTGTGTAGAGCATTCTGGGTCCTCACTGGCTAAGTCAATGGACCACATCTTTGACACAGGTTGCCCAAATGAAAATTTTCAGATATGGACTAGTGGCAAACTTTTATTGATGGCGTGCAGCTTCTAGGGGAAATATAGCAGTAATCCTGAGATCTTAGAGTACTATTGTTCTAACAATGTCTGTCAATGATCCTAAAGTCTCCTGGCCTTAGGAATACTGTAGTATAGTCTTACAAACATTGCCGACTGTCAGATAGACAATCTGTTGCTCAGTGATAACCAAGTTCCTGAGACAATAGTGAATAGACCACCTCTCAAATCCACCTGTAAACCATAAAATTAGCAAATAAGTAAAATGAAGCTCTGGTCTCTCTTTGTCCTATAAATGTATCTTCTTGCTCCTGGTTCTCGGCTAAATTCTTTTGGAACTTAGCCTGCTTCAATTGGTGTTACTATTATAATACACTTTGTCCTGTGACTTGGAGATGAGTTCAAGCCTTCAAATTCTTTTGAGACATCTTTTAACACCAGTCTCCAACCCCCACCTTTTGGGGTCCCTTTTGAACCTCAGCATTATCATAGCAGAATTATCCAGATAGCACTAAAGGGGAGGGTCACAGCAATTTATGAAGCTATCTCCTGAGGCAGCAATAGTTGAGATATGCATCTGAGGAGAGAGAATCATAGCTATTTTTAAAGTAAACACCACTAAAATATATTCTGTGGGACAAGGTTAAAAACAGTAACTTCCATCATGATTAAATATACCACTCACCTCCAGAGAGAGAGGTGATAAAGTCAGAATACAGATTAAAACATATTTCTCTTTTTGGACATAGCCAATTTAAGAATTTGTTTTGCTTGATTATATGTTTTCAGAAGGTTTTTTTTTTTTTTTGTTGTTGTTGTTTGTTTATTTGTTTGTTTTCTTAATGGAGTATGGAGAAAGGGGAAAAGGAAGGAATGAATCCCTGAAAATAAAATAAAACTGAATTTCAGGTTGTGATACCTGAATTAAAATCTGACTTCAGAATTTATTAGCTGTATGATCCTGGGCAAATCTCATCTGTGAAATGGGGATAATAATAGCACCTATCTCCTAGGGTTGTTGTGAGAATCAAATGAGATAGTATTGGTAAAGTGCTTAGCAAAGTGCCTGGCAGTTAGTAGGTACTTAATAAATACTTATTCTCTATCTTCCCCCTCCCACTCAAGGTTCAGCTCTTTATCCAGTCTACTATTCATTGGAATTATTTCCCAGAAATCAGTTTCCTCCACTGTAAATAAAGGGATTAGAGTAGATAGCCTTTCAGATTTCTTCTAATACAAAAAAGGAAAGGACTTGGAATAGACAACAGGGTGTTCCTTGTACTGGGGATTATTTCTTTTGTAAGCAGGTTCAAGGAGTTTGAATATTTAATGAGTATTTAATATATGTATATATATACATATATATGTATATATATATATATATACACACACACACATATATATTAAAGCAAGTTTGTGGAAGTGAGCATGAGAAATTCATAGGAATAAGAAAAACTTGTATGAACTGATGCAAAGTTAGCAGTCAAGAGAACAGTATATACTAATTATTACATTAATGCAAATGAAAGAAATAACACTAAAAAATTACTGTTGATATCTTTTGTTTTTAATATAACTCATATTACATTATAGATAATGGTCCACCTCCAAGGTTCCTAAGCTTTACAAAGAAATTCAGAGTTATCTTCTTTGTTCTTCTGGGACCTTAATCATGGTCATTTGGAAGTATTTAATCAAAGACAAGTTGAATGCTGAGGAATTAAAATAACTGAAGATAGCCCTGGCTTCTCCAGGGCTTTTTTTTTTTTTTTTTTTGCTAGAGAAGTAGGAAATCATGAGTATGAAATGTTTCATGCCCTGTCAGTTATTGTATGAGCTGATTTTTCTTGACTGTTTTCCTTTGTTACAAAAGAGGGCTCATTTAGTGGTAAAGCAGAGAAGTAATTAGAGATGATTTAGGCTTATATGTTGTGGACTAGAGTCCATGAGTCATCAGAAGACCCTTTGGGCAAAATAACATGGACTCTACTAAGCTGGAAACCTTTGAGTAGAAGGTCTGGGAATGAGTTGCAAGAATAATAGCAAAGAAACTTGCCCCCAGAGGACTAGTCAACATATCACGAATTCTTAGACCACAACAATTCATTAAGATGTCTGCTGAGATAAGGAGGGGTTTTGATTTTCATTAGTGGACAGAATCCATCCTGACAAAACTATGTGTTCTTCAAGTGTTGAAATATGCTATTTGGTGTCTCTAATAATAGGTATTTATGAAATAATTTGCAAGATTTTTCCCTGGTTCCATGGAAATTCTATCTAAAGTGAAAATTTACCTGCCTTTAGTCTAGATTGAAAGCAGATGCCTAGAAAGAACAGATGTCAGTATGCTAATTTTGAGTTAACCAATTAATCAATGATCAGTCAATCAATCAGCACTTAAGCTTCTACCAAATGCCAAGAACTGTTTTGAGGCTCTGGGGAATCCAAAGACAGCAGTTTCTGTACTCTGGGATATATATATATATATATATACGTGTATATATATGTATACACTCCATTCTTGTAGGAGATAAAATCTGCATATCAATCAATAAGCATTTATTAAGCTCTTAATGTGTGCCAGGCACCAGTCTTGCTATTCTGCAAACAAGACATTTCACTGGCTGTGACCAATACTTTCCAAGTATTGGTCTTTGGATTCAGCCTCAAAGCAAAATGTCTTACCAAGAACTCCACTGACTCACTAATGAATGTAGGAAAGATTTATTTTACATTCTTGCCTAGGTGAGTAAACACACCTTTGAGCTCCAAAGGCAGCATTTTATTTCCTATCCTGAAGCACAAGCTCCCTCCTGATTCCCTATTAATGGGACGGTACAGAAGTTACACAACATGAATCTCCACCCCTCATTACATAAACAGTCCCTGCTTCCAAGGATCGACCATTCTAGAAGGGGAAAGCTAACTGAGGAAAGCTAAAGGCAAAGAACAAAAGGTTCTTTTCAAATCTCAGGCCTCCATCCCTAATTACAAAAGTCAGTCCCTGCCCCCAAGAAGCTTACAGTTCTTTTGTGGGAAGATAAACCCCCACCTTTGATTATTCCTTGATGTCCATATGGATTTCGGTTTTCTAATTTAAATTTCACTTCTTCAATTTTATTTTCATAACTGTGGAAACCCAAACCATCCATCATTTCTCACAATACTTCATACTCATCAGTAGGCACTTAATATATGCTACTGACTGACTATAGTAGGCTCTGGGGATATAAAAAATAAACAAACAAAAAAGACAACAAAAAACACAATTCTTAAACCCTGCTTTCAGGAAGCTCTCATTTCATCAGGGAAGATTACACATACTTATAAAACATATTGTTGTTCATTCATGCCCCACTATTGGTGACCTCATATGGAGTTTTCTTGGCAAAGATAATGGAGTGGGCTGCTGTTTCCTTTTCTGGCTAATTTTACAGATGAGGCAAATAGGGTCTTGGTGACTTGCCAGAGTCACACAGCTAGTAAGTGTGACTTGAACTCAAGAAAATGAGTCTTCCTGATTCTTGTCCCAGAGCTCTATCCACTGCACTATCTAGATGCTCAAATAAATGCATACAAAATGAAAATACAAAGTATCTAACTTTTTTGAACCTTGATTGAAGATAGCTGAAGTTAGTTTGGAAATATCCCTAAGGGAGAGAGAAGAGAGAATGAGATCAGAAATTCCAACTCTTCCATTCACCCTGATTTCATACTTCATCCTTTTATAACTTTGACTTTGTACTTTCATTGTTCTATTCTTCTTTTTGAGTAATTGTGAATAATTACTCTATCAATAAATATTTATTAAGCACCTACCTTGTGCCAAACATTGGAGATATAAAGGCAAAAATGATAATCTCATCAAAAAGATGCTAGATCTAAAAAGACTCTTTTTCTTTGGGAGGAGCAGCCAGAAAGGAAAAGAGAAGAGAAATATAAGTGTTCTTCTATTCGTGGACTTTTAGGGGTTGTGAGTTGAAATGGATGTGTTTCCTCATAAACACTAAAGATTTTGTATTTCCAATTGACCATGAAATGGTGCATCCCTTGGAAATGATGTGAACTCTAACTGTTCTTATTGTCAGGAATGATGTGAATTCTACCAGAGCCCACCTTGTTCCCATGGTCAATCTTATTCCATAAAAAGGGAGGTCACATTCCTGGGATTGTTTTGTCTTCTCAACATGAGCAAAGTTTGCCCAACCCATCAAGCCAGTAAGGGGCCAGTAGATCGGAGATCCCTCAGAGCAGATGCACTAAAGATATTCTTGTCCTACAAATAATCTTTGTGACAAAAACACCCTCATTACTAGTAGTATATTCTTCTTTCTATATTCTATCATGCAATTGCTGGCACAGACATAATTCACATCCAAGTTTGTTCTTGACTGAGACCCTCCCTAACTCCTCCCTAATTCTCTATAGGCCCTACCCTTACTTCCCCTCTCTTTCTTTGCTCCCTCTGACTTTAAAAATTTTTTGAATAGTATTTTATTTTTCTAAATACATGCAAAAATACTTTTCAAATTTTTCTCCTCCTTCCACCCAAGACAGTATGCAATCTGACATGTTAAACATATGCAGTTTTTCTAAACATTTCCATATTCATCATGCTGCTCAAGAAAAATCAGATCAAAAGGGAAAAAAAAACATGAGAAAGAAAAACAAATAAACAGTAACAACAAAAAGGTGAAAATACTATGCTTTGATCCACATTCAGTCTCCATAAGTTCTCTCTGCATGCAGATGGCACTTTCCATTCCAAGTTCATTGGAATTGTCTTAAATCACTTCATTGTTGAAAAGAGCAGAGTCCATCACAGTTGATCATCCCATAATTTTGCTGTTACTGTGCACATTGTTGCCTTGGTTCTGCTCACTTAACTTTGCAGCAGTTAATGTAAGTCTTTTCAGGCTTTTCTGAAATCAGCCTTTCATCATTTTTTTATAGGACAATAATGTCTCATTACATTCATATACTGGAACTTATTACATTCATATACAAGAACTGATGGACCTCCACACAATTTCCAGTTCCCTGCCATTACAAAAATTTGTTTCTGACTTTTAAATGGTGTCCCTTCACTCACAGCCAGCAGCTAGATTGCCTTGATCTGTCCATTATGTCCTTTGGTAAAAATAAAGGACTCCTTGTGGTTATGATAATGCCTTTGTGAATTTTTCACATTCCAAACTGCTCTTCATAAGCCACATATTAGAAATGAAAATGAGAAAGATTGAAATCTTCTCTGGTTGTTGCATCCCACAGAGGGGAGAGAGTATCCATGACTCAAGTTCAGTTCCATAAGAGGAAATTAGTAGAATTGGGGGAGGGGAAACTTCCACAACTAATCAATTTTTAAAAATCGTATTTCCCCCCCCCCCCATTACATATCAAGCCTATTTTTAGTATTCAATTTCACAAGATTTAGGGTTCCAAATTTTTATTCCTGAAATGATAAACAATTTGATATAGCTTATACATGTTATCATATATAAAACAAATTTCCATATTAGTCAGTTGTGAAAAAAGAAACAAATCAAAAGGGGAAAAAACTATGAAAAAAAAATAAAGTAACTGAAAAAAGTATGTTTTGATCTGTATTCAGAGTCCACCAGTTCTTTTTCTGGATGTGGATAACATTTTCTTTCATGAGTTCTTTGCACTTGTTTTTGAATATTGTGCTGCTAAGAGCTGAGTTATTGATAGCTGATCATCACACAGAGTTGTTGATACTGTGCACAATGTTCTCCTGGTTCTGCTTATTTGACTTTGCATCAGTTCATACAAATCTTTTCAGATTTTTCTGAAATCTTCATGTTAATCAGTGTTTTTTAGTGCACAATAATATTCTATTACACCCACATACCATAGTTTGTTCAGCCATTCTCCAGTTGATGGACATCTCCTCAATTTTTAATTCATTGCCACTGGAAAAAATAATTGCTATAATTATTTTTATACTTGTAGGTTCTTTTCTCTTTTAAAAAAAAATATTTGTGATTCAGACCTAGCATGCACAATTTGGTTGTCCTTTAGGCATAGTTCCAGATTGCTTTCTAGAATGGTTGGATTAGTTCACAATTCTACCAACAGTGCATGTGTCCCAATTTTCTCACCTCTTCTTCAACATTTATCACTTTCCTTTTTTGTCATATTAGCCTACCTGATAGATGTGAAGTGGTATCTCAAGATTGTTTCAATTTGCCTTTTTTTAATCAAAAGTAATTTAGAGCACTTCTTCATACACCTATAGATAGCTTTGAATTCTTCATCTGAAAACTGCCTGTTTATTATTCCTGCTTTTTTTTAAAAACTACAGCTGAAGCATAATAAATTCTGTTCCAGTCCCTGACTCTGTATATTTCTCTGCTTCAAGTGCATTTCTGAAGTTTGGTTTTTGATCCATTCTGCTGCTTCCATTTTATGGGAAAGATCATCCAGTTCACATGAACAGTTATGAATATTAATTGTGTACTTCCCTTCATCCTATTTTTCCTTCATCCTCTGTTCTCTCTCCTTTTACCCTTTCCTTACTTGACAGTTGTTTTCTTTCTGTCTACCACCTCACCAGGGCTGTCCTCTCTTCTGTCAGTCTCCCTCCCTTATTCCCTGCTTAATCTCTTCCCTTTCTATTTTCCTGTCATGTAAAATAGATTTTTATGTTCAACTAATTGTGTGTATTATTCCCTTTTTTGAGGTAATGCCAATGAGAGTAAGGTTCAAGCAATGCTCATTGCTCACTCTCCCATCTTGTTTTACTTGCTTCTTCATGTGAAATGATTCATTCCATTCTATCTTTTTCGTCCTTCTGTACCCAATGTACTCCTTTTTCTCACCCTTAATTATTTTTTATGTTATTCCCTCAAATCACCTGACACTCTCTATGCATACACCTTCTAGCTGTACTATTAGTGGCCCAATTTTTAAGAGTTAAAGTATCACATGTAGGGATGTTAACAGTTTAGCACTATTGAATCTGTTATCTTTTCCTTTTTGCATTTTTAGGTTTCTCTTAGGTGTTAATTTTGCCAGGTAGCTAATTCTTGGTGGCAGTCCCAGATCCTTTGCTTTCTGGAATATCATGTTCTGTGATCTTGAGTCATTCAATGATGCAGATGCTAAATCCTATATAATCATGATTGTGTTCCAAATATTTGAATTGTTTTTGGCCACTTGCAGTATTTTTTCCTAGACCTGATAGTTCTGAAATTTGGCTATAATATTCCTTGGGAGTTTTAGTTTGTGATGTCTTTCTTGATTAGAGGATTCTTTAAATGTTCATTTTGCCCTTTAGTTTCAAGATAACAGGGAAATTTTCCTTGATAAATTCTTGAAAGATGTTGTCCATGTCCTCCTTTTGATTATGGCTTTCAGGTAGTCCAATATTCTGACATTATCTCTCCTAGATCTATTTACCAAGTCAGTTGTTTTTCCCATGAGTTATATTACAAATTCTTTTATTTTTTCATTCTTTTGAATTTTTAAAATTGTTTTTTGATGTTCCATAGAATCATTACCTTTCACTTGCCCAATTCTGACTTTTAAGGAATTGTTTTTCTCAATTAGTTTTTTGGGCCTACTTTTCCATTTGGCCAATTTTCCTTTTTAAGGAATTGTTTTGTTCAGTGGGTTTTTGTATTTCCTTTCCCATTTGGCCAATTCTACTTTTTTTAGGCAGTCATTTTCTTTTTCCAGGATGTTGGAAGTTTTTTTCTTAATTCTTTTCCATCATTCTCATTCTACCTTCCCCTTTCCCCAATTTTTCTTCTACCTCTCTTATATGATTTTTAAGCTCCTTTCCACCATTTTTTCTTTTCTATGAATTCTTTCTAGGTTTGAGATCACTTCCATTTGTTTTGGGGTTTTGAATACAGATGTTTTGACATTGTTTTCTTCTTTTGAGTTTGTATCTTGGTCTTCCCCATCAATCATAATAACGTTCTATGGTCAGATTACTTTTTAGTTGTTTTTACTGATCTTTTTTGACCTTTTTCCTTTCTTTTAAATTTCCATTCTGTTCCCTGGAGGGAAGGGGCACTATCTCAGACTTCTTGTGCCAGGAGCTATAGGCCCTAGCTGTTTACCTGGTCCTATACTGATATTTCTCTGAGATCTATGGAAACCCTTGTGTCTGGTGCTGTACTGAGGGGCTGGGATCAGGGTGGTGGTAGCTGGTCTGTTGGAAGTCATAGGGGTTTGGCAACTTATCTGTGCTGAGCTGTGATCTTAATACTAGTGTCTGGTGTGTGCTGAGGCCAGTAGGATATTTTTGCATTTCTTCAGGGCTAAACAGAAGCATTTGTAGGTCTGGCCTGTGGAAGCTGCCTATTTACCCGGGGCTTTGCTAAAACACATGGAGGTCTAGTTGCTACTTGTTTGCCAAGGGCTATATTGAAGCATGTAAAGTTCTGACCACTGGAACTTCTCATTTCTTTGGCTATGTTATGGTACTTGGGAGGCAGGGGAAGGGCTCAGGATTTCTTGCTGATTTACTGAGGTGGGGCTTGCTGCTGGCTTGGACTATGCTCCCTTTTTACCTGAAACAGACCTTTCCTTCCAATCTTCCAAGTTTCCTGGGCTAAAAGATGGTTTCACTCCATCTTTTTGCTGCTTCTGCAGTTCCAGGATTTGTTTTGGGGCACTATTTTATGTTTGGAGGTGAATATAGGAGAATGATGTTGATTTACTGCTTACTCCTCCATAATGGCTTCTGGAAGTCCTTAATACTACCTAAAGTCTTCTTGAGAGGAAAAGCTCCTACATTGGGTTAGGCCATTTAAAACCCTTTGGCAATAGACACACTTCCTATTCTTTGAGGTAACCAACAAGCCTAGTCCTTAGAATCATAGGCAGTGAGTACACTTTGATAATGTAATTCCCATGTGGGCTTCAGAGCATTTCCCTCCAACATATCATGTATTTCAATTACCTGTGGAACTGGAACCAAGAATATGCTCAAAATGTACTAACAAGCCAAGGCCTTCTTGCTTTTCTTGACTGATTGTATTTGAGGGGACAGATAAAGGCTACTGTAAGCCTCCTGATGGATACTGAGGTTTTTATGCCTTTATTTCCCCAGCCAGGATGCTTCTATGTTACCTGTGAATACATGGCCTTATTGTTTCTTCCATTATGTCTATTCTTTTCTGCCTTAAGTGAAATGGAGAATACAGGGCTATAACCTTAGAAATGTCAAGAGATCAGGAAAGAGAGTCAGCCAGTTTGTGGTCCATTCCTATAGTCACTGAGAGTCAGCTCAGAAGTAAACTGATCCTGAAACCAAGATGCCAGTTCTTACAAGAAGGGAATGTATCTACTGGCTTTGTGATATTCAGAAGTGAATTCATTAACTGAGTACAAAGTTTTTGGCCCTCCCTTCATAACAGAAAATTATGTTATTAAATGATAAAATATGTTGCTGTACATCTATTTTATGCACTTCTGAGTTTCTATGCTTTTTCTGTTATCATCTGGGGCCTTTATGTATTGTCTGCAACTTTCATAAAACTTCCCGCAAATTTCCATTTAACTTCATATGCCAACCCATGATATAAAGAAACTATGATGGCGAGAGGCACAATGGGGAAGGGGTAACTGTAGATACTTTATAGAAATTGCTTTAGATTTGAGCCTACTCTTCCCAGGGACTGAAGAGATTAGGGGAAAATGCAGCCTGAGGTGGTAGAATGAAATATTTTATAACTTCAGGTTTTTTATTTTTTCCTAGAAAACATGCTTTTATAAAACCTAATTGATGCTGGGACACTAATTAATGGAGGGTATCTATGATATAAGAGGGATTCTAATTGTAACTAGTGATTGTTATTGAGAAAAACACAGCAGAATGGGAACCTGAGTTCCAGCCTTAGAGATACCTCCTAGAACCTTGAGAGGGAAATATAACTTTATCCTGAGAGATCTGACTCATCATTGTGAGTGTAGGTCAAAATAAGGATCTCCTAAGAACTCACTATTTGACAAAAATTACTGGGAAAATGGAAAATAGTATGGCAGAAACTAGGCAATGACCAACATCTAACACCCTATATACCAGGATAGGGCCAAAATGGATTCATGATTTAAACATACAGGATAATACTACAAGCAAATTAGGAGAATAAGGGATAGTTTACCTCTCAGATCTGTGGAGAAGGAAGAAGTTTATGGCCAAAGAGGAACTGCAGAACATTATAAAATGCAAAATGGATAATTTTGATTATATTAAATTAAAGTTTTTATACAAACAAAACCAATGCTGCCAAGTTCAGAAGGGAAGTGACAAACTGGGGAAAAAAAATTAGATCGAAGAGTTCTGATAAAAGTTTAATTTCTAAAATACATACAGAATTGAATCAAATTTATAAGAATACACGCCATTCTCCAATTGATAAATGGTCAAAAGATATGAACAGACAATTTTCAGATGAAGAAATTAAAGCCATTTCTAGTCAAATAAAAAAATGCTCTAGATGACTATTGATTAGAGAAATGCAACTTAAAATAACTCTGTCACTTTATATACCTCTTAGATTGGCTAAGATAACAGGAAAAGATAATGGTAAATGTTGGAGGGGATGTGGGAAAACTGCTACACTAATATATTGTTGGTGGAATTGTGAACTGATCCAATCATTCTGGAAAGTAATTTAGAACTATTTCCAAAGGGCTCTCAAACTGTGCATACCCTTTCATCTAGCAGTGTCTCTACTGATTCTGTATCCCAAAGAGATCATAAAAAAGGAAAAAGCACCCATGTGTGCAAAAATGTTCATGGCAGCCCTTTTTGTAGTGGCAAGAAACTGGAAGCTGAATGGATGCCCATCAGTTGGAGAATGGCTGAAAAAGTTATGGTATATGAATGTTATGGAATATTATTGTTTGGTAAGAAACAACCAGCAGGATGATTTCAGAGAGGCCTGGAGACACTTGCATGGACTGATGCTAAGTGAATTGAGTAGAACCAAAAGAACATTGTACACAGCAACAACATGATTATGTGATGATCAACTATGATGGACTTGGCTCTTTTCAGCAATGAGGTGTTTTAGGCCAATTTCAATAGACTTGTGATGGAGAGTGCCATCTGCATCCAGAGAGAGGACTTTGGGGACTGAATGTAGACTACAACATAGTATTTTCACCTCTTTTGCTGTTGTTTGCTTGCTTTTTTCTTTCTCATTTTTTTTCCTTTTTGATCTGATTTTTCATGAGCAGCATGACAAATGTGGAAATATGATTAGAAGAATTGAACATTTAACCTATATTGGATTATTTGTTGTTTAGGGGAAGGGGGAAGTGTAGAGAGAGGGAGAAAAATATGTATATATGTGGAACAAGGTTTTACATGGGTGAATGTGGAAAATTATCTTTACATGTATTCTGAAAAATAAAAAATCTATTATAAAAAAGACAAAATAAATATCCCCAGACCTTTGGATGTGGTACCTATATTTACTATATCCTACTCTTTGTATAAGGAACACACATTCCTGCAAATTGTTAGAAAATATCTATATCTATACCTATATAAAATTTGACAGTCTCTACTCTATCAACAAAGCTTCTCTGTAAATTTAGAAATTTTCCACTTATATTTTCCATAAGTCATTTAGTTTCTCTGACTGTTAGTTTCCTTATCTATCTAATGGAGATAATATTACTTAGACTACCTACATCACAGAGCTGAGAAGATCATAGAGCTAGAAATGGAAGTGGCTACATTAGAGATTATCTAATTCAACTCCTACATTTTACAGATAAAGAAACTGATGCCTAGGGAATTTAACTGATTTGCCCTAGGTTACATAGTTAATTGTCAGAGGCAGGATTTGAACCCAGATTATTGAGAGGAAAGCACCATATAGATATGAAATATATGATTGTTTTTAAATCTAGAAGTATCACTAGGATGCATATTTTGGTGATGCTATGTTGCTCTAACTCATGTTCTGAGGTATGCCGAATAATAGATCAAAAGGAAAAGTTGCACAGTATGGCAGAAAGAACATTTGATTTGAAAAATTAGAGGATGGGGGTTCAAATCTCAGTTTTGCTATATATTACTTGTATATTGTTGGTTAAGCCACTTCCTTTCTGAGGACTCCAGTTTTCTCATCATTGTACTGGATGACTTCAAAATCCTTTCCAGCTCTAAATCTATGGTGCTCTGAAATACTTGTTTCCATGTAAATAATATTGTTCATCGTTATACTTATAAATGAAAACTTCTTGGTCCATCTCTGACAAGCATTGTCGCCTCCCCATTAACAAACTGCAAGAGAAATTATTTTGGGTGTTGCTTTATTCCCGCTTGCTAATGGTATCACCCCAGCCAGTGTGTGTTCCATATGAGATTCCCAGACATAATAGCAAACTTTCTGGAGATCTTTGTCACTTACTATCCATAAGGCCTTAGGCAAGTCACTTATTGGACTTCAGGCTCTTCATCTATAAAATGAAGAGGCTTAATTAGATAGCCTCAGTCATACCTTACAGTTCTTTTCTTATGATGGCTTCATAACAGAGACTTAACTTTTACCATATTGGAATTGGCTACAAGGAGGCAAAACGTCCCTGACATTGTTCTCTAGGTCCTTATACCTCAGTAATCAAGGCAAATGAAAATTCATGATTCCAATTGTGTTATTAACTCCAGGCACATTTGTATTTAAAGGGTATACTAGGGGTGATAGATGGAAGTTATATATAGTTACATAGGTATACCATATATATATATATATACATAATATATAGATTTAGATTGCAGGGATAGATAGATAGATAGATAGATAGATAGATAGATAGATAGATAGATAGATAGATAGATAGATAGATTTAGAATCTATATCAGGAAAAACTTCTTGCCATAATAGATAGAGCCCTAAATTTGGAATCAGAAAGACCTGACTTCAAATCCTGATTCAGAAATTTATGATCCTGTACAAGTAATTTAACTTCTCTCAGTCCCAGTTTCCTCAGCTTAGAAAGGGGGAAATATTAGCATCTACTTCAAGGGTTAATGTGAGATTCAAATGAAGTAACATATGAAAAATATTTTGAAAACCTGACAATATCAATGCCACATGATCTACTGAACAAAATCTGGCCCCTGAGATACTTTTAGAGTGTAAATGGTGCAAAAAAAAATAAACAGAATTGCAGTAAGATAAACAAAGAAGCAAACCTGGGCAAGTTAGGTGGCACAGTGGGTAGAGCACCAGTCTGGTGTCTGGAGAATGTGAGTTCAAATTCAACCTCAATTGTTTACTAGCTATTTTTCCCTAGACAAATAACTTAATCCCAATTGCTTCCAATATATACATATATATATATATATGTATATATATTCCCAGTATTGGAACATGTTGCCTTTTTGTTTTTTCCTTCATTGATTCTGTGATGTTAGAAGTGGGAGGGATCTTAGAAATCATCTAATCACTGCCCCACCCCTCTATTTTTTGTTTGTTTGTTTGTTTTGGCTTATTTTATTTGATGGTACTTCCTAGGATTCTCCATGCCCAGGTTTGTGGGAAAAGTCCAGTTTAGTGTCACCATGAATTGCTCCAAATGTAAACTTCCTTTAAGTTCCAAATAAAATCTCTGTGTCTTTCTCTGTCTCTCTGTTTCTCTCTGTCTCTCTTTTTTTTACAAGAACCTTTTTCTAACCCTTTATAATTTTAGTATCTTCCCTCTATTCATTATTTCTTTTTTCATCCTGAATATAGCTTGTATATATATGTACACGTATATATACATATACCTATACCTACATATAAAGTATATATATATAATTTATGTGTATATATGATATATATATATAAGATTTATATATGTGTGTATATGTATGTATATATATATATATATATATATATATATATAAACGTGTGCATGCATGTGTGTGTATGTGTATTTGCTTGTTGCCTCCCCCTGAGAACCAGTATTGTCTTTTTGCATGGCCAACCCTTAGTACAATGCCTTAATAAATGTTTATTGATGGATTTATTTCACAAGCCATGGACATATTGCATAATTGAAACTACTGTGACACTGATGAGGCTCTATGATGTATTGCAGGAAGAATTTTGGAGATTTTACTGTGATATATCCTGGCAATCTCTGGAATCTTAATATACACATTCCACAGCCACTAAACTCTCTGTCCACTTAGGTAATGGTAACAGGTTCATTGGGCAGTTTCACGGAATGAAGCTGTCACTAAAAGATGCCCCAAATTAGATACCTGTAGCCCTCAAATGGTGTCTCTCTAAATTTTTTTATTTGGATGTTTCTCTATCTCACCAGGAAATTTGCAGTGGCCTGAAGGAAGGGTCTAACCTGTTTAGAGTTAAGCAAAGCCATAGTTGCCAGGTGTTTTCACATGAACCTGGATCATGTCACAACTCAGCTCATTTGTAACTGAATGGCAGTATTCGGAAAGTTGGGTGCAAAGGCCTGCAGATACGTTACTAGTTATTTATGGCCTCAAGGCTCAAGAGATCATCTGGGAACACATGTGGCCATCATGAACTAACTTTTCTGAACTCTTCTGGTGCTTCTAGCCTTGCTTCCCAAGCTCCTGTTTGAAAAGAAGGCTGCTGCTCTAATTGTGTACAGGGAGAGCTGTATTCATCCTATCCACCAACAAATTTGCTGTCAATTTAGGATATGACCTTGGCCCTTAAAAAAATCCCTAATTAAATGTATCATGTCCCTTTCCTGATTCTGGTATCTCTAATGTTTCTTGAGAAGCAATAGGAAACAGTGCAAAAAATACTGTACTCAGAATGCCCAAGTTGAAATCCTGAGCGAGTCATTCATTCTCCATGGGCTACTTTATACTCATCTATGAAATGAGGAAGTTGGACTAAATGGTCTGTAAGATCTTTAAGTCTATACTGCTTGGAAAATATATCATGAAATATTTAGTAGCATATTTTATAATAGCAAAAGCAAAGCAAAATAAAATCCATAAAGTGATTGCCCATAAATTGTTGATTAAGTTGTTGAATACTTGAACAAGATAGAATATATAAATGCAATAAATATTATTATGCCACGCATAGATATGAACAGGATATACTCAGGAAAGTGTATGAAGACTTGTATGAACTGATTCAGAGGAAGTGAGCAGAAGCAAGAACAAAATTCTTTATTTTTGTTTCGATTTATTTTTTTATTTTTTTATATTAATACTTTTTATTTGCAAAGCATATGTATGGGTAATTCCTCAACATTAACCCTTACAAAGCTTTCTGTTACAAATTTCCCCCCCCTACTCCCCACCCCTCCCCTAGATGGCAGGATATACATTGCATGTTAATTATGTTAAAATACTTGACAAATTGAATATATGTATAGTTATTGCCACACATCATTTTTTGTGCAGGAGAAATCGTATCTATAAGAAAGAATAATCTGATAAAGGAAATACAATACAAGCAAACCTCAATAGAGAACATGAAAATGTTATGTTGTGGTCCACATTTCACATCCCTCTTCTGGGTGTATATGGCCTTCTTCACCGAACAATTGGAACTGGTTTGAAGCATTTCATTGTTGAAGAGAGTCATGTCCATCAGAATTGATCATCATGTAATATTGTTGTTGCTGTGAATAATGATCTGGTTCTGCTCACTTCACTCAGCATCAGTGCAAGAACAAAATTCTTACAACAAACAACAAAAACGTCATTGAAAGGAAACTAAGCTCCATTTGATTGTAATATCCCATTTTTGTCCCCAAAAACCTGATGATGAAGTGCTATTCTCACCTCAGCAGAGAAGACAGGGATCATGGATACAAATTGAGGTGTATAGTAACAGATGAGGTCATTTTGTCAGTTGGTTTTACAAAAATATTTTTCTTTGTTTCAAGGAAGAAAGAAGAGAAGAGAAATATTTTGGTGTAAAAACAAAAGACAATAATAAAACTGTTTTTATAAAAAGAAGGGGGAAAATTGAGATGAAAGAAAAAGAGACTTAGGAAGTTTGTGAGAAGAGATTAAGGAAGTTTGTCCCTCTTTCTCCACCTCCTTCTACTTTTCCTTCCTTTATTTCCTTCCTTTATACCTCCCTCCCTTCCTTTTCTCTCCCTTTCTTCTTTCTTCTCTCATTTCGCCCTCATTCACTCCCTTTCTTCCTTCCTTTGTCCCTCTTTCCCTTTTTTCTTCCCTTCCTTTTCATTCTTCCCTCTCTTTCTTCTCCCTCCTTTTCTTCCTTCCTCTATCACTTCTATCTCCCTTCCTTCGTTCCTTCCTTCCTTCCTTCCTTTTCCTTCTTTTTCCTTCCTCTCCCTCCCTTCCTTCCTTCCTTCCTTCTCCTTCCTTCCTTCCTTCCTTCCTTCCTTCCTTCCTTCCTTCCTTCCCTGTCTTTCCTTGTTACTATTCCTGTGTATTTGTCCTTCTCCCCTTCCCTTTCCAGTCCCTATTTTACTGTATAGTTATTTAGAGCGGATAGTCTTCTCTCTTCCCCAGAATCGCATTCCTCCTTCCTTGGAGAAGGAGGGGAAGAGTAAGGAGATCTGAAGCAGGCCATGGCTCCTCTGTGACCTGTGCGAAGAGCCATTTCGCAGCCTTTCGTTTCCTTTTATTGGCATTAGCAGCTGCAGAAGCTCTGGGACCCCAGATGAGTGAGCTTCTGATAGGTTTTTCAGTGTTCTGGAGCTTGACAAGAGAACGGCTTGCAGGACCCATATTTCCACAGCGCCATCACTCCCTGACCAGGAGAGTGATGTGAGGCTCTATGTCTGCTGGGACGAGACTTGAAGCCAACTGTCTGGATCATTTCCAGCCAGCTTAGGCAGCCAGGCCTGGCAGCAGGGAAGTGCATGATGACAGCCTCTCTCCTCCAGCTCTCCCGGACCAATAACGTGCTGATTGATGCTTCTTTCTCCAGGATGGCCTGGAGCGGGGCCCAAGGGGGCCATCTTCAGAATTCTGGGACTGTGAACCTGGTGCGGAGTGCAAGCAGCAGGAGGGCTCCTCCAGAAAGGCTGATTATTCAGGGCTGTTGTGAACTGCTTTTCCAGGATGTCTGGGAAATCCACAGCAAAGGGGCAGTGAAAGGCATGGTGGTTGGTGGGGAAGATGACATGGTAAGAAGGCCACATCAGGTGGCAGATCGGAGACCCGGGCTTTAAATACTGTGTGACCACAGGCAAGGTGCTTCACCTCTCTGAGCCCAGCTGCCCAACTTGTGAAATGATGGTAGTAATTCCTGGCGTATGGGCCTGAGAAGGCAGTTGTAAGGAAAGTAAATGATTCCCACGAGTCAGTTATTTGCTGGTATGAAATTGAATGGAGTCTAGGAAAGGATGTGGGTAACCCAGAGATTCATCAAGAACAGGTCATGTCACGTCTGGCAAATCCCATTTTCTTCTTTGACAGATCCTGGTAAGACCGATGAGTCAGAGGAGCCACATAAATACATCCCCGGAGATACATATATTCATATACCTTATGATTATAAAGACACATTATATATACACACACACACACACATATGCGTGTTGTCTAGCATGCTAGTGTTACTCAGTTGTTTTTCAGTTTGCCTGACTCTTTGGGATCCCATTTGGGATTTTTATGGCAAAGGTATTGGAGTGTTTTGCCATTTCCTTTTCCAGCTTATTTGCAGAGAAGGAAACTGAGGCAAACTTGCCCAGGGTCACAGAGCTAATAAATGCCTGATGCTGGATTTGAAATTAGGAAGATGAGTCTTCCTATTTCCAGATTTGTCCCTCTATCTATTGAGCTCCTTGGCTTGATCTAGGAATAGCACATAGGTAAAATTCTTGGCTAGATTTTAGGTATGCCCTTCATATATGTAAATGACTACATATAACATTTATGTATAAGATATATAATTTATAAGCATACATATGATTATATACACATATATGTACTTATACATGTATTCCTTCTTCCTCAGAGAGATGGGGTGTTATGAATGAAGAAAGAGGTATACAATGTCAGGTGAGGCTACTGGGTTAGTTGGTTTCACTTAAAAGTGAGAGAGAGAGAGAGAGAGAGAGAGAGAGAGAGAGAGAGAGAGAGTGTTATGTGTGTATAATTTACCTGAAGTTTAGCAAATGATTGCACATATACAATTTATCTAATGATCTCTGTCTCATACATATACATATATTTCTATACACATATATGCATATATATACATATATACATATTCTTCTGACCCCCTTTTAACCAATATTAGATTTATTAGTCTAATAACTCTATCAAGATAGAGACAAATGGGTAGATAGAGTTTTATGGACACAAAAACACAAACATGTATTTGTGGGATTGGACTCTATATGGACACAAAAACAAAATGTATATAT
>JAJPUD010001227.1:457577-473354 GCA_023553655.1 Myrmecobius fasciatus
TCCTTCCTTCCTTCCTTCCTTCCTTCCTTCCTTCCTTCCTTCCTTCCTTCCCTGTCTTTCCTTGTTACTATTCCTGTGTATTTGTCCTTCTCCCCTTCCCTTTCCAGTCCCTATTTTACTGTATAGTTATTTAGAGCGGATAGTCTTCTCTCTTCCCCAGAATCGCATTCCTCCTTCCTTGGAGAAGGAGGGGAAGAGTAAGGAGATCTGAAGCAGGCCATGGCTCCTCTGTGACCTGTGCGAAGAGCCATTTCGCAGCCTTTCGTTTCCTTTTATTGGCATTAGCAGCTGCAGAAGCTCTGGGACCCCAGATGAGTGAGCTTCTGATAGGTTTTTCAGTGTTCTGGAGCTTGACAAGAGAACGGCTTGCAGGACCCATATTTCCACAGCGCCATTACTCCCTGACCAGGGGAGTGATGTGAGGCTCTATGTCTGCTGGGACGAGACTTGAAGCCAACTGTCTGGATCATTTCCAGCCAGCTTAGGCAGCCAGGCCTGGCAGCAGGGAAGTGCATGATGACAGCCTCTCTCCTCCAGCTCTCCCGGACCAATAACGGGCTGATTGATGCTTCTTTCTCCAGGATGGCCTGGAGCGGGGCCCAAGGGGGCCATCTTCAGAATTCTGGGACTGTGAACCTGGTGCGGAGTGCAAGCAGCAGGAGGGCTCCTCCAGAAAGGCTGATTATTCAGAGCTGTTGTGAACTGCTTTTCCAGGATGTCTGGGAAATCCACAGCAAAGGGGCAGTGAGAGGCATGGTGGTTGGTGGGGAAGATGACATGGTAAGAAGGCCACATCAGGTGGCAGATCGGAGACCCGGGCTTTAAATACTGTGTGACCACAGGCAAGGTGCTTCACCTCTCTGAGCCCAGCTGCCCAACTTGTGAAATGATGGTAATAATTCCTGGCGTATGGGCCTGAGAAGGCAGTTGTAAGGAAAGTAAATGATTCCCACGAGTCAGTTATTTGCTGGTATGAAATTGAATGGAGTCTAGGAAAGGATGTGGGGAACCCAGAGATTCATCAAGAACAGGTCATGTCACGTCAGGCAAATCCCATTTTCTTCTTTGACAGATCCTGGTAAGACCGATGAGTCAGAGGAGCCACATAAATACATCCCCGGAGATACATATATTCATATACCTTATGATTATAAAGACACATTATATATACACACACACACACACACATATGCGTGTTGTCTAGCATGCTAGTGTTACTCAGTTGTTTTTCAGTTTGCCTGACTCTTTGGGATCCCATTTGGGATTTTTATGGCAAAGGTATTGGAGTGTTTTGCCATTTCCTTTTCCAGCTTATTTGCAGAGAAGGAAACTGAGGCAAACTTGCCCAGGGTCACAGAGCTAATAAATGCCTGATGCTGGATTTGAAATTAGGAAGATGAGTCTTCCTATTTCCAGATTTGTCCCTCTATCTATTGAGCTCCTTGGCTTGATCTAGGAATAGCACATAGGTAAAATTCTTGGCTAAATTTTAGGTATGCCCTTCATATATGTAAATGACTACATATAACATTTATGTATAAGATATATAATTTATAAGCATACATATGATTATATACACATATATGTACTTATACATGTATTCCTTCTTCCTCAGAGAGATGGGGTGTTATGAATGAAGAAAGAGGTATACAATGTCAGGTGAGGCTACTGGGTTAGTTGGTTTCACTTAAAAGTGAGAGAGAGAGAGAGAGAGAGAGAGAGAGAGAGAGAGAGAGAGAGAGTGTTATGTGTGTATAATTTACCTGAAGTTTAGCAAATGATTGCACATATACAATTTATCTAATGATCTCTGTCTCATACATATACATATATTTCTATACACATATATGCATATATATACATATATACATATTCTTCTGACCCCCTTTTAACCAATATTAGATTTATTAGTCTAATAACTCTATCAAGATAGAGACAAATGGGTAGATAGAGTTTTATGGACACAAAAACACAAACATGTATTTGTGGGATTGGACTCTATATGGACACAAAAACAAAATGTATATATGTAATATATACATATACATATATATCCATACAGAATAAAAAAAGAAGTACAAAGAGAATAAATACAATAAGTGTAAAATAAACACAGTAATATAAAGAATAAATATGAAATACTCTTGGACTCTACCACAGAACTGTCCTTGAATATCTTGCCCAGCTGGACTTCCACCTCACCTCTGAGGAATCAGATGCAAATTATGCCCCTGGAGGCTACTACCCACTTTTTCCAAGGTTTCCTTTCTATGTTGTCTCCCTTTTTGACTTAGGATGCAATGCGTAGAGCATCAGAAAGACGCATCATTCTGATTTCAAATTTGGTCTTAGATACTAGCTGTGTGACCCTGGGCAAGTCACTTCATCATGTTGCTTTAGTTTCCTCATCTGTAAAATGGCCCCAACAAGGAAATGTCAAACTCTTCCAGTCTCTTTGCCAAGAAAATTCCAAATGGAGTCACAAAGAGTCAGACAAAACTAAAAAATGACTAAACAACAACAAAATTTTTGAGGGCAAGGGTGGTCTTGCTTGCTTTTATCTATATCCTCAGCACTTAGCACAGTCCCTGGCACACATGAATGCTTAATAAATGTGATCAATCAATAAATCTATCTATATATCCTTTAATCTATTTATCTCTCTACCTATCTAATCATCTTTGATTCCCCTCATCTTATGGATAGGTTAAGATATGTGGACTAAATGATAGTACTGGAATGTATTGATCCAAAGCACTGTCTTAAGGGTTGACTATATCTATGAAAGGTAGTGCCTAGGAAAGTTCTCCAGGGAGTATACTATCTAATATTGTAATAAATTATTTGGATAGTATTCTTGATGGCATGCCAATCAAATTTTCAGATGACCCAGAGGTGGATGGGATAGTTGGCTCTCTGAATGATAGAGTCAGAATCCAACAATACCTTCATAGACTAGAACGCTGGGCTGACTCTAATATGATGACACTGAATGAGGACAACTGCAAAGTTTTAATGTAGAGGTTTTTAAAATCACCTTTATGAGTACCAGATGAAGAAGGTATAGCTAAACAACATGAAAACTGAACAAATAAAAACAATTGCGGGGGGCAGTGTTTTATGTACTATATGTTCAATATAAGTCAACAATGTAATTTATACATGATAACCAAGAAAGGTAATGGATGTCACATCTAGGACTACTATATTAGTTATAGTGTCCTAAGATGCCCTGGTCTACCACATCTAGACTATTATGATCAATTTTGAATCCCACATTTTATGAATTAAATCATTGGCTACCTACAGGATGGTGACAGTGTGTCCTGGATTTGGTTCTGGTTCTTGAGAGCTGATTGTTAAATTTTCATTGTGAGCATTTATACTTCAGAAATTAGCAAATGCTACAAATCAGGGCTTGATTTATTGTTTTATTGACTGTCTAGACTTTAAAAAGGGATGGGCAAAATGTTAATAATGCAAATTAAACTTAAATGTGTGTCCTGTGTATTTTTTTTTTTTTTGAGAGCTGGTTGTTAAACATTTACCAGTATACTCCTGAGAGAAGGGCCTTGAATATATGCCACTTGAAGGCTAGGGTGTTTAGTCTGGAGAAAAGAAGACCTGAGAGGAGGCTGGAATACGTGAGAGTTGTTTTTAAGCACCTGAAGGATTATTGTGCAGAAGAAAGATTTAGGTTTATCCAATTGGGCCTGGTAGAAGAATTAGGAACATATAAGTTAACAAAAATATTCATTTAAGCTCAATAGAATCATATACATGTGAGTTGTTGTTGTTGTTATTACCAACCAAGGTCATACAATGATGATATTGACTTAATATGATAAAGTAATCTCCACTAATGTGGTAATGGAGAGGGTTGCCCCTCCCTTCCCGAGCACCATATGTCTGCAGCAGGCAGGAGGGAAAAATGTGCTGTGACAGGCAGAACTCCATGGTGCCTCTCAAATTACATAGTTCATGCATAAAATAATAAGTGTAATACAACTCATTTCTGTGAACACTTTTCTTACAAGAAACTTATGAGGTTGGTAATTTTGTACTTGTTATTAACCAAAGCCACACAAAGGAGGAAACAGAGTTAGAAAGGTGGGAATGGGGCAGATTTGGGATTAGGACCCTGTTCTCCTGACTGCTAGCTCAGTACTCCTTCCACACCCTACCCTGCCTTATGAGACCAGAATGGTGCTGGATCTATATGGAAACAAATAGCCAGAATCACGTGTGGAACACAAAAGGTCATAGAAAGGGTCTTTAGAAATAATTTAGTCTAGCATTTTACTAATGAGGAGGGTGAGACCTAAAAGTGTAGTGATCAATGGCAAACAAAAGATCAATGGCAAGAGGCAAAGCCAGCATACAAATTGACTTCCAGGCCTCATGATAGTTTCTCTTCTTTCTGGGACACTCTGCTGGCATCCTAGCATAAGAGAAGGATAAGATCATTGTTGTTTAGTCTTTTCAGTCATGTCTGACTCTTTGTGACCCATTTGAGGTTTTCTTGTCAAAGATACTGGAGTGATTTGCTACTTACTTCTCCAGCTCATTTTACAGATGAGGAAACTGAGGCAGAGTGAAGTGACTTGCCCAGGATCATATAGTAAGTGTCTAAGGCTGTATTTGAATTCATGAAGATGAATTTTCCCGATTTAGGCCTAGTGCTCTTTTCAGCTGCATCACCTAGTTGCCCTGCTAGAATTATGGATCCTCAGAAACTTAGAGAATAAAAGGGCCTTGGACATCATCCTGACTGACCCTTTTATTATGACAAATGAGGCTAATAAGATGTAGGGCCTTATTCTTGGGGAAGTTGAGACATTCTTCACTAGTTAAATAGCCTCAATAATGAAACAACTCCACCAAACCTCTCACTCACCTTATTCATGAAGAGGAGACAGTTCTTTTTGTCAATGACTTGGGCAGAACAGCTGTGGGAAGAAGGGAGGCTGTGCCCCCATAGAGTGACACAATGATGCAAGGAACAGCTGCTGAAGGAAGCCAAGGGTGGACCTCAGCCAGCAGCCTGGGACCAGCTGCTTCCAATCACTTCCTAGTGGCAGTGATGGAAAGCAGACCCAGAGACCACAGCACCCGAACATTCCCAGACACCCGTGATCTTGATTAGCCTGACCATCTCAGTCTGCAAGAGCCAGAGCAAGCTTCAAGAGACTATTGAAAACTATCATACACACAACAAACTGGGACAAAGTCATGGGGGTAAAAAAACACCTTAAGTTGCAAACTCACTCAATTAAGCATTTATTAAGCAACCATTACATACAAGGGTTACAGGAGCAGACAGAACCTTTGAAGCCATTTAGTCCAACGTCATTTTGTAGGTTAGGAAAAGTGATTTAACCTAGATTGCTTAAAGCTGGGACTTGAAACTATGGCCTCTGAATTCAGCCTTCTTTCCATTGTTCCTGGTTCTTCTAGGGGAAGCAATTTTTTTTTTCCAAAGGGAAGGAGGAGAGTAGTGTGAGGAAGAGAAGAAGAAAAGATAAAAATGAAAATCAGCTCCTGGGGTGCTTATTCTTATATCTAGCATATCCTACAAGAGCAGCTCCCCTTTTGGGGAGACCTATTTGTTGTTCCAGCAGGTCTGTGACATGAGCTAGTTTGATATAAAGGAAGCTGAGACAAAGGCATACAGTCCTGAACTCTATTTCTGTTGCCTCAGTGAATATGTGAGCCTATGAATTTGAGGCATTACATAATAAGAGACAGACAGACATGGAAAGAGAGACAGAAAGATGAAGAGAGAAAGAGAAGAAAGAGACAGAGACAGAATCAGAGATGGAGACCGAGAAAGAGACAAATAGACAAGGACAGAGATTTGAAAAGAGAAAGAAAAGAGACAGAGACAGACATAGGCAGAGAGACAGAGAGATAAAGGGAGAAAGAGAAAAAAAGAGAGGCAGAGGCAGAGATAGAGACAGAAAGAAATAGATATGTAAGGAAAAGAGATGAAGAGAGAAAGAGATGAGACAGAGACAGACATAGGCAGAGAGAGAGAGATGAAGGGAGAAAGAGAAAAAAGAGAGGCAGAGGCAGAGATAGAGACAGAAAGAAATAGATATGTAAGGAAAAGAGATGAAGAGAGAAAGAGATGAGACAGAGACAGACATAGGCAGAGAGAGAGAGAGATGAAGGGAGAAAGAGAAAAAAGAGAGGCAGAGGCAGAGATAGAGACAGAGAAAGAGACAGATAAATAAGGACAAAGAGATGAAGAGAGAAAGAGAAGAGACAGAGACAGATAGAAGAATTAGAGTGCTCTACTTTTTCAGTCTACAAAATAAGTTTTCATTGACTTAGGAGAGATGCAAATATTCTACCAGTTGATGGAGGAGGTAGAATAATAATGACCTATGTCTATGGCCCTTTAAGATTTACCAAGTTCCTTGGAACTATGCTCAAAAAGTTATCAATCTGTGCATACCCTTTGACCCAGCAGCATTTCTATTGGGCTTATATCCCAAAGAGATATTAGAGGAGGGAAAGGGACCAAGATGTGCAAGAATGTTTGTGGCAGCCCTTTTTGTTAGTGGCTAGAAACTGGAAACTGAATGGATGCCCATCAATTGGAGAGTGGCTGAACAAATTATGGTATATGAATGTTATGGAATATTATTGTTCTGTAAGAAACGACCAGCAGGATGATTTCAGAGAGGCCTGGAGAGACTTGCATGAACTGATGCTGAGTGAAACGAGCAGAACCAGGAGATCATTATACATGGCAACAAGACTATATGATGATCAGTTCTGATGGACATGGCTCTCTTCAACAATGAAATGTTTCAAACCAGTTCTAATTTATCACTGAAGAAAGCCATATACACCCAGAGAGAGGGATGTGAAATGTGGACCACAACATAACATTTTCATGCTCTCTATTGATGTTTGCTTGCCTTATGTTTCCTTTCTCAGATTTTTTTTTCTTGTAGATAACGATTTTTCTTGCACAACAATGATAAGTGTGGAAATATGTATACATATATTCGATTTGTCAAGTATTTTAACATAATTAACATGTAGTGGATTTCCTGCCATCTAGAGGAGGGGTGGGGACTAGAGGGGAAAAATTTGTAACAGAAAGCTTTGTAAGGGTCAATGTTGAAGAATTACCCATACATATGTTTTGCAAATAAAAAGTTTTAGTTAAAAAAAAGGAAAAAAAAGATTTACCAAGTTCTTTCTTCACAATAATCCCAAGAGGTAGTTCTAAGATGATTCATTTTATAAATGAGGAAATTGAGTCACAGAGATGTAGGAACATGCCTAAAATCACACAATCAGTAAAGGGAAGAGTTAGGCTTAAGCCCAAGATTCCTAGTTCCATCTCCCAAAGACTCTGTCTATAATACTGTGCTCTCTTGCAACTTATCTGTGAGGGTCAGACCAACTGAAAAGAGGAGCCTTAACCTTTCTTTTATGGGCCATGGACCACTCCCAACAGTTTGGTGAAACCTATGGACTCCTTTTCATAATAATTAATAATTTTTTATATAAAATTAAATAAATAAAGAAAACAAAATATAATAAGAAATAGCTATACAAATTTGATTATATCTAATATGTACAAACTATAATACAATATAAATTAAAAATTCATGTACCCCAGGTTAAGAACTCCCATAGAAAGGATAGAATCATACTTCTTCCTGTTTACTCTGATTTTTAGCCCTGCATAGATGACTATTTCTGGGTCAATATTACTAGCTTTCATATACAGAGGTATTGTTACTGGGATCGTTGCTAAACTTGGAGGGTGGATGTGTCAGAAAACAGTATTGTGTGACCCATGATGCCTTGTACATGATACCCACATTTAGCATCTCGGGGAAATTTGTTTTCTGAATTTGACTTTTCCTTCTTTCTCTTAGAGATACCAGATGATCTGTCTTCATGGGAGGCACCCCATCTCTAGCAGCCATATTCAAGCTAACAGGCAGGTCAGCAGCTGTTCCCACTGCTCCATAGCTGTGACATGGGGCTTGAAGAAGAAAGGCTTCCTTGGAAGAAAGATGGATAACATCCCAGAGCTGTCCCAATTAGTCAAGACCTCCCCCTCAAAGTCAGAGAGTCAGAGGCAGTAGTGGTTCTTGTGAACTGGTTGAGCTACACAACTGTAGTCACTGTAGTCACTCTTTCTTTCTTTCTTTCTTTCTTATATATATATATATACACACACACACACATATATATATTCCTTACAGTTGGGGCAGCCTACACCTGCTGGTGTGGTTGGGGCAATTGCCAGGGCAATGAATCAGTAGAAGTGCATTTAGTAATCACTTATCATATATCAACCTCTGTGTGGAACACAGGTGGGAAAATCCTCACCTGAGAGAAGATGACCAGGGTCCAAACCAGAGGATTTTTGTTCTTCAGTTGTGTCAGACTTTCTGTGACCCCACCTGAAGATACTGGAGCTGTTTGTCATTTCCTTCTCCAGTTCATTAAAAAAAAAAAAAAAAAAAAAAACAGATAAGCCACTGAAGTAGAGTTAAATGGCTTGTCCAAGGTCACACAGCTAGTAAGTATTTGAGGTCAGGTCTTCTTGACCTGATGCTCTATCTGCTGGACTGATGAGCTGCCATATTGCAATCTTAAAGAGGCAGGGGAATTGAGCAACAATCTTAATCTCTGGGCTTGGGTTCTTAAACTACCCATTTTATTGTGGCTGCAAAGCTGATGGTTGTGTTTCTTCATTGTGTTCAGCCATTCCTCATTCTTCATGCCCCCATTTGCAGTTTTCTTGACAAATACTAGAGTGATTTGCATTTCCTTCTTCGGCTCATTTTACAGAAGAAGAAACTGAGGCAAACAGGGTTAAGTGATTTGCCTAGGGTCACACAGCTAGCAAGTGTCTTAGGCAGCATTTTAACTCAGATCTTCTGGACTCAAGACTTGGTACTCTCAACCACTATAACACCTAAGTAGTGATGATTTGTATTAACAGGATGGAAAGAAAAGGAATCAGGTGAGGTGTCTGTGTGGCAAAGTAAAGCAGCAGTAAGGAGTCTGATATTCCTGGGTAGCTTCTCTTGTTTGACTGAATTTATGCTTCTCTTTGAATGGTCTTTTCCTTAGTCAAGTCTTTCATACCTGGCTGGCCCATGCGCTACCTGAGATCTTGGGCACAGAAAATACTGAAATATTTGAGAAATAATATCTTGTGCCAAACGGTCAGGGACAGCTATATAGCTGAGAGTAGCTTTTCTGCTTTTCCCTATTTCCTTAAAATAGCACCAAGGGCAGAAGTCCCAGGGTAGAGCCTGACATTCAGTAGTTATGGAACTCCGACAGAGGCATTTTGATGGGAACTGCTTCGAAATGTCAGACTTGGCTTGGAGACAGGTATCGCTGGTGTGTTGTAAAGCATCATTGTTTAGAGACAGAGTTCAAACTACATTTATTAGGCATATTCAGTGTCCGTTCTGCTCAGCTTTCATGAAACAGGTTGAAATGTGATATTCCAGTTCATCATGGATGGTTTTCATAGTATGTTTTGGTCAAGGAAAAGAACAGTTCATGTGACTTTTATGGGTTTTGTCTTATGTTGTAGAAAAAATTAGTTTTCTTCCATTTTTCATTTTGTTATCTATGAGAGGTCATCTGGTATGATGGAAAAGACATTGGATTTGGAGTCAAGAGACCTCAAAGATATCACTGATTAGTCATGTGACCTTATGCAAACTTATTATTTTAACATTTTAAAACTAATTTCATACCTAATCTTTCCTCTCCCGACTCAGCTCCTAATTCATAGATTTCAGAACCATGACTCTATTATTCTCTCCTCCTGGAAATTTCCTAAAAACCTGAGTCCTCCTTACCCTGGAACATCCAACCATACTTTGGGCCTTCACTCTGGAACAGTCCTGTGCCAATTTTTCCCATTTATGAGCTCCCTCTGACACATTAGCATGTCAGTTCATAATGATAGCTAAATTTTCAGTGAGAGCATTTACCTCAGAAATTTTCAAATGCTATCACCAGATCTTGATTTACTGTTTTGTTGATTGTCTAGATTTAAGAAAGTATTGGAGAAATTTTTAATAATGCAGATTAACCTTAAAAGTGTGCTCTGGGTCCATTTTCCTTCTTAAAGTGGAGATTGCTAAAATTTTTGCAGCACATTCCTGACTTGTTGCCTCCCATTTTTATTGAGGAATCCAAGCTAGCCAAACGTCATGTCCCTCCTAAATCTACTCTTGACTTTCTGAACTAGTTCAGAGAATCAAATGATTTTATCTCCTCATCCTTTTCAGCCCCTTTTTATGAGTTGTCTTTCCCTAACTAGAGGTGAGATATAGATATACATGTAGATTGATATGAGATAGAGATACAGATATATGACATGAGATAGATGTAGATATGAAAAACATATATGGATGGGAATGTAGATATAGATAGGTGTGAGATAAATAAAATATAGCTACAGATATAGATATATAAGCCCAGATTGATATGAGATAAAGTATAGATATAGATGAAGACACAATTACAGATAGATATATGAGATAGATGACAATGTAGATATAGATAGATTATATATATATGTACATATATATATAATACAGAGAGAGTATGTGAGAGAGATAAGTAGATGGAGATAGAGATTGTTTTAAGGCTTGCAAAATGCTATAAATATATATATATATATATATGTGCACACACACACACACATATATATATTTCATTGGATCCTCACAATAGCACTGTAAAGTATTTACTACTATTAGTAGGCACTTAGCCCCTCATTCAGGAATGACTGTGAAGATAAGGGTATAGAGTGTCTTGCTGTTCTACACAGAGATTCTAAATCTCCTCCTTTTACAGATGAGGAAGCTGAGGCTAAGAGATGTAAAATTACTTTCCCACCATCCTACAATTAAGTAAGGCAAGAGTCTCTGTAGCCAACACTTTGTTCAGTCATGAAGGTTATATTATTTCAACAAGAGCACACTGAGCCAGAGGAGATAGAAGCATACCTTAACTGCACATTTATAGACAGCCTTTAAAATCACTGGACTTTTCTAGGATTTGGTAGCTATTAGCAGAAATTTGTCAGATATTGTACTGCTGTTGCGTCCCAGATGATCTCACTTGCGGCCATATGGTTGATATGGTCAAAGGTCTCAGAGAAGTCACTAACTTCATCTCTCTTTCTGCTTCTGCTTAGTGCCTTGCTCTCAGTTTTGACAAGGTCCTCTCCACTAATACGGCTTATAATTACTCCACCAGCTGGTAATGGCTATAGTCAAAAGCGTCCTCTATCTGCTGACCCACCTTCTGGCAATGAAAGTTTTTGAACTGATCCAGGCTGGTACTCAGATAAGAGACCCATGGTCTGGTACCTGTACCAGCATCTGAAGCCCTTCAATCTTGGAAGAATCTGCCAGAGCTTTTGTTCCACCATCCAAGTCCCAGTCATACTACCATACTACCAAAAGGTCTCAGAGCAGGACTTTAGTGAATGGTCTTGAAAAGTACTTTCAGTGTAATGCTTGATTTCCCCTAGAAACTTGGAATCCTACTTCACCAAGTATAATGGTGAGCCTCTGGATTCAGTACTTCAGAGTTAGGATATCTTCATGATCTGAGACTAGGGATCTATAAGAAAACCTCTTGTTCTCACTTTGATTCTGTGACAGTATTCTAATAATTTCCCAATAACCATGGTAGGGTTAGAAGAGGCAATTGTAGGCAGAGGAAGAGAATTAACTGTTCAGGATCCTTTCTTTACATTCTTTCCTATAATATATATGAGGAAATTCAGGTACCCATTGTCCTTATCTATCTTTCTCCCAATCCTCCACCTTGTTCTGTCTATATACTCTTAGGTGAATTTGCAAAGGCCATCCTGATCTGACTATTTGTCCACATTTATTTACAGGAATAGCAGTTACTTCAGGCTTTCACTTTTGTCTCCTGATTTCCCTGGCTTCCTTCAAGTGAATCAGTCAATCAAGCAATTAATAAACTAAGTCTCTACCATGTGCCAGGCATTCTTCTAAGTGCTGGAATTACAAAAAGAGGCAAAAGACAGTTCCTTCCCCACAGAAGCTTACAAACAAATGGTAGGAGAAGCAAACAAAATATACAGAACAAACAATATAAAGAATAAATAGGAAATAATCACAGAGAGAAGGCATTGGAATTGAGATGAGAAAGATGAATCATTTAAAGTCTCACCTTCTTCAAGAAGAAGCCTTTCCCAGTCCTTCTACTTTCTCAATCTCAGTTCCTTCCTTCTGAGATTATTTTTAATTTATCCTGAATATATCATATTTGTACATAGAATTTGCATGTCATGTCCCATGAAACTACAAAGCTCCTTAAGTCCAAAGATTTTATTTTATTTCTTGCCTTTTTTCCTATAACTAGCATTTAGCACAGTGCAAGGCAAATAATAGGTGCTTAATAAATGCTTGTTGACTTCAAGACAACTCTATGACTATACAAGTCTTCTAATCTTATTCTGAGCTTGTTTCATTGTGGTGCTGAAAATAAGGTGTAGCTTAAAATTGGGGGCACTTACTTGAAAGAGTCAAGAGCATTACTGACTGCGTTGGCGAAATCGGTATCCGTTGGGACATTTTTATATTCTAGACAGTAAGAAGGTCTGACACCAAGGATTTCAACCTCACAGCCTAAGAAGGAAAAAAAATAAAGCATGATTACTTTCTTTAACTCTGTATGAGTCAGCTGGATGAGTTTTTAGCAAAGGCTGTGACTACCTTAAAATTAAGGTATTTAATGAGGCTGCTAGTGGCACAATGGATAGAGCACCAGCCCTGGAGTCAGGAAGGACCTGAGTTCAAATTTGGCCTCAGACACTTAACATTCCCTACCTCTGTGACCCTAGGCAAGTCACTTAACCCCAATTGCCTCAGCAAAAAATAAATAAGATAAACCACATTGATTTTCTTAAAATGAAGAAGCTAGGTAGAGCAGTGGATAGAGCACTGGTTCTGCAATTAGGAGGATCTGAGTTCAAATCCAAAGTCACTTAATAATTGTGTGTCCCTTTGGCAAGTAACTCACTTAACCCCAATTGCCTCCTAAAAACAACAACAAAATAAGAAGGCAACAAGGTATAAAAGAACATTAGATTAGGATACCTTCTCATTAATTCTTCATATGATTCTATTTTGGGATAATATCCAGTATTTAGGAACCTACTTGGCAATATTGTCACTTTTGTCATTGTTGATCTTACTAGCTATTGAAGTGTGTGTGTATAGGTAAAAAGAGGTGCTTAATAATTCCTTCCACACCTAGCATCTTGAAGAATGATTGGTAAAAAGAGATAGAGGACATTAGTGCCATTGATTGGATTGAGAAAGTAAGTTTCTACTATTAACAGGGTAGGCTTCTCTTAATTTTTTTTAAAAAAATATTTATTTAGTATTTTGTTTTCATCAATCACAAGTACAAACAATTCCTAACGTTCTTTTTTTATTTTGAGTTCCAGATTCTCTCCTTTTCCCCTTCTCATATACCCTCATTGAGAAGACAAGCAATTTGATAAAGGTTATACATGTGCAGTCATACGAAACATATTTCCATTTTTGGCATGTTGTAAAAGAAAACACAGACCCAAAACAGGAAAAATAAAGAAGTAAAAGTAAAAATCTATTCTTTGATTTACATTTAGATGACTTCATTGTTTCTTCCTTTGGTGATGAATAACATTTTTCATCATAAATACTTCAGAATTTTCTTGGATCATTGAATTGCTGAGAATAGCTAGGTCATTCACAGTTGATTGTCATGTAATATTGTTGCCACTATGTACAATGTTCTAGTTCTACTCATTTCATTTTGCATCAGCCCATGCAAGTCTTTCCAAGTTTTTTCTGAGACCATTTTGTTTATCATTTCTTATAATGCAATAGTATTCCATCAAAATTATATTCCACAAAGGAAGGAATTTGTGACCAAAGAAGAACTGGAACTCATTATTTAACACCAAATAGATAATTTTGATTATATTAAGTTAAAAAGTTTTTGTACAAATAAAACTAATGCATACAAGATTAGAGGGGAAACAATAAATTGGGAAAACATTTTTTACATTTAAGAGTCCTGATAAAGGTCTCATTTCTAAAACATATGGAGAATTAACTCAAATTTATAAGAATTCAAGCCATTTTCCAATTGATAAATGGTGCTCTAAATCACTATTGATCAGAGAAATGCAAATTAAGACAACTCTGAGATACCATTACATACCTCTCAGATTGGCTAAAATGACAGGAAATGATAATGGTGAATGTTGAAGGGGGTGTGGGAAAACTAGGACTTTAGTACATTGATGGTGGAACTGTGAATGGATCCAGCCATTCTGGAGAGCAATTTAGAGTTATGTTCAAAAAGTTATCAAATTGTGAATACAGTTTAACCCAGCAGTATTTTTACTGGGCCTATATTCTAAAGAGATCTTAGAGGAGGGAAAGGGACCCACACGTGCAAGAATGTTTGTGGCAGCCCTTTTTGTAGTGCCAGGAAACTGGAAACTGAGTGGATGCCCATCAGTTGCAGAATGGCTGAATAAGTTATGGTATATGAATGTCATGGAATATTATTGTTCTGTAAGAAACGACCAGCAGGATGATTTTAGAGAGGCCTGGAGAGACTTGCATGGACTGTTGCTAAGTGATATGAGCAAAATCAGGTGACCATTGTACATGGCAACAACAAGATTATACGATGATCAATTCTGATGCACGTGACTCTTTCCAACAATGAGACAATAGAGGCTAGTTCCAGTGATCTTGTGATGAAGAGAGACATCTACACCCAGAGAGAGAACTGAGAACTGAGTGTGGACCACAACATAGTATTTTCACTCTTTTTGTTGTTGTTTGCTTGCATTTTGTTTTTCTTATGTTTTTTTTTCCTTTTTTGATCTGATTTTTCTTGTGCAGCAAGACAATTGTATAAATATATATATGCATATATTGGATTTAACATATATTTTAATATGTTAAAATATTTTGGATTATTTGCCATGTAGGGGAGGAGGTGGGGGGAAGAAGGGGGAAATTTGGGACATAAGGTTTTCCAAGAGTCAATGTTGAAAAATTATCCATGCATTTTTTTAAAATTTTTTTTTAAATTTTTTTTTAAATTTTAAGCTTTTTATTTGTATAACATATGTATGGGTAGTTCCCCAACCTTGATCTTTACAAAGCTTTCCAATACAAATTTTACCCCCAGTCCCCTCCCCTCCCCTAGATGGCAGGAAGTCCACTACATGTTAATAATGTTGAAATGCTTGAGAAGTTATGCAAGAAAAATCCTATCTACAAGAAAAAAAAAGAATCAGAGAAAGGCAACACAATGCAAGCAAATGTCAATAGAGATCATGAAAATGTTACGTTGTGGTCCATATTTCATGTCCCTCTTTCTGGGTGTATATGGTTTTCTTCAGTGAACAATTGGAACTGGTTTGAGACAATTCTTTATTGCAGAGAGCCATGTCCATCAGAATTGATCATCATGTAATACTGTTGTTGCTGTGCATGATGATCTCCTGGTTCTGCTCGTTTCACTCAGCATCAGTTCATGCAAGTCTCTCCAGGCCTCTCTGAAATCGTCCTGCTGGTCGTTTCTTACAGAACAATAATATTCCATAACATTCATATACCATAATTTATTCAGCCACTCTCCAATTGATGGGCATCCCTTCAGTTTCCAGTTTCTAGCCACTACAAAAAGGGCTGCCACAAACATTCTTGCACA
>JAJPUD010001228.1:0-32016 GCA_023553655.1 Myrmecobius fasciatus
AAAAAAAACAGTTTCCATCTTCATAATATATAAGAACTGTCAAGATATAGTAACCTTAGATTAGATGGCACACAAAACTGGAGGACTGAGGTGATTGGAATGAGCACTACAAATATCATTGTGTGCTTATTTTATAATTGAGTAAACTGAAGTTCAGAGAAAATAAGTGATTTTCTCATCATCATGTGACTCATAAATACTGGAAATAGTGTTCAAACTAAGGTCTTTCTTGATTGCAAGTTCAGCACTTTGCCCATTAAATCATACTGTCTTTTAGGTTTCATTAATGAAACCATATTGATTATAAGCTTTTTTAACAGAAGAAGAGTGGAAATGATCTATGGTCCTCCCATATTATGTGCTCTGGTTAGAAATCATCTGGACTTTGTTTTATAATTCTGATATCCTTATCTTACTGCAGAGTCTGTGACACTCTGTGAATATTTTATCCCCTTACCAATTGTAACTTCGCAACAGCCAGAGACCCTGACTCAACTAAACTTTATATCTCCCCTAGCCATTAGCAAAATTCTTTGCATTCAATAAATGTTCTTAATACTTATTGATTGGTTGTTATTTTCAATACTAGATACCACATTTTGGAAAGGACATTCATATGTTTCTATAGAGGCAAGAAAAAAAAAAAAAAAAAAAAAACATGAACAGACTCAAATCATGCCAAAGGAATATCAGTCGGATGAAATGAAGGTGGCTTAGTCTCATTGAAAACAGAACTCAGAGGGAACATAACAGATGTCTTCAAATATTTGAGGGGCTGATATGGGAATTTATTTTCCTTGGTTATGGAGAACAGATGGAAAACAAGTGAATGAAATGCACAGAGAGCAGGCTTTCAGTTTTATATAAGGAAACATTTCCTAACAATTAGAACCATACTTAGATGGAACAGATTGCCTTGGAATGCAATGAGTTACCTGTCTTTGGAGATACTGAAACAGAAGCTGGATGTGTCTGCAAAACTATATCAGAAACTTTCTTCTTTTAAATATTGCTTTCATTTTATAATACATAATCATTATAAATATAATGCATTTGTATGCTAAAATATATGAATAAACAAATGAATCATAATGAAAATATGTCAGAAAGTACAACAGGATTTGAGACAGAAGAGTGTGAGTGAAATTCGAGGAGAAATTTAGTTAGTGGGAAACAGCTGGATTAAGTTGATTGATTATATCAGCATTTCTCCCAGGAACTAACTACAGATAGGATATTTAGAAGAGTCAGCCAGCTACTGTCAATCAACAAGAATTTAGTGAATGCTTACTCTTTGCCAGCTCCTGGGATAAGATACAAAGAAAGGAAAAAACCAAAATCCTTGAGGGATCTCTCATTCAAATTAGGAAGACAACATATGAGCAACAGTATATATACAAGATATAAGCAGAGTAAATGGAATGTAATCATAGGAGGAATGCACTGGTGATAGTGAGGAAGGGGATAATGTTGAACCAGAAAAGGCCTCCTGGAGAAAGTGGAATGACCTGCGTCTGGGAAATCCAAAAGATAGAGGTAAAGAGGGGGAGCATTCTAAGTATAAGGGACAATTATAGCAAATACATGGAGTGGAAGGTGAATTATGAGGAGCAGTAAGTGTAGCTGTATTGTAGAATAATGGAGGGAAGGAAAAGAGAGTGGAAAGGTTAAAAAAAGAAGTCACATTGGAGTGGTGTATTTATTATTAGTTAGACTGGCTTTTATGTTTTGACAATGGGAAGGGATGCGGGAGAGGAAGAAGATACAGAACCCAGGTAAATAGTGTGGGATTAGCTGAGTATCATTGTGGTAGTATTGTCATTTTTATTATATTGGCATGTCCCAGCCATGAACTCTAAATATTCCTCTATCTCATTAAGTTCTTCTTTATTTCTTTAAGGAGAATTATGGAAATGAATAGTAACAGTAGTAACAAAAAGGACAGAGGCAATTGCAGGAGATAAAATAGATTATTTTGATTACATGAAAAGCTTTTGTACAAACAGAATTAATGCATCTAGGGTAAGAAGGGAAGTAGTCAACTGGGGAAAATAGTCTGCATAAAACATCTCTAATAAGGATTTGCTGTCCAAGATATACAGAAAACTAACAGAAATATATAAATCCAAAAACCATTCCCCAATTTTCAAAAATTTTTCCAAAAAAAGCAAACTAATAATAGTTAAAGTTAAAATATTTAATAGTAAGAAAAATGCTAACTAAAACAGCCCTGAGGTTTTACTTCATATCAGGCAAATTAGCAAAGAGGACAAAAGATAGAAATTATCAGTTTTGTAGAAAAGCTAAAACTATCTTAAGACAGGCACATTAATCCATTATTGGTAAAACTGAATTAATAAAAAAAAACTTTCTGTAAAACAATTTGGAATTATGCAAATAAAGTGGCTAATATGTTCATTTCTTTTGACCTAGAGATTCCACTAAGAGGCTTATACTCCATGAAGGACATTAATGAGAAGAAAGTCCCCATACACATCAAAATATTTATAGCAGCACTTTTTTTGGTAGTAGCTAAGAATCAAAGACAATATAAAGATTCACTAATTGTGGAAAGGCTAAACAAATCATGGCACATGAAATGGAATGGAATGTAAATGTACTATAAAACATGAAAAACATGAATACAGAGTAACATTGAATGACTTACATATATTAATATAAAGTGAAGTAAGCAGAACTAGGAAGAAAATGTGCACAATGACTACAACAATGTTATCAGAAAGAACTACTACAATATAAGTAAAATTGAATGCTGTACAAAATTAAAAAGAACAAGCTTGGCTCCAAAAAATAAATATGAGAACATAATACCCCCCCTTTTATTTTTGCAAAGATTTGTGGGATGTGGGGCCCAGTTTGGAAAGCATTTTGTATATGTTATTTCATTTGATCCTTAAAAAATAACTAAGAGGTTGATAATGCATTTCTTATTATTCCTCTCCCCATTTTATAAATAAGGATTAGGCTCAGAGAGATAGTCTAATGCCACACAACTTAGAAATGATAAAGCCAGCACTTGAACCTAGGATCTACTTTGAGAATTTTCCGAGCTTGAACTTTTCCTTCTCTTTGTCAAAATGAACTTTGATGGACATGCCCTAAGAGAAGGGGAATGATCTAAGATATGCTATTAGAGATGTAGTTTTTGCTGATCCTGATGTTGCTTTATGTACCTGGACATTGAGACAGCTTTGCCAACATAGTCACCAAATACAAGAATTGTCCAGAGAAAAAATAATAAAATTTAATTTTGGAAGGGTCATCTGCTTTCACCCAAATCTAGACAGAAATTTTTAAAAATCCAACCCAATTCCTTTTTTCTTTTTTTGTTTTCAATATTTATTTTTATGATTTTGATTTCTATTTTTTCCTCCCTTCTCCCCCAAATGACAAGCAATCTAATATTCACATACAATCATATTAAATATATTTCCACATTGGTTATGTTGTGAAAGAAGCAGAACAAAAGGGAAAAGGCATATGAGAGGGAAGAAAAGCAAAAAAAAATGAAAATAGAATGTTTCAATCTGCATTTAGATTCCATAGTTCTTTCTCTGAATGTGGATAGCATTTTCTATCATGAGTCTTTTGGAATTGTCTTAGATCACTGTACTGCTAAGAAGAGCAAAGTCTGTCAGAGCTAATCATTGTACAATGTTCTTGTTACTATGTACAATGTTCTTCTGGATCTGCTCATTTCACTCAGTATCAATTCATGTAGATCATTAAAAGTTTCATATCTTTTCAAATTGTTAGCTGATTCTATTTCTTCCATTTTATACTTTTGTATTTAATTTTTTTAAACCTAAACATAAGCATTCCTATTAAATTTCCTCTCTTAGCAATGCTCTATGGTTGTAACCTTGAAATATCACAACCTCCAAAGAATCAAAATTTTGGATAAAGGGCAATGAAAACACAGATTAAAGGTCAGGAGAGAAGTTAGGCCTGGCTAAGTACATTTGAGAATCATCAGCATAGAAATGATAATTTAATCCATGGAAATTGATAAAAATCACTCTGCAAAATAGAATGGAGAGAAAAGAGAAGAGAGCTAAGAACATAACTTCTTTGGAGACCCATGAATTAATGGACATGACTTAGATGAAGATCCAGCAAAGAAGAAGATATAGTCAGAGAGGTACAAGGAGAACCTGGACAGATTAATGTTTTGAGAACTTAAAGAGAAGAAAATATCAAATTAACAAGCATTTATTAAGTGCTTATTATATGCTAGGCATTGTGTTAAGCTCTGAAGATGCAAATAGAAATAAAAAAGATAGTTCCTACCCACAAGAAGCCTTCATTCTAATGGATGAAAACAACTCGTAAAAGGGAGGTAAAAAGATTGGGGAAAGAGGTACCAATGAGGAATATGGCAGCAAAATACTGAGAGTGAAACATGACTGGTCTGGGTCCTTCTTTAAAATGGAGGCTTTGGGAGAAACTCACTAAAGGAAGAAGAAAGGGAATGCAAGACTAAAGGGAAGGGGCAGCTAGGCGGTGCAGTGGATAAAGCACCAGCCTTGAAGTCAGGAGGACCTAAGTTCAAATGTGGTCTCAGACACTTAACATTCCCTAGCTGTGTGACCCTGGGCAAGTCACTTAACCCCAATTGCCTCAGGAAAAAAAAAAGACTAAAGGGAGTAGGCAGTTGAAGTATGGTGGTAAAATCTGTTGAGTATCAAGGAGAATAAGTGTGATGGACAGTGGCAAACTCCTCCAGTATCTATAATCTCTGTGTCATCCACACTCACTCCAGATATACAATCAATTTCTAAATATCATCATCCTATCTTTCTACTCACATAGTCACTATCCTGACTCAAGATTCCATCCACTCTTACTTGGACTATTGAAGCACAGTGATTTCCTAATTAGTCACCTTGTCTCAAGTCTTTTCCTATTACAATCTATCTTCTCCATAAAAGACAAAGGGATTTCCCCTAAAATACAGGTATGACTATGTCACTTCCCTAGTCATTAAGTTTCCTAGCCTTTTAAGGATCAATATAAATACTTTTTGGTAGTTAAGAAATTTTCAAACTTTCCCCAATTTATCCTCTGAATCCTCTTACACATTATTACCTTTCACTCATTCTATGTATATCCCAATGAAACTGGAAATCCTCTGTATCCTATCTGCTATCCTTCATTTTTGGAATGAATAATTTCTTTACCTTTGCATATTAGAATCTTTTAGTTTCTTTTGAAGTTCAGCTCAAGTACTAACTTCTACATGGAGCTTTTTCTGATTCCCCCTCCCCATTCCTCCAATGCTCTAAACTTTACTCCTTAAAATTACCTTGTATTGATTTTGTGTTTATAAATGTACACAGACACACACATGCACTTACTATGCCCTCTCCCTTTCATTGAGTGGAAACTCCTAGAAGGCAGAGATATTTATATTTCTTTTTATTCTTTAGCACAGTAGTGTCAAACAC
Source organism: Myrmecobius fasciatus (assembly GCA_023553655.1). NCBI lineage: Eukaryota > Metazoa > Chordata > Mammalia > Dasyuromorphia > Myrmecobiidae > Myrmecobius > Myrmecobius fasciatus. Next base: position 5,469 of record JAJPUD010001228.1, read on the forward strand.
AAATGGAAATGAATCTTTGCTGGTTACACATTGATTTAGAAAACCACAAATTAGCAATATCTTGGTTGTATTGTATTTATATTTCTTTTCTTAAACATTCCCCAATTATATTTTAATCTGGTTCAGACCTCACAGATATGAAGCCCTTTGCAGCTAGCAGATTTTGAGTTGGACCCTTCTTCATCTAAGACAGGATTTGACTCAGCAATAAATGCTTGTTGATGGACTGATGTCTGTAAAAGAAAGTTATTGGGCTAAATGATTTCTAAGATCCCATCCAACTTCAGTTCCTACATGACTGTCTCTAAGGATTGTTCTAAGAAAATCACTTTGCAAACAGGAAAATACCATATAAAATGTGAATTTTTTACCATGATAAATTTGATAATCTGTAACTTTTTTAAGGGCAGGAAAAATTTCATTTTCTATCTTTTATCTTCAGCACCTAGAACATAACCTGGCACAGAATGGTGATTAATAAATTATTGTTGAAGATTGATTATCCTGTCCAGCTCTGAGACCCTATGATACACTTGAATCCTTCAAGGATATATGATATCATCAGGGTGGATGTGTCTTCCACTGAGGGAGATTGCAAGCCTTCTGTGTCTTTGCAAATAGACTGTCTTCATGATTGCTAAAGCCAAAGTAATCCATCACTTCCATTGTGTCTAATCTTCCATTGTGAGAGTCTGAATTTAATTAGGCAACCTCTTAGGGTGACAGATATCCACACCTGAAACCTTTCCAGTTTGTAGTTCCTCAACAAAGTTTTTGAAAACCCAGTCACAAATTTAATGAAGTGAAGCTGACATCTTATATAGATCTTATTTTGTCTATATAGTGCATTCAAAACTTAAAAATGAACTCTGATTTGTAACATATTTACTGTAATATCAGACTTACATCAAAATAAAATTATTTTTAGTGTGGAAAAAAAAGAAAACCCAGAGTCACCCATATACTGAAATGAGGCTGCAAAGAAAGACTGTGTGAAGGGTGGGGTGCTTCTTAACTTTTTGTTTGTTTTCTGGCTCTGGGTTTGCATGGAGGAGATTCAATATTGGGGGCTACTCAACAAAATATTACTCCTTTTGGCTTATAATTGTCTCCACTCAGAATTTACTTTAAGCAGTCTCTTAATAGAGTTTATGCATAGTTTGTGTCTAAGTTTTCACAGTTGTGAATAACATATTCCCTAGATCCTATAGTAGAATTTAGGGTAATAAATGGAATTAGGTTCAAGACACTCTTTTTCACTCCATAGAAAAGAGAAAGAGGACACTTAGCACACAGTGCTTCCCAGAAAGGAAGCATTTAACTTATTGATGAACATATTCCATGCATTTTTTCAGTCAGTTCCTGTGACTATAAATATTGTGTTCTGTTCAGATCTCTGTGTCTCTCTGTATATATATATGTGTGTGTGTGTGTGTGTGTGTGTGCATGCCCCTTTTAATATTTCTATCAGAGATGTCTTCTATGTATTCATAAACAATACTGATAGACTTTTTGAGTCCATGGTTGCTTACTGGTTCCTTTTTGGGGGGGAGGGGCGGTAAATATAACATCTGTGATATTTTTCACCCAGTTGTCTAGAATCATGATCAGTCATTGCATTGATCAAAGTTCTTCCGAGTTTATTTTTCTTTACAACTTATTATCATATAAATTATTCTCTTGGTTGTTTATTTCACTCTGTATCAATTCATATAAGCCTAGTGATATTGTATTTTATTGTCATACTATAATTTGTTCAGCCCTACTTATATCAATGGCACTCCTTGATTTTCCAATTCTTAGCTAAAATAAAAAGAGCTTCTGTGAATCTGGAGTCCCAAAGACTTGAGTGAAAATTCTGAGACACTTAATAGCTGTGTGAATATGGGCAACTTAGTTAACTTCTGCAAATCCTTGCCTCTTTAAAATTTTTTCTTTTACTATTTTGAACCAAATAATCCTCAAAAAATGCACATTTCAATACGCAAAGCGTAAAATGCAGTACTTCACATAAAACTGAATTTCAGTTCCATAGTTTTTTTGGGGTTTTTTGTTGTTGTTAAAGCAATTGGGGTTAAGTGATTTGCTCAGGGTCACACAGATAGGAAGTATTAAGCATCTGAATCCACATTTGAATTCAGGTCCTCCTGACTTCAGGGCTGATGCTCTATCTACTGTGCCACCTAGCTGCCCCTGTTCCATAGTTTCTTGAAAGGAGTATTAAATGTGACAAAATAGTAACAAAATTGTTTATGTCTCCTTCTTAAATTCCTTGTTTTCTTAATATGTATATATACACACATATATGCATACACATGTAGTCAAATATTTCATTGATAGAAATACAAAAAAAGAAGGAAAAAAAGACTCACTAATCATTAAATCAACTCTCTCATCTCTCATGAATCAAAACCCTTACTTGTAACAAATAAATTTAATCAAGCTAAAGAAATCAACACATTGCCTGTGTGTGAAAATTAATCTCATTCTGTACCTTGTCTATAATTTCTTTGCCAAGGTGTGGGAGGCATGCTGTATCTCTAATCTTTTGAAGTTTTGATTGATCACTCTGTTGATCACAATTCAGAAGTCTTTCAAATAATGTAGTCATCATGTAAATTACTCTTCTGATTCTGCTCATTTCACTCTGAATAAATTCATAACAAGTCTTCCCAAGTTTTTCTGGGTATTTTACCATTTTTTATGATACAATAATAGCCCCTACTAATATTCGCATTCCACAATTGATTCATTCATATCCCAGCTTCTGGATCTTTGCTACAACTAAAAGTGCTGCTTTTCTCTTTCCTTGATCTTTTGGAGTGTATATTCCTATTAGACATAACTGTTCAAAGATGCACAAAATTTAGTGACTTTTGGGGTAAATTCTGAATTTTTAAAAGAAGGATTGTGTTAATTTGTAGCTCCAACCAATAGTGTATTACCCTATTTATCTTCCCACAACACCTCTAACAACTGTCAATTTCTTTTTGTCATCTTTACCTTTTTCTGTATCTCTATTTCTAGCATTCTACCATCATCATTGAGAAAATAGAAGATTATATGAGAGCAAAGAACATTTTGTATTTTATATTACAACCTATTCAATGAATAACCATAATACAAAAGTGTATCACCCAGTCACCTTCTGGAGATCGTCTGATCCCTGGAAAACAAATAGAGTCTGTCACTGGGCATTTTCAGATTGGTAAAAATCTGCCACAGTTTGTATTTCATTAATGTCTTTTCCTTGAGAATCCAGGGTCATAATCATAGTTAGTAACTACTAGGGCCAGGCACTGGGGTATACAAAAACAAAAGCCAAATAGTTTCTGCTCTCAAAGAATTTCGGTTCTAAAGGGGGAGACAGATAAGCAAATATCGTATCTATACAAAATAAAAACAAGATGATTTGGAATTGGCTGGGGTAAAAGTATTAACAACTAGGGAAATCAGTATATGATGTATGTATTGGGTGACATATAACTGAATCTTTAAGGAAACTGAGAATTCTAAGAGTTTGAGGTGAGGAGGAATTGAATTACAAGTATGGAGGCCTCAACCCCTCAGGAATATCATATATAGGGAAAAGAAAATAGGCTACTTTGGATGGACCAAAGAATGTAGAAAGGAGAGTAATGTATTTAGAAGGCTGAGATGGTCAGTTGGGGGCAGGTTGTAAAAGGGCTTAAATCAAATAATATTTATATTTTATCTTAGGGGCAATTGGAGTTATTTGAGTAGAGAAATGTAGGGGTTGGGGGAAGGGATGGTTAGAGATTGAAGAAACTGGAGACAGAACAATTAGGAAGCTATCACAATAGGATAGAGGTGACAAGGACCAGAACTAGGGTAATTTACATGAATGGAAAGGAGACAGATAAAAGAGATGCTATTGTTATTCAGTTGTGTCTGACTCATTGTGACACCCTTTGGGGTTTTCTTGGCAAAGATACTGGAGAGGTTTGCTGTTTCCTTTTCCAGATTATGTTACAGATGAGGAAACTGAGGACTTTGTTCAGGGTCACTGAATAGCTAGTAAGTATCTGAGGCCAGATTTGAACTCACAAAAATGAATCTTTCTGACTCAAGACCCACACTCTATCCAGTCTAACTATCTAGACTTAGCAAACTAGATATGGAGAGGGGAAGGAGAGACATGAAGGAGAAGGCAAAGTCAAAAGATGATACCAAGATAACAACAACAATAACAATTACAACAATAAAACAATCTAAGGTCATCTTTGCACTTTGATAAGGACCTAACATAGGACTTTTGTGGTGGAGTCTTAAGGAGGGAAGAGGAAAAAAGGAAATAGATATTTATATAACACCTACTATATGTCTGGGCTGTGCTAAGTGCTTTTTACAAAAATAATCTTATTTAAATCTCACCATAAACATGAGATAGGTACTGTTATTATTCCTATTTTACATATGAACAAACAGAGGCAATCAAAGGTTAAATGACTTGCCCAGCATCACACATCTAGTAAGTATCTGAGACAGGTTTGAATTCACATCTTCCTCATTCCAGGCCTACTGTTCTTTCCATTAAGCTCCTTAGCTGCTTTCAGAGAGCTTTGTTTGAAATCTGACCAGCTAGATTATCCTGAGAGCATATGTAAATGAAATTACATAGAGGATAACAAATAAATAAGAAATGAAAATGATATGTTTGTTGAATCATTCATCAGTTCATAAACTCCTTGAGGATAGAGACTATATTTTGACTCTTTTTGTATCCCTAGCACTTAGCAAAGTACTTGGTATATAGTAAATGCTAATAAATATTGATTGATTTTCTACTGTGAATAGTTCTCATCAGCAGTGATCCATCACATTTTGGTGTTAGCATTATTTGGTATTACAATTTGAGTGTCATATATATATACATATGTATGTATATATATATTACACAATGTCACTTAAGAAGATGACATTGGGGTGAGTAGCTTGACCTGGCCAAAAAGATAAAGAAGATAATAGAGATGCCACAATGCTAATATCATTCAAGGATTCCAAAGATATCTCAAAGAATAAAAAAATATATTTACCCCAAAATGGGCATCAATAAGCACTGACAACTATGGACCTATTAAAAACTATAGAATTTTTATCACTATTGCCTATGCTTACTTTGAGGATATCTTTGATGGAAATATGAAAAGGGACCATCTAAGCAAGTTAGATTTTTTCTTTTCTAGAACATTTATCTACAGTTGCATGTATAATTAAGAAGTCCATGGAATGTGTCAATCAACAAGTTTTTATTAAATGCTTTTTCTGAAGCAATATACTGACTCTTGGGTATCAAAGAAAGGCATCAAAAAAAAATGAAACAAACAGCAACTATAGCAAAACACACAGAGTCCCTGTCCTCAAGGAATATACATTCTAATGGTAGAGATAACATAAATATGTAGGGATGTACAAGACATATGCAAAATATATTAAGGTAATTTGAAACAGCATTAGCAGCTGAAGGGACTAGGAAAGGCTCCTGGCAGAAGATAGAATTTGAGCTGAATTTTAAAGGAAGCTAGGAAAAATAAGAGGCAGAGATAAAGGGGTTGAACACTGCAAGTATGGTGGACTCCCAGTGCAAAGGAACGTCTTATTGTATTTAAGGCTTGTTAAAAAAATTTCACACTCAATATAATAAAACATAGGCTTTAAATACCTATAAAATACTACAAAGTGTTTTACATACATATATTAAAATTATATGAGATTCTTTGACAGATATTAGTGAAGAAATAATTTTATTCATGAATTGATTCATAGTTAATATCAAATAAAGGATGAAATAGAGATGTACTATAGTGGGGAAGTGGGGGAGCAGAGAGATGGATTTGCAGCCAGGAGACCTGAGTTTGCATTCTGTTTCAACCATTTACTTCTTGTATGATCCCAGCAATCAATTAATTAATATGTATTTATTTATTAAGGACTTAGTTTGTGCCATGCACAACACTGGGGATACAGAGACAAAGAAACTAACATTTTTTTTTTATCTCAAGGAGCTCACATTCTTACCTTCCATGAACATAGGGTGACTGGTAATGTTATGGAGATGTTCTATACAAAGACTAAACAAAAAGGTTTTTTATTGATATAGTTTCCCAGGGACTTTTTCTATAGAAGACATTGTATCAAATCCAGTGAGTTGGAATGCTTTAAGGCTCTTCCCTTCTGAATAAATTACAAGTTATTTGAAAGACATAATTATCACACTAGAAAAAGGAAGAAAATGCATATTGGCCAGATTATGCCATTTATATGAAAGGAAATCATATTTTTTAAAATTTATTTACCATTGCATGTGTGTCTATTGTCTATCTCTCTCTATCTAGATGTAGGACATACACACAATTCCTGCTCTCCTACCCCTACCAATATACATCTACGCCTTGAATAAGCGTTGAAGATAGATAATAAAATAGACCCAGAATTGAGCAGGATGAAGGAACTGAACTAATTCGCATGTGAAAAATTATATAGCACTTTCAATGATGCCAAAATGATTGCTCCTATACATTTTCATCATATGGCAGTGAATCAATACATTGTGGAATAAAATTTCAGAAAGACAAAAATATCAGGTGATCCAAAGGGTAGTAATAGAAAGAAAAGACTCTGGCATATCCACAGGGATGAGTTGTGTGCAAGAAGTGTGTGTTAGACACCACTAGACACTATGACCAGGAAAGGGAGTGAGCTGGCTATAACACAAGAATGAGTAGCACATGTGCTGCTCCAATGCTATTCCCAATTTCTCTCCTTCCACCCCTCAAGATGAAAAGAGCCAGAGGAAAACCCAAATCATTGGGTGGATCTGCTACAAAGATTTTACAGAAGGATGTGGACAAGAATCTTGCAGGATGGGAAGAGGTTGCAGTAGAGGGAATATTGTGCCTAAGAGGCCATGGATTATTGAAGTATGCAAGAAGAGAAGGATTGTGATATGACTTAGAATGTACCAACTTAATTTTTTTTCTTTTGTTATCCCACTTATTTTTAATCTTACTCCATGTTCCCAAATATACTTTCTCTGCCTTTGCTCCTATATTATTTTTCCTCTTTGATTCACACACCTGCAAAAAGGAAACATAATTACAAAAGTAGCTTTGAATAAAGTTACAAAGAATAAGATTTATATTTCCATGATTCATGATGTACACAGAGACATTTTAGGAAGGATGAAATAAAATTGGGGGGGGGCTGTCCAGCTGTGTTACAGGTATTAACCCCCGGGTAAAACAAAGAAAGATCCAGAATCTTTCATTGTTTGGTGGACCCTTCCAATCCAATGTTAAAATAATTTATTTTTCTGAAGTTGGTATTGGCTAGTACTCATGGACCTTGTGGAAATACATTTTAAAGAACAACTCCCTGAGTTAGAGGAGAAAGCCTTTCATCTGAATGGTGACTACAAAAAAGGAAGACCAATTTAGGAGGAGAATGACTGGAGAGGGAAAAATAGCGATTCTGCAATTTTCCCAATACCTAAAAGTAGAGTCGACAACCGCAATATATCTTTCTCTTTCTTTCCTATAATTAGGGGAAAAAAGAGTCAATTTTCTTAACCCTTACTTTAGTGGTTCCAGAAAATAAGACTCTGGTAAAGATGAATCTTCAGATATATTTGCAAATTGCATGCTTGATGCTAAAGAAGTAGAAATTTGAGGCAAATGTGTTAGAAAGTAGGAAATTTTTGCTGCTGAAAATTTTTCTCTTTGTTCCTAGACTGGCTCTGAAATTTATCATCCTTTTATTAACATGTGTGTCCCTAAGTCAATCTGGTTTATACTATTCCTGATTCCATTAGTTAAAAAAAAAGCCATAATCATTAGAAAGGGACCCTAATAGGGTAGAATAAGCAATGTGCCTCCCAATAATTAAGATGCAGACAAAAACCGAGTTCTGTTTGGGGGGGGTGTGATGTGGGTGGGAGCCCCGAAACAACCCCCTCCTGCTCCATTATTCCACTGATCTAAAAACATTTACATCTTCTTTGTTGAGTAGCTTCCAGTAGAAATTTTATAAACAGGGTGCAACTCTATTACAACTGAATTCTAACAAGTCACTCTGTGTTGCTAGAAGCATCAGTTTTATTTCACAGCCCAAAAGAAAGAGGAAAAAAAAACTTTTTCTGTTTTTTTTTAAACCTTAGTCTATCATACATCAAATCTGTCAGGCTTTTTCATTAAAGTTCATGGCTTTTAAGGTTCATTGTAAATAACTCAAATTGATTTTTACAAAAGAGGGAAAAGCCATACTCTGATGTTGAGAGTTGCCCACTGTAATAATATTCTTTGTTGAGATTTCTCAAGTTGTTTTCCTGAAGGGGACAAAAAGCATTTGTCTAAATGGATACATAAGTAGACAAAAAAGAAAGAAAGAAAGAAAAGAAATCCAAAACAACATAATGTTTTGGAGCCAGGGCTGATTCTGTAGCTGATTGTGACTGGATTTACTTCATTTTTCAAAATGATGGAATTTTGAACTTTTAAAAAAATTTTCTTAAATTAATATGCCATCTACATTTATCAAGAAAATTAGAGGCTCAACAATTACCTGGCTATAAAATACAAGAAGTTATGTCCAGCTGCTTGCTCACAATAAGAGCAATGCATTTGGAGCACTGATCACCATGTGGATATTTTCAAACAGCAATCCCTGGGATTTTTCTTTTTAAGGAGAATAACAAAAGACCTTCTCTTTTAATCAGACATGGTCATGAGATAGGGTAACATCCAGCAGAGACCTCAGATTTTCTTCTAATCTTATCCATCCATTTTGTTTTATTATTAGCATTCTGCTTATTTTTTCCCCTTGAAGTTGTGGATACTGGTGCTATCTTACCCTGTCAGGCAGCAGATCATAGTTAGGAGGTCTGAGGTCAGCCATCTTGAAATCCCTCCTGTGATTAATTAATTAGCATTGTTAGGACTGTCAGCCTATTTTTGGATTACTTTCATTCCCTTGCTTTTCTGAGAATACAATGAGTTACAAAGTACTTCTCAGGTTTGAAAAAAACACTGGTGAGCTTAAATCCATAAATTGCTATTTCAGCCACACTTAGAAAGAAATCTAAATTCAAAGACCTGACCCAAATGGCAACTCCTTCATTACAACTCCCATGAACTTTCCAATTGGTGGTATCCTCTCCCTTCTTTGAACTTCCATTACATTTGTTTGGCATTTCTCTAGCAGCACTTACCATGTTCTTCATTATCTCAAAATTATTTTGTATACTGGTTTTATCCTTTCTGCTAGACTATAAGCTCTCTGAATGCAAACCATTTCATTCAGCTTGTATACTCCATAAGTTGGTTCCTCTTTCCTAGTAGATAATCAATAAGTATTTATGGAATGAATGAATGAATGGTGTCTGGAACATTGGTTTTCATCTTTATACATTTTGGATGTTGGATTGTGCTTGATCAAGCAAAGAACAATTCAATTTTCCTTGGTAAATATTACTTTTTTAATATTGTATTTGATATATCAGTTGCAGAGTATTTTTTTGATGCATTCCATGCATCAAAAACTACTGGAAGAAAATGTGATGCAGTGAAAAGTTAGCGAAACTCTACCCTGTGGCCCTGAATTAAAATCTTAGCTCTGTTTCTTAAAAATCTGTATAACTCTGGACCTCAGTTTCTTCAGTTGTAAAGTGAAGGGGGTTAGACTGGATGCCTTTCTGAATTGTAGTTCTGAATTTATAACCCTATAATGCAACTGCAGGAAACCCACAAATTTCCTTGCGGGCTTCTTTGTCCAGCTGCCTTTTGACCTTCATTGAAAACATTCCATAGCATCACATTCATCATCATCAGCAGCAGCAACAGTAGCAGCATCACCAACACCCCAAGAATTATTAGGAATGAAAATGTGTCAGGTAAAAAGCCTTTGGCATATCTTCTAGTTGACTTATCTTCTAGGTCAATCAGTTGATCAACCTTTACTAATCTCTGTTAGGTACTGTAGTAACTGCTAGGGATACTAAAGAAGTAAAATGTAGTTCCTGACCACAAGGAGCTTGCAATCTATTGAGCAAACAAATATATTCAATATATACAAAGCAAATTATATATAGGATAAGTTGTTATTCAGTGTATGACTCTTTGTGAAGCCATTTGGGATCTTCTTGGCAAAGATAATTGAGGGATTTGTCATTTCCTTCTCCAACTCATTTTACAGGTAAGAAAACTGAGGCAAACAGGATGAAGTGACTCAGAGTCATATAGTTGGTAAATATGTGAGGTTGTATTTTAATTCAAGTCTTCTTGATTCTGGGTCTGGTGCTCTTTCTATTTCAATCCCTAGCTATTAATATATAGAATAAGTAGGAAATAATTTAAAGGGGAAGATATAAGAAAGATTGGGAATTGCTTAGAAGATGGGAATTTAATTGGACTTGAAGGATGAGGGGTGAGAGCATTCCAGGCATGAGAAACAAACAACCAGAGAAAATGCCTGTATTTGAGACTGAGTGTCTTGTTAGTAGAACAATAAGGAGATCAGTGTTACTAGATTGAAAAGTACATGGTGAGGAGTATAGTGTGAGGAGACTAGACAGCTGGGACTCGGGAAAATTTAGGTTGCAAGTGGCTTTGAACTCCCCCAAAAGAATTTGTATTTGATCCAGAGCACAATAGAGAACCAATGGAGTTTACTGAGTGTGGGGGGGAGAATGACATGGTTGAAGACGGTGCTTTAGGAAAATCACTTTGATGGCTAAATGGAAGATGGTTGTAGTGGAAAGAGACTTGTGGTAGGCAAATCCACTGTCAGGCATTACATAATCCAAGTATGAATTAATGAGGGCTTGTAGCAGTACCATGGCAGTGGCTGGAGAGAAGGGAGTATAGCTGAGAAATGTTGTAAAGCTTGGTGATAGATTAGATATGGAAGGTAGGAGAGAGGGAGGAATTAAGGATGATGTCTAGATTACTTGAGGGAATGTTGCCTTTGATAGTGATAGGGAAGTTGGAGCAGGGGAAAGTTTAGGGAGAAAGATAATGAATTAGGTTTTTAACCTATTGAGTTTATAATGTCCAGAGGACATCCAGTTTGGGATGTTTAACAGGCAGATGGAGATGTGAGACTGGACATCAGTAGAAAAATTAGAGAAGGCAAGGTAGATTTGAGAATCATCATCACAAAGATAATAATTAAATCCAGGGGAGCTAATGAGATAACTAAGTAAAGTGGCATTGAAGTAGAAAAAGAGGACTCAGGACAGAACTCCATGGTCTAAAAGGTTAGAGGACATGACCTAGATGAGGATCCAGCAAAGGGGACTGTAGGAGAACCAGGAGAGTATGGTATTCTCAAAATTGGGAGAAGAGAATATCAAGGAAGATAAAATGATCAGGAGTATCAAGGGCTACAAAGAAATTGAGAAGAATGAGGATTTAGTTAAGCCCATAGGATTTGTCGATTAAGAGATCATTGTTAACTTTGGAGAGAATAGTTTTAGTGGAATGATAGAAACTAGATAGGAAGGGGTGAAGTGAATAAAACTAGAGAAAATAAGAAGAGGCACCTACTATAAATGGCCCCTTTGAAGAGTTTGGCCAAAAAAGACAAGAGATATAGGAAGATAATTTATAAGGATGGAATGATCAAGTGAGGTCTTTTTCCAGAATGGAGGAGACATGGATATGTTTGTAGGTAGTAGGTAAGAAACCAGTAGACAAGGGAAGATTGAAAATAAATTATAGGGGCAGCTAGGTGGCGCAGTGGTTAGAGCACCAGCCCTGAAGTCAGGAGGACCTGAGTTCAAATCTGGTCTCAGACACTTCCTAGTTGTGTGACCCTCGGCAAGTCACTTAACCCCAATTGCCTCAGGAAAAAAAAATAATAATAATAATAAATAAATAAATTATAGGGGCAACTAGATGGCAAAGTACATAGAGAACCAGTCCTCAAGTCAGAAGGACCTGAGTTCAAATCTGGCCCCAGATACTTAACATTTATTAGTTGTGTGACCCTGGATAAGCCACTTAACCTCAATTGCTTCAGCAAATATATATTTTATACACACACACACACATATATATATATATTTCAGGGCTGGTGCTCTAACCAGCAAAAAAAAATTAAAAAGAAAATAAATTATAGAGAAGGTGTCAGAAGGAGGAAATCTATTGGAGAAGATCGAATGGATTGAGATCATTTGTAAAGGTAGAGGACTATGCCTTGGTAAGGAGTAAGGTTTTCTCTTTGAGACAGAGATGAAAGAGGAGAATTTGGCAGAAAGCATTTGAATGATATGAGGTGAGGAATAAGGGAGAATAAGTTTATAGTGAATGGACTCAATTTTTCTGTAAAATATAAAGCAAAATTCATAGTAGAGGGGAGGAGATGTTAAGGGAGGAGTAAAGAGAGATGAAAAAAATTGGAAAAGCTGCTAAGGAGAGTAAGGCAGTAAGTTGATAAGAGAGGAGTAGAAAAATTGCCTAGTAACATTGAGAGAGCCCAGTTTGGATTTTATATTATAAATTTGTAGTGGACCAATATAAGTTAAACATATGCAATTTTCTATATGTATTTTCACAATTATCATGCTGCACAAGAAAAATCAGGACAGTTACTTGATTTTCTCTATCTTTAGCATGTAGGAGAAAAAAGTAGTAGATGATGGGAGTCATCTAAGGATGAAACTTGGTAGGGTCAATTGGAGATATGACAAGGGAAGGAATAGTTACTCAAGAGAAGAGGTCATTGTAGAGTTGAACTCATTCATCAAGGGGTCAAAATAGAAAAAAAAAGAAAAGAAAAGAGTGGGTAGTGAAGGGGAGAAGACTGGGAGAGAATTGAGACATTGAAGGATTAAGGATCAAAGTATGGATGAAAAATAAGGAAGGCAGAAAGAGAAGAAGAAAGCCAATAGATTATGGTCAGAATAGGGGATTTAAAAAATCTTGAACATGGAGATGGCATATTTTTGGGTGATGGCAAGATCCAAGGGTATGACTATCTTTGTGTGTGGCTGAGGTGGTGTGGCTCATAGAAGTAAGTAGAGGAACTGTGTTTAGTGTCTTTAAAGGAGTCTACACACACACACACACACACACACACACACACACACACACACACGGAATTCCCTACTATGAAAGTAGGAATTTGGGAAGAGAGAAAAATTGTAAGCCATATACTGAACACATTGAGGAAAAGAAAGGAGTTCTATAGAAAATAGCAACCAGGATATTGATTTGGTGGTAGACATGAATAGCATGGACCTCAAAGAAATAAAGGCTACTGGAATTAAGAGGATGTCCTGGAAAGGGCACTGGGGAGAAACGTGTATTCCAACTCCCTTACCTCAACTGATAATAAGTGCAGTTGGTCCTAGAAATGGTAGGCAGGAAGGCTGTATATTCAGAGTAGAGAGCCAGGTTTTAGTGAAAGTTAGATGATGGAAGGAGTTGGAGAGGAAAAGATTTAGGATGAAGGTAAGTTTGTTGTCTATGGAACAAGCATTCAAGAAGGCTCTGTGGAAAGGGCAGGTGGCATTTGATTGGGACTTTGGGATGAGAGTGATGAGGGGAATAGGAATAAGGAATCAGTTTGTAGGGGATCATGACCTAACCAGGTTCAGAATCACTGGGATTTGTAGGAGAGAATATTCAATATTTGGTGGGAGGGCATCATTCCTCTTCTCAGAGGAGTCTTGAGATCAGGCAGGAGACAAAAATTGAATGAGATGGAAAACAAATGGTCACATGATCAGATGGAAAGCTCCATTTTACTACTCTTTCCCCGCTCTGAAAACCTGAAGATTAGGCAGGAAATAGTGTTTAAGACCCAAAAAATATATTTTTGGATGGGACCTCTGATTTTATTGGTCTAACAAGTTCCCTCCATGGAAACCCTCTTTAAAAGCAGAGGAGCAACTGTTTTTCTTTTATTATTATTATTATTATTATTATTATTATTAGAGCTTTTTATTTTCAAAACATATGCATAGATCATTTTCAACATTTACCCTTACAAAATCTTGTGTTCCAAATTTTTTACCTGTCTTGCCATAACCCCCTCCCCTAGATGGCAAATAATTCAATATAGGTTAAACATGTGCAATTCTTCTATATATATTTCCACAATTATGCTGCACAAGAAAAATCAGAACAAAAAAGAAAAAAAATGGTAAAGAAAACAAAATGCAAACAACAACAAAAAGAGTCAGTCCTCGCAGTCATTTATGAGTGTAGATGGCTCTCTCCATCACAAATCCATTGGGATTGTCTTGAATCACCTCACAGTTGAAAAAACCCAAGTCTGATTATCCCACAGTTGATTATCACATAATCTTGTTTCTTTGTACAGTGTTTTCCTGGTTCTGCTCACTTCTTTTAGCATCAATTCATGTAAATCTTTTCAGACTTTTCTGAAATCAATCTGCTGATCGTTTCTTACAGAACAGTAATATTCCATAAGATTCATATATCATAACTAGTCATTCCCCAATTGATGGGCAGCCACTGTTTCCAGTTCCTTGCCACTACAAAAAAAGAGCTGCCACAAACATTTTCGCACATATGAATCCTTTTCCCTTTTTATGATCTCTTTGGGATACAAGCCCAATAGAGATACTACTGAATTAAAGGATATGCATAGTTTAATAGTCCCTTTGGACATAGTTCCAAATAGAGCAATTGTTTTTCAATGTAGAGAGTTAGCTAGAAGCACTGAGAAATTAAGTGACATTGGGTTAATACAGCCAGCATATATCAGAGATGAGATCTGGACCCAGACTTCATGACTTTAAGATCAGACCATTATCATTCTTTCTAGAAGCACTTATTAATACCTATTGTATGAGGTATTGTGATAGATGTTCTTTTCATTATGCCATATGGCTCAAAAAATCATGCCTCTTTAAAAAGTGTCTCATGCAATATTATATAAATGTTCAGCAGCGGTATCACATTGAATGAAGCCCAAATTAGATTAAAATATAATTAGGAGGGGCAGCTAGGTGGCGCAGTGGATAGAGCACCAGCCCTGAAGTCAGGAGGACCTGAGTTCAAATCTGGTCTCAGACACTTAACATTCCCTAGCTGTGTGACCCTGGGCAAGTCACTTAACCCCAATTGCCTCAGCAAAAAGCAAATATATATATATATATATATATAATTAGGAAACATTTAACAAAACAAATAAAAATAAAATAGAATATAGCTAATAATATACAGTTTTCTAAGTTAATATATGGTCATCCAAGGATTCTTATATATGATTTAGTGGCCCCAGTTTGTATTTGAGTTTGATACTGCTGATCTACAATATATTGCATGGGGCAGTTGATAGAATTGTAGCCTGGAAGACCTGACTTCCTAGAAATTATAGTTAAAAGCAGTCTTAGAGGGTAGCTAGTCCAACCCTCTCAACTTGCAAAAGAATAAATTCAAACTCAGACATGTCTGAGATCACACCCTATTATGTGGGGTAAACTAATGTTTTCAAACTCAGATTTTCTGACTCAGAGTTCAGTGCTCTATCTATTAAACCACACTGACAGTAGTTGTATGTATGACTTTAGGCAAATTATTTTAATCTCTTTGAGCCTCAGTTTCCTAATCTGTAAAATAGAAATAATACTTGCATTGACTACTTCATAGGGTTGTTGAAGAGGAAAGAACTTTGTAAACTTTATGTTAATGTGAAAAAAATTTTAGTGGACACATTAAGTAATGTGCTGGGGGTAGGGGAAGAGGCAGGTGAACGTGGGACTTGAATGCTGGTCTTCTGAAACTGAGAGACCAATCATCTTTCCTCAATACCCTGATAAGAATGAATTGAAGTTAATCATGTTTGTCAACATAAAAGAGGTCAGATTTGAGCAGAATTGTAAAGAAAATTATGGATGAAGACAGAGCTTTTAAGAAAAACGTCAGCCTAGTGTCTTCAGCTTAGTATACTCCAATTCTGACACTTAGGTACTTTGGTCCTTCAGATAGTTCTGAATCTATTGAACCATACTATCTATCATCCAATACATTTTTCAATCTTGTTAACAAAAATACCATGAGAGATTTTTGTCAAGAGTTTAGTTGAAATTCAGCCATACCATCTACAGCAATCCTCTGATCAACTGGGTTAGGTTTTCAGAAAAGGTAAGATAATCTGACATGTCCAGGCTGATATTTTTTCCCAGGTAGTAGTGTGAAAATCATCAAGTTATGGTTTAAAAAATACATCTCCTTTTTGAAAATCTGGACATCTGTTCCAAGTCCTTCAGGACTTCTCCAATTCTCCATGAATTGTTAAAAGGAAAGGATTTTCTAACAATTAAAACTATTCAACAATGGGATGGTTTATGAAGGAGTGAACCCTCTGTTACTGGAAGTCCTCAGGTGGAGGCTGGATGACTGTCTCTTTGAGATATTATCTAAGGGATTCTTTGATTTCTCCTAAATTTATATCAGATGACTTCTAAGGTTTCTTTTCAATCAATCAGTCAGTAAACATTTATTAAGCTCCAACTATATGCCAGGCACTGTACCAAGTGCTGGAGATACGAAAAGTCAGAGACACTATCGACTCTCAAGAAGCTCACATTCTAATGGGGAACTCAGTCTAATTTTTAATTACAAGAGACCTTAATTCTGTAAATTAAACCTTGATTCTAGGTCAACTTCTATTGTGTCTACTTTTACATCCTAAGAGTTAGAGGATAAAGATAAGTTACATTATGAAGACACTGGCACAATTTTAAAGAAACTAATAAGATAAGAATTATTGATTCTTCTCACTAAACCTTATTCCAATATTTCCACCCTTATGGAATAAACCTTATTAAACAATAAGCCAGTTAGTAATGTGAAAGAGCTACCCCACAAAAATATAATCAATCAATTAATCAATAAACATTTATTAAGTGTCTATTATGTGCCAGATACTGTGCTAACTGCTAGGGATGCAAAAAGAGACTAATAACAGTACTTGCCCTCAAGAAACTTATGATCTAATGTAAGTCCATCAGTTAGGTCAATAATTACTTATTAAGGACTTAGAATATGCCAGACACTATGATGAACACTGGATATCATTATATTGTGGAGAAAACATAAGATGATTGGAAAGTTTTTCTTTGTTAATCTTTCTCTGGTTTCTAGAATTATAAATTTAGACTTTAAAGGGGCTATTCACTCCAATTCCCTCACTTTGTAAATGAAGAAATTGAGACTGAGAACCCGGTATAATTACACAGAAAGTGCCAGTGGGCTTGAAACCAGGTTTTCCTGAATTCAGATCTGTCAGTATGCCATTTTACACCATGTTGCTTCTGTCTATTCAATCCATTTTAGATCCACACACATCATAGGATTGTGAGAGAAACAGATAAATGGAAAAGCATTATGTGAATGTGGGCTCTTATAATTGAGATACCAATAAGACATGTAGGGAGAGATCTTTCTAGCAGATAGTTGGAACAGAAAGTTCAAGAGAAAGGCTAGGGCTGGAGATAAAGATTTGGAAAGCATCTCTTTTGAAACCATGACAAAGAGTTATAGCTTTGAAAGATTATAGAGGGGAAAAAAGCAGAAGGCAGAGGAGTGAACCTTGGAGAATGTCCCCGTTTAGGGGATGTGAGAAGGGGCATCACAGAATCCAAGTTGGAATAGATATCAGAGGTTACTCCCAATTCTACTTAAACCATGAATTCCCTCTAAACCCTCTGAGATAAGAGAGCATCAAACTTCAGCTTGAAGGTTTTTTCAATGATGGGAAACTCACTATCTCCCAGGGCAGCCTGCAAGGGACATAGCAATGTAGATAGAGAAGGATTACTCAGAAATGTATAATTTTCACTGACTATCATCTATGCCTGGAATTTTTTTCCTCTTATCCCTCTACCTCCTGGCCTTCAAATCCCAGATGAAATCTCAAGAAGTCTTTCCCAATTCCCCTAACTGCTAATGCTTTCCTTCTGTTTATGATCTCCAATTTATCCTGTATATATCTTGATCGTACATGGTGGATTGTATATTGTTTCCCCTATTAGAATGTGAGCTCCTTGAGGGAAGGATTTTTGTTTTGGTTTTATAATTATATCCCCAGTGTTTAGCACATGCTTGACATATAAGCAAAAACTTAATAAATAGTAGTCAACTGGACCTGACTTGATCAGAACTTGGCTTGAGCAATATTACAATAGCAAAAGGAAAAAAAGAGTTTCAAGGAAGGTCTGGTTGAAGTTGAGGTGGGCAAGTAAGACAAAAAAACATAAAAGGAATTTGAATATAAGAACAAAGGAGTGGTAGATCTCTTCTAGCTTAGAGGAAACAAGTGGTTTCCACTTAAAAGCAATATAGTAGACTTAAGATTCAGGAATACCTGGTTTTGAATTACACTTTAGACACCTACTAACAATGTGAGCTTGAGTGAATCAATCTTTTTTAGGCCAGTTTCTTCATCTATAAAATGGAGATAAGTAGCACTGACTTTACTGGACTGATGGAGGGATCAAATGAGGTAAGTTGTCTTGCAAACTTTGAAGTAATGTATAAATGTGAACTATCATTTTGTTTTTTATTTTTTTTTATTTGCAAAACATATGTATGGGTAATTCCTAAACATTAACCCTTACAAAGCTTTCTGTTACAAATTTCCCCCCCTACTCCCCACCCCTCCCCTAGATGGCAGGATATCCACTACATGATAATTATGTTAGAATACTTAAGAAATCGAATATATGTATACTTATTGCATCATTTTTTTGTGCAGGAGAAATCATATCTACAAGAAAGAATAATCGGATAAAGGAAACACAATGCAAGAAAAACCTCAATAGAGAACATGAAAATGTTATGTTGTGGTCCACATTTCATATCCCTCTCTCTGGGTGTATATGGCTCTCTTCACCAAACAATTGGAACTGGTTTGAAGCATTTTATTGTTGAAGAGAGTCGTGTCCATTAGAACCAATTCTCATATAGTACTGTTGTTGCCGTGAATAATGATCTCCTGGTTCTGCTCATTTCACTCAGCATCAGTCCATGCAAGTCTCTCCAGGCCTCTCTGAAATTGTCCTGCTGGTCGTTTCTTACAGAGCAATAATATTCCATAACATTCATATACCATAATTTATTCAGCCACTCTCCAATTGATGGACATCCATTCAGTTTCCAGTTTCTAGCCACTACAAAAAGGGCTGCCACAAACATTCTTGCACATGTGGGTCCCTTTCCTTCTTTTATGATTTCTTTGGAATATAAGCCCAATAGAAACACTGCTGGGTCAAAGGGTATGCACAGTTTGATAACTTTTTGAGCACAGCTCCAAATTGCTCTCCAGAATGTGAACTATCATTTTCTATGTGTGTATATGTGTGTGTGTGTGTGTGTGTGTGTGTGTGTGTGAGAGAGAGAGAGAGAGAGAGAGAGAGAGAGAGAGAGAGAGAGAGAGAGAGAGAGAGAGAGAGAGAGGAGACAGAGACAGAAAGGGATAGAGAAAAACAGAAACAAAAAGATAGTAAGCTACTATTTTTTTTATTTAATAAATGTTTATTGACCATTTCCATATGCTACGATTAAGCAACCATCGATGTTACTTCCCAGATTTCAATTCTTTGCCACTTCAAAAAGAGCTCTATTTTTTATACAACCTTAAGTTTGTAAGTATCCTCCCTTAAATTACCCTCCCTCTTGACTCCCCTTTCCCTGTTGAATATTCCTATATCCAACTATGTATGTATGTATAGTCTTCCTTTTAATAGTGGAAATGTGAAGCACAAATGTAAACTGCTCCTCTCATTTCTTCCTTCTTCCTTGCTTGTATACACTTCTACTTGTGTACATAATTATATGGTGCAAAAATTTTCCTAATATTCCTTTCCTCTCCCTTCCCCCTATTTTCCCCCTCTTCCCTTAGTTGGCACAGTGGATAGAGCAAGACCCCAGTTCAAATTCAATCTTAGACCATCTGTGACTCAGGCAAGTCATTTAACCTACCTCAGTTTCCTCAACTGTAAAATGGGAGATAATAATATCACCTACCTTGTAGGGTTGTTGTAAGAATCATGAGATATATGTAATATGCTTAGCCTGTCACACTCACAAATGAATTTAGTAGGTGCTTGATAAATGCTTGTATCCTTCCTTTCAATTCAACTTTTATGATTAAGATCAAAGAGTATGCATGATAATTTCTATCTCTCTTACTATTGGGTTTTGTTGGTAATAAACAGAAATGTTAATGCGCATTTATTTTACATCCTGTAACTTTGCTTACATTATTTTTTTAAATTGATACTCATCATTCTGCAAAAAGTTTAATTTTGTTTCTTCTTTGTCTATTCTTATTCTCATAAATTTCATCTGTTAGCAAACACAAGAACTTCTAGGGCTAATAACCAGTAAGCATTTATGTAGCACTTTATGATTTATAAGATGTTTTACAAATGTTTAACCCCTGGAGCCAGCTTTGTGATGGGGATAGAGTTCTTTCCAATATAAGGGTATACCACAATATATCAATGAGTAATAGTGATAATGGACATTTTTGCTTACTGAAAAAGGCTCTGATCATCATTACATATTAAGGTAGCTTTTGGCTTTAACAGATACTGCCTACCATATTAAGGAAAAGATTATTTCTATATTGTATGTATGTGTGCACGCGTGCAACAGGAACAAGAATGTTGTATCACATCACAAGTATCTTAATGAGTAGTTACACTCCTTAGTCTGACATTCAAGTGACCAGCCTACCTTTTAAACCCTATTAGTGAAAAAATGGGAGCACTGATAGCTTTCTAATGAAAAAGAGCCAAGAAAGATTAGGAAGTTAGCTAATTTTCCAAATTAGTGAAGAAAATGTTATAAAGAAATTGATGGAGGGGAGAAAGAAGATGAAGGCACTTCAGCTGCAAGACCTTAATACTTGCTGTAGCAAGGAGAAATCATGACTAAGGGAAATAAGGAAGACAGAGCTAACTTTGATTTTTCTTTTTTATTATGAACTTAAAGCTCAACAAATATGGGCATTTCAATATACAAAGACCAAAAGTGGGGTTGAAATTGTGAACTTTGATTATATTTTAAAATATATATTAAATTTGGCCCAGTAGCTATAAAACTGCTTGTGTTCCCTTGTCATTTTTTTCTGTATTTTGAATATTTTATTGATGCTTATTTCTTTTTTACATCATTACTACAACCTCACTTTGCCCTCATCTTCAGAAACCCTCCCTTGTAACAAATATACATAGCTAAACAAAACAAATCATTATGTTGGTTATGACTGAGCAACTGGCTCCTTCTACTCCTCTGGTCTATGACACTGGGAATAACAATAATATTAGCTAGCATTTATATGTGCTGGGCATTACACAAATATCTCATTTGATCTTCACAATGAGTGAGGCTGCTATATTCATTTTTCAGTTGAGGCAACTGAGCTTAGTTGACTTGTCCAAGGTCACACAGCTAATGATTGAAGCTGTTTTTGAATTCAGGTCTTCCTGATTTCAGGCCTGACATTTTTAACCACTATACTACCCACATGCTACCACTGCTAATTTTCTTAGCTGCCCAAGTAAATATTCTAAAGGAAAGATCTATGTCACTTTCCTCCCTTCCCCTTGCCTTCTTATAATCAACTTCAGTGGCATTTAGGACCAAATATAAAACCCTGTTTGGCTTTTGTTTTGTTTTGTTTTTGCTGAGGCAATTGGGGTTAAGTGACTTGCCCAGGGTCACACAGCTAGGGAATGTTAAGTGTCTGAGACCAGATTTGAACTCAGGTCCTCTTGACTTCACCCTGTTTGGCTTTTAAAGCCATTCGCAACCTAGTCCCTTCCTACCTTTCCAATCTTTTTACTCTCCTTTATACATATCCTGAGACACTATATTGGCTTCACATACCACATTCCATTTCTCCTCTGCACACCTTCACAAGAATGGTCCTTCATACCAGAAATGTTCTCCCTCCTCACTCCTGCCTTCTGGGCTCCTTCAAGAACTCAGTTTAGATTCCTACCTTCTGCAAGAGGACTTTTCTGCCCTTTAACTTCTACTCCCTTCCCTCTGAGATTACTGCCTATTTACCCTGTATAAATCCTTTATGCATATAATGGTTTGCATGTTGTCTCCATATTAAAATGTGTTTCTTGATGGTCAAGACCTAGTTATTGTCTTTGTTTCCTTGGTACTTTTAATACAATAATTGGACATAAGTGTTTAATAGTAGTCAGTTGGAAAATTGGATTGACAGATTAATTTTCAGGAAATATACTTACTGCATAAGATTAGGTTCACCCTTTTGGTTGTAACATTTGACAGGCTGAAAAAAAGAGAAATGTCAGGAGTTTGTTGTTAAATTTCTAAGTCATTTTGCTATGGGAATAGAGGAGACTAATAGGAGAAGTGCTATCTGGGGAGGAAGGGTAATACAACAAAACCTTGGGGGACATATTTTGATTGAAAGGATGTTGGTCTCAAAAGGAGTAATCACAATGCCATTAAGTAAACTGGGAACAGAAGTTCTTTTATTAGGAGGGAATCTACTAAGTCACTGTTGGAAGGCAGTCTACTTCCTGAAGAATTCCGAAACAAATCTTGGTCTAAAGTACTGAAGAGGTTTGGTATTGACATGGCAGTCACTGAAAATAAGGCAATTTTTTAATGTGTGGAGTTAATTGTTTAAGAATTCATCTTGGGAAACTTTTGACATTTCACATTAAATTTCAGCTTCTATCTTTGGCTAACATTCACCTACCTTATGGGCCTCTACCTTGATGTATAAGGTAGGATAAAGGAACCTGAGGTTGGAGCTTCACAGCCTAGAGGAGAGACTGAAGCAGTCACAGGATGACAGGAAGAGAAATTGCAAATAGGGACCAGAACCAGAAAAAGTAAACCTAAATTAGTAAATAACTATGGGGGGCATTTGTTGGCTACAGAAGCAGCTATCTCTAATCTCTTTGAAGCAGCAGCTGTACCAAAGAGCTTTGTAAACAAATGCTAAATAAGAAGTAACTCCCCAGGAGGAAAAAGGAGAGTCCTGGATTGCCTGGGAACAGGATGCAATAGGAAAGTAGCTTCTTCCCTTTAACTTGAATTTATCCCCAGCTGATGAGCCTTGGAAAGAGTTTCAATTCTCTTGTTTGGATTTGCCAATAGAATCCACCATCATCTATAATTTTCCTTAAGTTTTTTTCCTGTCATTTTATCAGCTAGTGTAAAAGATCACAAATGAATGCATTTACCCAAAGGAAGAGAACTAGATACAATGAAGGGAAATTGTAACAGGCCAGAGAGACAATGTGTTAAGTTAGTTCTTAAATGGACTGTGTGCCAAGGAATAAAATATTCACATTAAAATTCAAGTGTTTGGAGGCATAAAAAATTTCATCTGCTCCAATTATCCTTCTCCTTATAGCAACTGCTTGTCGTCTTGTATTTATTCAGTCCATTGTAGATATCAGCTCTCTGTTTTTAGGTAAACCTCTCTGAGACCAGGTACCCACTCTTTGATTGGTTTAATCTCTCTTCTATCTCTATTGTCTGACAGACTGCATCAAGAATTTAAGAATAAATGGAACTTTTTAGATTAAAGTTGCTGCAAAATTCCAAAGTAGTCTTCATAAATAACCACACAAAAACATTTCTACATCTACAGATAATAAGATATTATATGTCACTCTGCTAATTTCAACATGTCAGCCTTTTAGAGATATGAACTTTTATGTTATCTCTCTGGCTCTATGCAGCTTTCAAACTTTTATTTTTAGAAACTGTCATGCTTTTTGTTTTAGGAGGCAATTATTTTATAGGCTTCAAAATATGATTTAAAAATTACTGTCAGTTATCAATAGGCAAAAATAGCTTCTGTATAATTTCATTTGTTAATGCAAAGACTTTAGTATAGTTACCTGACATAAAAAGATATTTAAACTGACTAATTTATTTATGGAGTAAACACATGACACAAAAATGACAGTTTAACTTTATTTTTTACTCATTTAAAACAAGAATTTACCAAAAATCCCAACTTCTTAACTTTTCTATAGATATTTAAATACAAAATATTTCAAAGTAAAATAAATTAACACAAATAATACAGATATAAAGATCAGGATCATTTAAGAATAACAACTTTTGTATAAACTCAAGTTTAACTCAGTTCTTCTATGTATGATGGGGGTGAAAATTAGCTGTTGGAAAGTACTGAGGGACTCCCCTCAGTACTTTTTTTTTGATTGGGGGGGAGGATAAGGAGAGGGAAGGAAAGAATGAGGAATTCTTTCCCTCCCCCCCATTTGCCTACTTGGAGTGGTTCTGTGCACAGGCTTCTGACCACACAGAAGCCTGGGCTTCATAGAAAAGTCTGGGTGCATGGCCCAGGGCACACAAAGAGGGTGTGGTGGGGTAGCACTGGGGAAGACAGAGCAATTTTGTCATGGCATTCTCTGGCTCCTCTACAACACTCCAGAGCTGGCCTTTCTAATGTGCTGATTTTCAGTGCATAGAAAGAGCTTTTCTTGGCTGCTGGGAGTATGGTTGTTGCTGAGTGATTATCTGGGGGCAGCCAGGCATAAGCCCAGCCGCCTTGAAAAATTTGGGAAGGGAGTAGAGACTCCTCTCCTCTCTGTGGTGTAGGAGTACATTGTTATATAGTCCTGAGTTTGGGAGTGGGACTCTGTGAGATTTAGAATCATATTCTTAAGAAATGCCTACACCAACCCTGGGAGAAAAAATCCAACATACTTTCTGTTAAAAAAGATTTCTGGTACAACTTTGCACTGTGATATCTATACCAGGGAATTTAAGCTAAAAAAAAAAAAAAAATAGAAACAGAAACAAAAACAAAAAAAGAGAACTGAATAAAATCCTCAACATCAATCAAAGCATAGTAATTAGTTTAGTTGATGAGAGTTATTTCTAAAGCACCAAACTATATTCTTCCCAATTTATGTCTTCTGGAGAAAAGTTCAAATTCATAAAAAAAAAAAAAAAAAAAAAAAAAAACCCAAAAGAAAAAAAAAAAAAAAAAAAAAAAACCAACAACGTATTACACAGATCAGTTCTGCTTTGAGAGGAACTAGGAGATCAATTTTTCATCTCCATTAATTTATCTTCGGTAATAAATTCAAAGCCATTACACTGTTTATCTAAGCAAAAATAAGTGCTAGAGATGTTAACAAATTTCTTGATAAACTCTAGCTAGAAGGCTAGAGGGAGGTTTTATAAATAATATATTCCACATCCAGAAGATTATCTGCTGTCTAGCTGATCTGCTGTCTTCTTGAACATACTAAATTTGATATCCCAAACTAAAACACAGAATTAAAGAGGTTTCAATTTTGTTCTCAACTCTGAAAATTGGCCACAAATGAAATCCAATATATATTTTTTTAAACTAGTTCGAACAATTTCTGAAAAACTTAAAAATCTAACTCTAGACTTGTTTACTTCCAAACTAACTTTCAAAACAAGGTGCAATAATAAATGTATACACACTATTGAAATACGATAAACATGTCAAGACGTCTATCCTTAGGATTAATTTTCAGAAGGAAAAATTACTAGGTCATTTTTGTTTATGACCAACAGACTCTTTAAAAACCACAACAAAATATCTACCTACTGTAATGTTTTTCTTAGCTGTCTTCCCTGCTAAAAACCTGCACTGAACAATCTTTTCCATTTAAAGAAAGCCAAACATTTTTCCCAGTCCAAAATGTAATGACATTCATTGCTTGTAACAGTCTTGCCTATTCTTCAGCGCCTGCCTCATCGTTTGTTAGATTGCTTTTCATACTTTTCCTGGGTGTTCCGCTTCCTTGGAGGAGAATAACTAACTCTTCTCCGAGACTGGAAGTTGTGTTTGTACGGATGAGTTCTGTGTTTCTTTGGGTTTTCTTCTTTCCGGTTCTGACTTGGCTCAGGTTCCTTATTGTCTTCCTTCTGCTCCTGCTCTTGCTCTTTCTGAGAGGGTAATGTATTCTTAATTGTATTAAGCAGAAATCTTTTATTTGTACCAGCAAGAGGACACTTCATCCTACAAAAACATTAAAATAATCAATGGATAAAGTAGCAATTTAACATAAAAAAACTTAAGTTTTAACACAGTTATTGTTAAAGTATTCCAAGTCAACCGCATCAAGTTTCTACATTTTTTCAGCTTTCCTTGTATGCCACCTAGTGTAAACTTGGAGTACAAGAGGAAAAGGGGAAAAAAAAAAATCAAGACGGCTTTTATTTCTGAGACTGATAACTGAACAGCTGCATTACTTCACACAAACACATTAGGACAATCAGTGCCTATTCTCATAGGGACAGAAGAAAGCTGAAGCCTATGTGGATAGGCATTATTAAACTATAAATTAGGCATTATTAAACTATAAATTAATATCATTAAATCTCTATACTTTAAGGAACATATTCCTAATCTGGTACAAATTGAAAGTTTTCTTATTAACTGTCATTTTATCTATGAACTCAATGTAAATATATCCTGGGAAGATTCATTTGAACTTATATAATGGATTTACAGCAGGGAAAAACACAATATATATATATAT
>JAJPUD010001228.1:32026-77367 GCA_023553655.1 Myrmecobius fasciatus
ATATATATATATATGAAAAAAATGTATATTCTGTCCTCTAAAAACAAAATAAGAGCATAAACCTATTATAACTATCTTTTGTTACCTTAAAAAAAAACCACCACAAAAATTTAAAGCCTTCATTTGTACTTCAAAGTTTTCTTGAGAAGTTTGTTCTCTTCAGTAATATCATGCCTTTAACTTTTGCTTTTGCCAATGTCTTTATGAAAGAATTTCACTAATTACACTGCATTATGAACTGATGCTGAGTGAAATGAGCAGAACCAGATCATCATTATATACGTCAACAATATTATATGACGATCAATTCTAATGGATATGGCTCCCTTCAACAATGAAATGTTTCAAACCACTTCCAATTGTTCACTGAAGAAAGCCATATATACCCAGAGAAAGGGATGTGAAATGTGGACCACAACATAACATTCTCATACTCTTGATTGATGTTTGCTTACATTGTGTTTCCTTTATCTGATATGTCTTTTGTGTAGATAAGATTTTTCTTGCACAACAACGATAAGTTTGGAAATATGTATACATATATTCGATTTGTCAAGTATTTTGACATAATTAACATGTAGTGGATATCCTGCCATCTAGGGGAGGGGTGGAGAGTTGGGGGGGGGGGGAAATTTGTAACAGAAAGCTATGTAAGGGTTAATGTTGAAGAATTACCCACACATATGTTATGCAAATAAAATAAAATTTAAATAAAAGAAAGAAAAACTAATTACACTGCATTGTTAGATTTACCTATTTATTAATTTTAACTTAATTTTCATTTGTAGCAAATATTTATTAAATGAAAAATATAAATCAAAGCCAACTCCAGGTAATTTTCTTGGTACCAGAGCATTTTGCCTTACATCAATGTTCACAGTCTAATCTTGCAGAATAATTTTTTAAAATTTTTTTTATCCTTTTTATGTTCATATGTAAAAATTGTGCTTATCTCGGATGACTGCTATTCAACAAACAAAACAGGAACTTAAAATTCCAATCTTTAAATTAACTTAAGTGCAATTAGAACTCTGTTCAGTGTTTCAAATTAGATATAACTAATATTCCAGTATGGTAACACCTTTGTTATCTGAAGGTCAGACTTTTAACATACTCAAGTATCCAGAAGACCTCAAAATTCAAATTAAAAAAAAAATCCACAGAAGCAAAGAATGAGCTCCTGAGTAGCCAGTAATAGTGCAAAAAATCTGAGACAAGACAAAGTTTGCCTTTCCTTCTTGTGCTGATAAAAAGAACTGAGGGAGAAAGGGCAAAAAGAAGAATCCTAGGAAATTGAGAGCTGAAGGTAATTAAACTTCCTGAGGGAAGGGACAGTTTTGCTTCTATTTTTGTATCTCTAGAGCCTGGCACATAAATGTTTTTTAAAAAAATGAATGAATCTTAAAAGATCAATCAACTAACCTCCTCATGTAGATTAGGAAACAAATCTGGAGAGATTATTATTTTTTTTTTTTTTTGGTCTTAAGGGATCTCCTAGCTAGTAGTTCAGACCTTGGGTCACTCAATCTATACCATTTTTTTCTCCTTTTTTACATTAGAACGATATTAAACAGAATGAGGAGCAGGCCCTATAATTTGGACTATTATAGCAGTGGTGGGTCTGTTCAAAGCTCTACTACATTCAATCCTCAAACAGCCTTTTAGCAAAGGTCTGACAATGCCACCCCATTCCCCCATGCAATAAATACCAATGATTCCCTAACTCCTCCAGGAAAAAATCTAAAACACTGTTGTTCAAAGACCTTCATAACCTGTCTCTGTAACTTACCTTTCCAGTCTTTTTACATCTTACTCCTCCCACCCTCTCAATGGACTCAGCAATCCAATGACATTAGCTTCCTTGCTATCCTCCAAGAAGGAACTCTCTATCTCTCTCTGAGAACAAACCATGAAGCTTCAGAAAAATTGGGGCCTTTTCAGAAAATTCATTTCTGAGTCCATTCTATTCATTAGACAATTTAATAATGCTGATGAAATTGGTCCACTTCTGTAAAGTTTTGACACATTTTACTGATGCTGGCAAAACAAATGTCTTATGGTTTAAACAGAAGAAAAGGTCCATTTTATTAATATTACAGGCTCCCATAAAATACAGTCTTTGGGTACCTGGACTCAACTATCATTTCTTATATTTAGTAAATGATTATTGCAGGCCTGCCAAGGGAAGAAAACTGGTAACCAATTACAGGATCAAGAAGCAGGTTTAGACTCTAGTAACATTTTTACCATTTTCCTGATCCAAATAATACTTCCTTGAGTGACTTGATGGTCTATAATGCTATTCTACATATGAAATGCCACAGAAGAGGTTTCCTTAGAAAGCAGATTCATTATTATATCATGCTATGAAACTATTAATTGTTAAAAGTCAAGCATTAATAAGAACACAGTGACCTAATGTGGCAAGAAAGTCATGTTTCTAGAAGTGTCATCTCATAATGATGAACATGTAGGATTGGTGATAAAGCCCTCCCCAAACACACAAGCAATAATAATAATTTTATAAAAATATACCTCTTTCATACTTCATTAGCCAATTGTGCAAATAAGAAAGATGATAAGATGCAATCTGGTAAAGAAATGCCCACACATGTTGTATAGGTGACTTAGAAATCAAGAATGCTAGGATAATACTTTAGATAGTACCAATTGATATGAGTACCAATACCCTAGATGAAAAAAAAATATCATTTATAAGAAGTTTGCTTTGATTCCTGATTTATTGATTTTTGTGGGAATCATGCCTGTCCTTCACATCATTTTTCTGAGAAAAATATAAAATGACCTAAAATTATTTGATACCTAGGACATTTTCCAAAAAAATAGGTTCCAGGGTATCTTTTGAGATCATTGATTATTTGGATTGATGTCTTATACTATATATAAAAGATATTTGCTCAGCAACATGTAGTAGAAAAAGCACTAAAATATTTAGCAAAAGCTAAAGCAAAAGAGACAAATGCTACCCCCAAGTCTAATTATCTTTTAAATTATTTAATTATTTTATTTTAATTTTCAAAAGATATGCATGGATAATTTTTCAATATTAACCCTTGCAAAATCTTGTGTTTCAATTTCTCCCCCTTCTTCCCAACCCCTCCCCTAGATAGCAAGTAATCCAATATATTAAACATGGTAAAATGTTAAATCCAATATATGCATACATATTTATTCAATTATCTTGGTGCACAAGGAAAATCAAACCAAGAAGGAAAAAAAAAATGAGAAAGAAAATAAAATGCAAGCAAACATCAACAAAAGGAGTGAAAACGCTATGTTGTGGTCCACACTCAGTTCCCCCTCTCTGGGTGTAGATGGTTCTCTTCATCATAAGATCATTGGAACTGGTCTGAATCATCTCATTGTTGAAAAGAACCACATCCACCAGAATTGATAGTATTATAATCTTGTTGCCTTGTACAATGATCTCCTGGTTCTGCTCACTTCACTTAGCATTAGTTCATTTAAGTCTCTCTAGGCCTCTCCGAAATCATTCTGTTCATCCCCAACTCTTAATTAATTCTTAAAACAGTTATGTAAAATAATGAAAAAAAATGCTTATGAATGATTGCATTTGCAAATGTATACTTCTATTATTTATTAGAAGAAAGGCAAACTAAGTGTTTTTAAACAGTGCCAAAGCTGCCCACTGTTTTTAGCTTAAGGTCAATTATCATTTTGTAAGGTGGTTTTTATTTACAAAGCTACAGTTTGCATTTTATTGTTTCTGTTTTCTGAATTCATTATGTTATCACTTTTTATGCCACCTTATTAAAATTTTTTATATTCCTGATTTCTTTCTCATGGCACAGTAACATACCACTGCATTCATATATAATATATAAAATTATTCCTCGACTCTGTAGGGGCACTGAACCTGTGACCAGCCTTTTGCTATTATAAATATTCTTGTACAGGTAGGTCTTTTTCTTCCGTAGGACTTGGCACTAATAATAGTGGTTTTGCTAGGTAAAGATATCACAAGAATTCTTGAAAAGTTTTATTGTTTTAATTCTTTATTTCTTTTCAAAATGTTCAAACCGATATATTCTTTCCTTATACTCTTCCTCCACCTCCAACGTGATAGTCCAAATGATACAGATAACAAAAAATTCAGAAATAAACATTTTTTTCATGAGAATACAGGTCAACAAAAACAAACAACCTAAAATGTCCAGACCAATTCAGACCAGTAGTGGATCATACAAAATCTCAATCATTGGTGATTTTGGTATCCAAGAAATTGTCTAATTTAATCTTAATCTGAATAAGAATCACTTCTGTCACATTTCTGTGATTTTTGGTATCTAAGAAATTGTCTAATTTAATATGTTGTGGTCCACATTTCATATCCCTCTCTCTGGGTGCATATGGCTTTCTTCATTGAACAATTGGAACTGGTTTGAGACATTTCATTGTTGAAGAAAGCCATGTCCATCAGAATTGGTCATCATATAATAATGTTGTTGCTGTATATAATGATCTTTTGGTTCTGCTCATTTCACTCAGCCATCAGTCCATGCAAGTCTCTCCAGGCCTCTCTGAAATCATCCTGCTGGTCATTTCTTATAGAACAATGATATTCCATAATATTCATATACCATAATTTATTCAGCCATTCTCCAATTGATGGGTATCCATTCAGTTTCCAGTTTCTAGCCACTACAAAAAGGGCTGCCACAAACATTCTTGTACATGTGGGTCCCCTTTCCCTCCTTTAAGATCTCTTTGGGATATAAGCCCAATGGAAACACTGCTGGGTCAAAGTTTGATAACTTTTTGAGCATAGTTCCAAATTGCTCTCCAGAATGGTTGGATCCGTTCACAGTTCCACCAACAATGTATTAGTGTCCCGGTTTTCCCACATCCCCCCAACATTCATCATTATCTTTTCCTGTCATTTTAGCCAATCTGACAGGTGTGTAGTGGTACCTCAGAGTTGTCTTAATTTGCATTTCTCTGATCAATAGTGATTTGGAGCACCTTTTCATATGACTAGAAATGCTTTTAATTTCATCATCTGAAAATTGTCTGTTCATATCCCTTGACCATTTATCTATTGAAGAGTAGCTTGAATTCTTATGAGACAATTCTCTATATATTATGAAATGTTTTTAAATGCAAATTGTTGCTTTATGTCATGTTTTGCCTTTTTGGAGGGAGTTTCTTGGCAAAAATACTGGAATGATTTGCCTTTTCCTTCCTTCAGCTCATTTTTACAGATGAGGAAACACAGGATTGATTAAGTGACTACTTCCCCAGGTAATAAGCTAATAAGTGTCTGAGACCAGATTTGAAACTAAGGTCTTCCTGACTCCAGGACCTAAATTCTCTCCACTAAGTACCTAGATGCCCTAGGGACACAGCATGAAAAAAATTCCTCCTTGGAAGGAGCTTATACATTATCAAGAGAAGACAAGAAGAGAGGATATTTATCTATATTACACACACACACAGAGCAAAATTGTTTAGGAAGGAGGTCACTAGCAATTCAAGGGGATCAATTTATATAGAAGGTGGTGGTTGAGAGGGATTCTATGAGATGAGGAGGAAAGTGAATTTTAAGCATGGGGGGATGGTTATTGCAAAGGCAGAGAGAAAAGATGAAGTAGCCATCAAGAGGACTAGAGAGGGCAATTTCGTTAGATCACAGAATGAGTAAGGATTTAGGTTCAACAAGCTAAAGAAAAGAGTTTATATTTTATCTTGGAGGCACTGGAGTTGATTGAGAAAGGAAGTCATATATTCAGATCACACTGAAAGAAAATCCATTTGGCAACAGTACCAAAGACAGACCTGGATTAGTAAGAAATTTGAGGCTAGGAATCAAGAACCTAATGCAATAATGCAGATGAGAGGTGAAGATGAGGACCAAATGAAGGTAGGGAGTAGAAAGAAAGGATCAGAGGAGAAAGTATCGAGTTAGAAATGGTAAAATCTGGCAAGTGACTGAATATGTAAGGGGAGTGACAGTGAAGAATCAAAGATAGTGCTGGGACTAGAAGACTGGAAAGATAGTGGTAAAAAAAAGTTTAGAGGAAATTTTGCAGGTTGGGGAGATGAGTGGGAAGATAATGAATTCAGTTTTGGATATGTCGAGTTTATTCTGCTGCTTTTTCCTAATGTTGTGAAGTATCTTGACCGTGCTGGTAAAAATCCACTGTGATTCATATTGAAAATCTTTTGTATATTCCGTTGAAATTCATGTCGGTGTTTAATTCTTTTATATTGAAATTCATAAGTAATGTTGATTTTATGGCTTTCTCTCTGTCTTATCAGACATCATATTTATTTCACAGGAAAAATTTATAGTGGTATCTTCCTCTATCTTAGAGAATATTTTATGTAGTAAAGATTTGTTCTTGTTTTTTAAATATTCGATGCAACTAATTTGCATCAAAATGTCTGCTGTTGGAGTATTGAAGTTCATTTATGGGTCTTTAGTTGAATCCTAGCTTTGTCACATAGCTGGATGGTTTGGAGCAAGTCACATCTTGGATCCTCAGTCCTTTCATTTGTAAAAAATGGGAATAATAATATTTGTACTATTCACACAACTGATTTGTTGTAAAGATCAAATGGGTCCACATGTCTAAAGTACTTTTTAACTAAAATTATATAAATGTGAATCAAGGAAATATTAAAATTATTTTCAGCATACCAGTTGGAAGTGGGGAATATATAATAATTTTAGAAAGGTATCCATAAAAATTGGGTAAAATTTTTAAAGTTTTGGTTCTTATAAGAATTTTATTTCTGCTATCTAGAAAATTCACCTACTGTTCCAATGATGCCATTTAATCAGACATTACTACATATTCTCTCTGAATTACATTTTCTAATGTTTGAGGGATGGACTAAATATAACCATTTTCTCGATGTCACAAGATTTGGATTCTAGTCTTGGTTCTGCCATAGTACCTATGTATATAATTCTGAAAGCCATTAACAGAATCATCAAACCTTAAGAACTGGAAGAGAATCAATCTAGCACATACTTAAGCAGAATTTATCTATGCACATAGTAGGAATTTACTGAACAGATGTTACTGATTGATTTCTGACAAGTGATAACTATTTGAAGACTTTTGCTGAAAGACAACTTTATAAGATAATAACATCATTCCAATTTTGGACATCTATAATTGTTCAATTTTTCCTTCGACTGAATCTGCCTCTCTACTACTTCCACAAGTTATTCTTAGTTCAACAATCTGGAAATAAGTCCTGTTTGCTCTCCCACATTATAGACATTCAAATTTTGAAAAGGAGAAAATAACATCTTTTATTTGTCAACATTTTTCCTCCTAATTTCCAAATTTATTTAATGAAAAAATAATTTAAGGCTCTACTAGACTACTATACAGAACAACCAAAGATTCCCAGCTTTTAAGGGTTTGTTTTAGTGGTGACAAGGATGGAGCTGGACAACATATACACAGACAAGGAAGCAGAAAATATCTGCAGAACAACAATGTCATTTGGAATGTATCAGAACTATTTTCTTAGGGTTAGTTCTTAGGCAACCATACAGTACTTGTATTTAAAGGGCTATCATTGGTTACCAATCCAAATTATATACAACTTTTTCTGGCCTGGATAGAATAAAAAATGTTCTACTATACTAAGAAGAAAACACACCTCCACCTCCAGATCTAAGCATTCTTATTCACAAAGTATTCACAGTGCTAAGGGAAATGCCTGAATTGGCAGGCCTGACTTCTGGTCAGGAAACATTGGTTTAGTCCATCTTACACTTTGATTAGTTGTTTGCCAATGAAGAGCTAGCTTTCATATATTTTGCAGTAAATAGATTCTAAAGTACAAATGTATACCCAATACCTAGATAGAGTCTGAAGACAGAAGAGAAGAAAAAACTCAAAAGTACCCAGGTGCTGCTTTCAAAGATTTAAAATAAAGCTGAATCAATGCACTATCTGATTACTAAGCAGCACAGGATTAGTATCTTTCCCATCAATGAGGGGAAATACTATGTACAAGTCTCCAAAACTCAGATCCACTCACCTACCAAGTCCTAGGAATTCTCTCTCCCAGGATCACACAGCTAGGAAGTGTTTCAATCCTTTGCCCTCTCACTCTCACTTCCTTCACCCTACCATGAAGGTTTTTTATTACTGCTGGTCTGCACTCTTATAAAAGTCTTCTAATTGATGTTTCTGGCTTCTACTGTCTTCCCTCTCCAATCAATCTTTTATACTCCTGCCAAAATAATCTTCCTAACGCATTACAATAATGCGGAGATCAGGCTATCCTGCCTGAGGCAGCAATTGTGCAAGGTCGGCAAGATTTAGCATAACGTATGCTGCAATGCATGCCCAAGCCATGCTCTTCAAACTTGTGCTTTGTTTCTCTTGCTATTTGATTAGTGGGCTCCTAGTGAACCCACATGGTGTCTTCAGGAATTGGAACCCCATTATGAGCCCTCAAACCTCACATCTGGGCTTAGATTATTCACTGTCCACAAATTAAATTCCAAACTCAAAGCCTCCATAAGATATCTCCCTCTTTCCATGCTGCACCTCCCAAATTTATTCTATATTATTTCCCTTTACTTATATCATGGCCAAACTCAAAATTTATTATTGACTTTTTATCTAATAATATTCATAATCATGGCTAGCACTTATATAACACTTTATGGTTTGCAAAGCACTTTATAAATATTATTTCATTTTATCTTCACAACAATCTTGTAATGCAAAGACTATTATTATTTCCATTTTATATTTGAAGAAACTGAGAAAAGTTAAGGGCTTTGCCCAGCTTTACTGTCTGTGGCTAGACTTGAATGCAGGTCTTACCCTCTCATTGCCTTCTCTTCCTCCTCCTCCTCTCCTCTCTGTGTATTTGTATATGTTGTCTTTCTTGGAGGTACTGACTCCTGCTACCCCCTGCTCATTAAAATCCTTCTCTTTTCCAGTTTTAGGTGCCATTT
The DNA here is from genome assembly GCA_023553655.1 of Myrmecobius fasciatus. NCBI lineage: Eukaryota > Metazoa > Chordata > Mammalia > Dasyuromorphia > Myrmecobiidae > Myrmecobius > Myrmecobius fasciatus. Next base: position 41,004 of record JAJPUD010001228.1, read on the forward strand.
CTTTTATAAAATCTTTCCTAACCCAGTTAGAAGCCATCCCATCCACCAAGAACCTCTTATGCCACCATCTGCCTTCTCCAATGCATTATCTAATGCTAGGTAGCCAGGACCTGGGATCAGGAAGACCTGAGTTCAAATGCAGACTCAGACACTTGTTAGTTGTATGACCCTGGCCAAGTCACTAAATCTCTGCCTCAGTTTTCTCATCTGCAAACTGCAGATCATAATAGCACCTATCTCCAAGGGTTTTTGTGAAGCTCTAATGAAGTAAAAACTGGAAAGCACTTAGCACCAGTTCCTGGTGGGTAGAAAGCACTACAGAAATGCTAGGTATTACTATTGCATCCTAAGTGTTTGTATATATCTTATTACCTCTACAAAATTGTAAGATCCTTGAGGGTTTCATCTGGTCCAAGGCACTGTGTACAATATGTAGCAAGTACTTAATAAAAAATGCTTGTTGAACTGATTTGAACTAAAGAAGTGCTGCAAACCAGACCTGAGGCAAATTACTCAAAACTGTATAGCATTTGTAATACTGAGATGGATTATCTGACTAGGAATATATGATGGAGGTCTAAAAAAGAATAGCAGAGAGATGTTAAGGCATAATCATAGAACAGAATCTTTGAAGGAAAATAACTCAACAGTTTTATTTACAACATGGCACCTCATAAGCACTATTAAGTACTCCATACTCAGTTAAATTCCTAATCTTATCAAATAGGATGAGAAGACAGGCTCTAATGGATCATCAAAGGGTTGATGGGGAAGAGTAAATAAATTGTAAAATAAACCTAGAAATGAAGGAGAAGGTAACACAAACAGGAATTTTTCAAACTTTATAGTTGCTATATCTATACTGCTCAAGTACAGCAGCAATGTCTAGTACCAGCCCCCATACTTTGTACAGAGTAAACGCTTGTTTGATTTACTCTATCACACCGCAATTTCAACATTGATATCACAAGATTCAAGTAAACCAACCACCTGGTTGGCTGAATGATATGGTGCAAAGCATTGGTTTTCAAATCAGAAGCCTTCTCGTTTCTAAAATATGTAGAGAATTGTTTCAAATTTATTAGAATTCAAACCACTCTCCAATCGATAAATGGTCAAAGGATATGAACAGACAATTTCAGATGATGAAATTAAAACTATTTCTAGTCATATGAAAAGGTGCTCTAAATCACTATTGATCAGAGAAATGCAAATCAAGACAACCCTGAGGTACCACTACACACCTGTCAGATTGGCTAAAATGACAAGAAATGATAATGATGAATGTTGGAGGGGATGTGGGAAAACTGGGACACTGATACATTGTTGGTGGAACTGGGAATGGATCCAACCATTCTGGAGAGCAATCTGGAACTATGTTCAAAAAGTTATCAAACTGTGCATACTCTTTGACCCAGAAGTGTTTCTACTGGGCCTATATCCCAAAGAGATCTTAAAGGAGGGAAAGGGCCCCACATGTGCAAGAATGTTTGTGGCAGCCCTTTTTGTAGTGGCTAGAAACTGGAAATTGAATGGATGTCCATCAATTGGAGAATGGCTGAACAAATTATGGTATATGAATATTATGGAATATTATTGTTCTGTAAAAAACGACCAGCAGGATGATTTCAGAGAGGCCTGGAGAGACTTGCATGAACTGATGCTGAGTGAAACGAGCAGAACCAGGAGATCATTATACACGGCAACAACAATATTACATGATGATCAATTCTGATGGACATGGCTCTCTGCAACAATGAAATGTCTCAAACCAGTTCCAATTGTTCAATGAAGAAAACCATATACACCCAGAGAGAGGGATATGAAATATGGACCACAACATAACATTTTCATGGTCTCTATTGATATTTGCTTGCATTGTGTTGCCTTTCTCTGATTTTCTTTTTTTTCTTGTAGATAGGATTTTTCTTGCACAACTTGTCAAGTATTTCAACATTATTAACATGTAGTGGACTTCCTGCCATCTAGGGGAGGGGAGGGGAGGGGACTGGGGGTAAAAGTTGTAATGGAAAGCTTTGTAAAGATCAATGCTGGGGAACTACCCATACATATGTTATACAAATAAAAAGCTTTAATTAAAAAAAAAAAAAAAAAAAGAAACGACCAGCAGGATGATTTCAGAGAGGTCTGGAGAGACTTGCATGAACTGATGCTGAGCGAAGTGAGCAGAACCAGATCATTATACATGGCAACAACAAGAATATACAATGATCAATTCTTATGGATGTGAGTCTCATCAACAATGTGATGATTCAAACCAATTCCAATTGTTCAGTGATGAAGAAAGCCATATACACCCAGGGAGAGGCCTGTGGGATCTGAGTGTGGACCATAACATAGCATTTTCATGCTTTCTGTTGATGTTTGCTTGCATTTTGTTTTCCTTCTCAGGTTTTTTTTTTCTGGTACTGCAAGATAACTGTATAAATATGTATACATATACTCAATTTGTCATATATTTTAACATAATTAACATGTATTAGACTACCTGCCATTTAGGGGAAGGAGAGAAAAATTTGGAACAGAAGGCTTTGCAAGGGTCAATGTTGAAAAATTACCCATGCTTATGTTTTGCAAATAAAAAGCTTTAGTTAAAAAAAAGAAGGGAAAAAAAAAGAAATCAGAAGCCTTGCTTGAGTTGTAGGTCTAATACTTAATAGCTATGAGACAATGCCTCCTAAAATTTTTAACCTCAGAATTCTGATCTGTAAAATGTTGATGATAATATTTATATTTCCTGTTTCAAAGGCAGGGTTGTGGGGAAAGTGCTTTGTAAACAACTAAGTGGTACATAAATATGAGTTACTACTGTTAACTTTATTAGTTTATGACCAGCAAAGTACAGTCATTAATAATGAAATTCACAAGCATGAAAATTCTTCTTATAGTAATCAAGCTCTGGTGAACCAGCCATGCATAAAAGATTGTATTCCTTTAGAGTTGGAAAGGCACTTACTGGTTATAACCTAGTCTAACCTAACTCATTTTGCTTCTGAAGAAGCTGAGTTTCAAGTTAAGTAACTCATGCAAGGCTGAAGATCTAAAGTTAAGTAGCAAAACAAGGATGGTTGACGTGGGAGAACAGGGAAGGCAACAAGAAAACTGCATAATTGAGGAATATTGGGGTGCAATACAGTAAATGAAGGTAATAGGAATAAAGGGAAAGAAGGACAATGAGATATGCTCAAATACAACCAAATGTTTATATCTGGAGAAAAACTGCTTAAGACAAACTGGAAACAGAAATTGGAGACTGGACTTTGTGTCTTCGAGCTTACTCTTTATATGCAATTTATCAGCATAAAGTTAGAAGACAATATAGAAACAGCCAGTAGAAAAACCTAAGTATGTACAAAGAAGAAAAAAATGATGGTCACATCCAAGTGTTCAATTACAAACATATACCTTAAAAAGCAACACTGTCATAAGCGTCATCTTCCAATGTGAAACACATCTAAAATGTATTTCATAAAATAGTGGAAACTATTGTTCTATTAAAAAAATTATAAACAAGCTGATTTTACAAAGGCCTGGAAAGATTTACGTGAACTGACACTGAATAAAACAAGTTGAACCACAAATACAGCAAGAATATGTGATGATTGACTATGAAAGACTTGGGTTCTTCTCAGTGGTTCTGTGATCCAAAGCAATCCTAATAGACTTTGAACAAAAAATACCATATGCATCCAGAAAAAGAACTGTGGAGACTGAATGTAAATCAAGAATGCTCTATTCACTTCTTTTTTCTTTTTCTTTTTTATCTCTCCCATCATTTTTCCCTTTTGCTCTGATTTTTCTCTTCCAACATAATTCATAAAGCAATGTGTATCAAAAACAAAAAAATTTCAAAATATATATACCACCTTAAAAAAAAAGATATGTTTCATAAATCTGCCTCAGTTTTTGGATGGGAAACTGAGGCCTTATGAAATTAAACAATCTGCTTACAGTCAAAATCAGTGGCAATGTTGAAATCAAAAGCTAGGATTTCAGATTTATTTAAAACCACTTATACTTATGTAGGTCCCATATCTGTTGTAGATTAAGCATGTATGTTAATTATCCACATCCCAGAAAAAAGCTATTTCCATTTAGTACATTCCCTTTGCATGACTGAGGTGATGGGTCTAAAATAACATCTCTGGAAAGTTTGTGGCAAAGATTCCACTATACACCTGAAAAGGCATGAAACCAGGGGAATGTTTTTATTTTGTTCTGGTTGATTATTATTTACTTTGTTGTTTAGTATTACTATTACTAACCCTACCACCCACGGTGCCACAGTTTATAATACTGAAATCAAACAAAGCAGCACGTGGCCACTTTAAAATGTTCCTTCCTGTGTGACATAATCCTCAATACTAAAAATGCCAATGTACAAAAAAACTGAGGATAATCCCCATTTTACAGATGAAAATTAAAAAGCTAGAAAGTGTCTGGTATAGGATCTGAACTCAAATGTCCCTGACTCCTGGGCTACCTAGTTACCTGTAAGAAGAGTTATGTGGTACCTAAAGAGGGAAAAAAAGAGGTTGGAATAGCTTCTGTGGTGAAAAATCAAGTATTTGTATTGGTGTCTATGCTCAAAGATGACCAAAATGACATCACTATCTTGGGATCAAAGTAGAGTATGTGTCTGACTGTGGCTGATCAGACCAATGAGCTCGGAAAACTACCATTAGGTTGAAACTACAGAGGGAGGAGAGAAGCTGGAGCAAAGAATGAGAAATAGAAAGGAATGAGAAAATAGATTAAGGTGTGACGGGGGCAGAGGCCTCAAAGAGAACAAAGAACAGGCTGAAGAGAGGTGAAGTGTTGGGAGGAACAGAGATACTCTCAGAGCTTCTAATTAGAGAAGTGGAACATTTGTGGGTAATAGAGATATCTAACAGGTACCCATCCCTCTGTGTGGCTGAAGTGGAGAAAAGGAGTAGATTATGGGAGTTAAAGAGGCATTAGGAATTGGAAGCAATGAATACTAAAGTTTCACGGCATAAAGGCAGGTATTGGTAAGCAGAGGAAGATGGTGAGGAAAAAGGGAAGAAAAAGATGAGGGTGAGTGAAGGAGGGAAAGGGATTATGGAAGTAACAATAAGGCATGGACAGGTATATATCATTTATCAAACACTGATTATATGCCTACTGCATATAGAGCACATTGTTAGGAGTAGAAGAAAATAAAAAGTTTAGGAAAGGATTTCTGACCTTATGGAGCTGTAAGATAATATGTATCATTATTAAATGATAATGCATGGAGAATTACAAAATGTAAAAGTGTTACATGAGATCATGCTAAGAAGAAAGGCTATTACCAACTAGAACACGAGGATCAATCAGGCTAAGTTTCCGGGTGATGGTCACATTGAGAATATTTTTTTAATTTTTAGTTCTTTTCTTACCTATTCTTTAAAACCTGAGAATTCATGATAAATCAATCAATTCTTCAACTACTTTATATATGAAATAGCCAATTATGTACATAAGTGAGTGCACCATCCATTAGAAAACTGACTAGCTGATTATGTATTTAATATTCCCACCAAGGAAAACATTTGGTTAATCCACATGTAAGACCCTCTCAATTTTTGTCAGGGAGGTGGAGAGACACTGGATATAGAGCAGAACTTCTTCAACTTCTACTTTTTACCCCTTTTCAGCAAGAAATTTTTATGTGAACCTGGGTTTATAGGTATATAAAACAGGTATACAAATCAAATATTTACTGATAATAAATCAAATAAATTTCCACATCCTCCACATTCAGATATGCAACCTTACATAGAGTCACAACCCACAGTTTAAGAAGCTTTGGTATAGAGAATGTTTAAAAGACATTTAGCAGTAAAGAGTAGAAAATGGGACAGCAGCCATATGAGGCAGAAGGGTCACAGGAAGCTTTTTTTAGAATTTGAGAGATTATTTCAAATGGGAAGGTGTCAGTGGAAAGTGAAAAGCTGAAAAAATGCAAATGAGGAAATGACTATAGGATCTAAAGGTAGGAGAGCATGGAATTAAAGTTATCAGTGGAGGAATCAGTGTTAGTGAGGAGTAAAGATACCTTTTCATGTGTGGTCATGAAGAGAATGGATCAAGGTAGAGAAGTTTTGAGAAATGAAGGTAGCTATGGAGAATTCATGCTGGATGGTCTTATTCTCAGTCACATAGAATGGCAAATTGTTATTAAGTATGGAGGATAGGTTTTAAGATGATATGGAACAATGGCTATAGGGAATGAGCCAAGGAAAGAGATGAAGGACTCAATGTTGAATAAAAGTGAGGACCAAGATAAGGGTCTTTATTTACTTTTTTACCCAGAGACAATACAAAAGTAAATTTTAATCTAGAATGTCTGGATTATTCTAAATTCAGATTGTGAAATCATAAATTAATTACTATGCTTAGATGCAAAGATACTTTCATTTACTTAGAACTATTATCAAAACAGAAGACCTGATTATGACAGATTAAATATACCTCTCATTAAAGTACCTTTTAGTATCTTGCCCCTTGGAAATGATCCAACAGGAAGAACTATTAAACTCTAAAAAATTACATTCTCTCTTAATGTTAAAATACTAAGATTATTATATGAGAACTTACCATCCCATAGGCCCCATTGTCTCTGCTCGGGTTTTCCCCCGTTTAGCTTCCTTAAGAAGTTCTTCTATTGCCTTCCTGAAAGGTAAAAAAAACAAACAAGTTTTTGAAAAACAAACAGATTAGCAACTATCATATAACAATAACAATAGAAGAAAAATACCATCTTTTTTACCAGGGCCTTTTTCACTTTTGGGGAGGCCAAGAACCCCTTTGGTTTTTTGGTGATAGCTACAAATACCTTCTCAGAAAAATGCTTATAATTAAATGTATAAAGCACATCAGATAACAAAGGAAACCAAAGATTAGTGGAAAATAAAGATGTAATTTTTCCCTTCATCCCAAGTTCATTGTTCCCCTGAAATCTTTATGGGCTGACTCCTGGAGGGTTTGCAAACCCCAGGCTAAGCACATCTCTTTTATACAGTTTATAGTACTTGAGTACAATCAGAATTAAGAGCTGACATTTGTGTAGCTCTTTAGTATTTGCAAAGTGCTTTCCATAAATTATCTCAGTTGAGCCTAACAACCCAATGAGTCAGGTACTATGGAGATTATTAATGGAAACTGAAGTTCAAGAAGTCAGAGGTGGGATAAAGAACTTATCTTATTGAACTTAATTAAGTCTGCTTGATCCTGCCATATAACTTCTCATTTTGTAAAATTTTCTAAAGTTAAAACATATTCAAGGGGTAAATGGGTACAAATTATTTTTCACAATATTCACATAAAGAGACAATGTTAGATTTCAAGAAAAATAAAGATAAGTTAATGATTTTAGGAACTTACAAGCTAATGCTTTGGAGATCAAGTCCAAATTTATGTTTTTCATTATTATGATACTCTAATTCCTTCCCAACTGGACTTTCAAGAACTAAGAAGTCCTAAGGAGAATGTAAACAAGATAACAGTTGGTACTCATTTAGGCTACCCTTTTCTCTAGGGCAAATCATTTTTCTTTAACATGTTTTGGGGTCTAATTAACACTTTTCAAATTTATATCCATTTTGGAGATGGGGTCCCTTGATACCTTATATATATATGTCCTTTTCTCGTAAATTTCTAAAAATATGTCAAGGATAGCAGAATCTCAATAACAATTGCCAATTTCAAGACAAGAAAATTGAAATTCAGAGTTTACATGAGTCACCCATGGTCATAAAACTAGCAAATGTCATGAGCAGGATATGAGCCCATGTCTTCTTGACTCTAAGTCTAGTATTCTCCTTCTAAATTTCAAGGATTTGGGATTTCATCATGTGTCCCCAACTCAATAGACACAGATCACCTTTTCCATGCCTTTGTAGAAACCAATTTCTGGTGAAGGGACCTTCTAATCTGACTGGTTCCAAATAAGACTCGGACAAAGTTATTGCTGAAGTTGTGCTGGCAAACTTTGTAGCTCTCAGAGTTTTTGTCAGCACAGGGTGGTGAAACTATATCCATAAAAGGCTTTGCAAACCTTAAAGTGCTGTAGAAGTGCTATTATTATTTCTATGACTTTGTGAGGCATTCATTCATTCATTATCTACTTCACCAACCCACCAGTTAGTTGCACTGGCTACCTCAAGATGTCTCAGTTTTGAGGACTGCTCTTCTCTTTAAAACACTCCTTTATGTTTTGTCTTCTATAATAATGTAAGGTTTTTTAAAGTAAAAACTATCTCGTTATCTTGTATTTGTAGAATCAATTAGCAAAGAGCCTAACAAATAATGAGCACAAAATAAATGCTCTCTGTCATTTGAGGTAGTGAGGTAGCACAATGGATATTATCAGGTTTAGAGGGGATACCACAGTTCAACTTTGACCTCAGACAACAGCTGTGTGACCTTGGGTAAGTCACTTAACCTTGTTTGCCTCAGTTTCTTTATCTATAAAATGAGCAGGAGAAGGAATATCTTTGCCAGGAAAATCCCAAAATAGGGTCAGGAAGAGTCAGACATGACTAAACAATAAAAAGAAGTGCTTACTGTATGCAGGAACACTATAATATAGAACATGCAAAGTTTACATAAGACCAAGTTCTTTCCAGATGGAGCTTATAACCAACTTCTACATGAGTATTTTCATCATCTCCCTGGCTACCACTATCTCCTCACTACTCTGTATTTTTATATATAGGGATATATGTGCACACACCACATATCTGGTATATAAATATATGTACTTGTTATTTTCTCAGTTTCTTTTCTGATTCTGTATCCCCCAGCATCTAGCTGGTGCTTTACATGGTACTTTACAAATGTATTATATTGTAAAGTAGTATAGTCTCCATATACTCTATTATGCCCCTGTCCTGTATTTTGCTTTTTATGCCCTAGTTATTATCTTATAGTGATTACTTTGTACCACACTGAGTCTGAAACATACCACCCCCCCCTTACCAATTACCATGAACTCTATTATCTTCCTAATAATCATTCAGATTATTTCACAGTTAAGTGGTATCAATGGGAGATAAATGAATCTGATTATTAAACTATACTCACTTCTTTTACCAATCAAGAAATAATAATTGTTATATCTAGTGGGATTCCTTATCTCCTATAGCAGCAGTTAACTAAAAATAATTTTGCTAAGACTCTAAAACAAATACTTTTCAATCTTAACTTTTAGAAACAAATATTCTCTTTTCCTTTCTTTGTGTCTACTAAATAAAAAAAGGCCAAGGAGGAACAAATGTTCTTTCCCCACAGATGGATTAGTTTGGATATTTCTTTCATATACACATATGCATATATGAATTACCTGTACCTTTTCCCTGGGATGAAAAGTACAATTAAAGAAACAGATTAAAAAATATGTACAATTCGCAACTTATAAAAGAGATGTATTCTAAAAGTTCATTTAAAAGTTGGCGGTTTAAAACAAAAGCCTCCAAGGTTTTCTGATCATGCATCCCAAAAGAAAAAAAAAATGCATTCTCAATGTATTTCCTCATTTAATTTTAAAAGTATGAGATAATTAATAATATTTAATTCCACAGTCAATAGAGAGTCACTGGAACTTATTGAGAAGGGAAGTAACAAGACTTCTATTTTGGGAAAATCCTTTCGGCAGTGACAGGGAGGAGGGATCAAGGAAGGAAGAGACTTGGGGCTGGAAGACAAATGAGGAAGTTATTGCAATAGTCTGTGCAAAGGGTCATGGGGGCCATGTAGGAACATAGTCACATGAGAAGAGAGAAGGGAATAAATCAAAGAGATATTATAGGGGAAGAAATTACAAGATTTGCCAAATGACTGAATATGTAAGCTGAGTGGGAATGACTTGAGCCCACCCTGGAAAATGTACTGGTTGAAGCCACATGATAATCTATGGAACTGGGGATAGCTACTGAGAAAGTTTTCCTTAGCCTAATATTAAAAGATATCTCTACTCTGGCTCCAACTTACCTTTCCAATATTATTTCATTTTTCTGTTTTGCATTATACTCTCCATTTAAGGTAAAATGACTATTGGCTATTCCTCATATTCTTTCCACTGCTATTATTTATTCAGGCCATTTCAAAAATTTAATAAAACACACCATCTCCACATCTCTTACTGATGTAATTTTCCTAAAGCTTTGAGTGGGGAATCTAGAAAGATCTAGGATCTTTATCTAGATCCTAGGATCTAGGAGAAATAGAAGCATTATCACTGTAGGAGTACACCATCGACTACTTATACTAAAGATGGAAAAAATGAGAATTTTGGAAAACTTATTACAAAACTGGCATGAAGGCATGACTTCAACCTTATAGATCTCTGCTATAGTTATTTCTTTGCCAAAATCAGAGCAACTGAGAAATTACTAACATGTATCAAAGAAAATTAAATTTTTCAAAAAGTGAAGGAAAGGATAAATACTGACAGAACTGACACTTGAAATAGATAGGATGATAAAAATGAATCACATTGAAAAGGTTAGATTTTCTGGCATATTTTGTTTCTCTTTTCTTTTCTAAGCAGATGATTTTGTACTGGGAAGAACAGATTAAGGCAATTACCAGGAAAATGAAAGGTAAGTGAAGACATGGTAAGCTAAGTCATAAAGCTCAGATGAAATAAATATGAAGGTTTTGAAAGAACTGGCTAAGATGATTGTAGAACTAGCTAGTGGGTTTCTAAAAGGTTATGCAAGTTTACTGGATTAGAAAAGGGTAAATGTACCCATTTTCAAACAAAAGAAAAGAGCAAAATCTGTAAGCTGGTAAAATTTGATTCTAGTTCTGGAATGCATTGTTAAGGAAATTACTTCTGAATGGGAAGAAAACAAAATGATTTATAGGTATCATCAAAAACTAGCAAGGTAGTATCAACTGTTCAGGACAGACTAACCTAATTTCATTAACTTCTTCCCCCCCAAAAAACATTGATATCTTTTGTTTTTATACAACACATTTCCCGTCCTGGATCAAATCTTACCTTTGTGACAAAAACAATTTAAAATATCTACTTTAATGACCACATCTGACCATGGTTATAATATTCTGCCCTACTATACAAACTCCTGCTTCTCTGTCATGAGGGGGAAAGGTATGCCTTTATTACTTAAAGAGTTCAACTTTCTTTTAGTGATTTTTACTAGATTTCCATAGTGAATGTGTTTATTATTTTTTGTTTATGCTTATTTAACTCTACAACAGTTTATACAAATCTTCCCATATTCCCCTGAATTGCCAGTAATAATTTCTCATTGCACAATATCACTTATGCCATAGTTTTGTTCAGCTATTCTCTAATCAATGAGTTTCCTCCTCTCAATCGCCTTTCCTCCCATCAAATCTCCGATAGCACAAAGAATGTGAACATTTCTACCTATATAGATGTGAGTGGGGAGACAACCATGTGGTAAAATGGACAGAATGATGCATGAGAAGTCAGAGAACTGAGTTCATAACTGACCTCAGACACTCATGAGTTGTGTGACACTAGGAAAGATATTTAATCACTTGTTTGCCTCTGCTTCCTCAAATGTAAAAATGGAATAATAATAGCATTTATCTCCCAGGGTTGTAGTAAGGATTCAAATGAGATGATAGTTGTAAAGTGCTTAGAACAATGGCCTGGCACATGTTAAAACTATATCAGTGTTAGCGATTATGGGAGAGGAGAGTGATCTCTTAGTTGGGAAACTCCCAGCAAGGAACTAACTTCTACTGACAGAGAGCAGCAACTATTCTGCAACCTAGATGAGTCAAGTTATGGAGACAGGGTAATAACACTATTGGCCTGGAGAGTGAGCCTCTTTAATAATGGAATCATAATAGCCAGATTTAAGGCTGGAAGTGACCTTTGAGTTCATGTAGTCAACCTCCCTCATTTTAGAGATGAGAAAACAGAGGGACAGAGAGCCAAAATAGCTTTTTTTTTTTTAAAATTTAATTTTTTTTTTGCATCATTTGTAAATTTTATTTTATTATTAATACTTTTTATTTGCAAAACATATGTATGGGTAATTCCTAAACATTAACCCTTACAAAGCTTTCTGTTACAAATTTTTCTCCCCTACTCCCCACCTCTCCCCTAGATGGCAGGATATCCACTACATGATAATTATGTCAGAATACTTAAGAAATCGAATATATGTATACTTATTGCATCATTTTTTGTGCAGGAGAAATCATATCTACAAGAAAGAATAATCTGATAAAGGAAATACAATGCAAGAAAACCTCAATAGAGAACATGAAAATGTTATGCTGTGATCCACATTTCACATCCCTCTCTCTAGGTGTATATGGCTCTCTTCACTGAACAATTGGAACTGGTTTGAAGCATTTCATTGTTGAAGAGAGTAATGTCCATTAGAACTGATCCTCATATAGTATTGTTGTTGCCGTGAATAATGATCTCCTGGTTCTGCTCACTTCACTGAGCATTAGTTCATGCAAGTCTCTCCAGGGCTCTCTGAAATCGTCCTGCTGGTCGTTTCTTACAGAGCAATAATATTCCATAACATTCATATACCATAATTTATTCAGCCACTCTCCAATTGATGGGCATCCATTCAGTTTCCAGTTTCTAGCCACTACAAAAAAAAGCTGCCACAAACATTCTTGCACATGTGGGGCCCTTTCCTTCTCTTATGATTTCTTTGGGATATAAGCCCAATAGAAACACTGCTGGGTCAGAGGGTATGCACAGTTTGATAACTTTTTGAGCATAACTCCAAATTGCTCTCCAGAATGGTTGGATCCATTCACAGTTCCACCAACAATGCATCAGTGTCCCAGTCTTCCCACATCCCCTCCAACATTCATCTTTATCTTTTCCTGTCATTTTAGCCAATCTGACAGGTGTGTAGTGGTACCTCAGAGTTGTCTTAATTTGCATTTCTCTGATCAATAGTGATTTGGAGCACCTTTTCATGTGATTATAAATAGTTTTAATTTCCTCATCTGAAAATTGTCTGTTCATGTCCTTTGAGCATTTATCAATTGGAGAATGGCTTGAATTCTTATAAATATGAGACAATTCTCTATATATCTTAGAGATGAGACCTTTATCCAAAATAGCTTTCAAAGGTCACATTGTTAGCATAGCGAGGACTTGAATATATGTTCTCTGACTCCCAGTCTCAAGCACTTTCTACTCAGCTATCTTAGTGGTTCTGAATAATCCAAAGAAAACTTCTGAGTCTAGTATTGTTTAACATTTTGAGTGGAGGGATGGGTGCTAGAATGGAGCATACCATCTACTTCTAACAACATGAAATTGGCTATAGTATTCAACTTCATAGAAGAAAAAAAAAGGGGTGGGTTTTTTTTTTTTTTTGGTATAAATTGTTTCTTTTTAATTCAATCATAAAAAATGTTTTCCAAAAGAGGATAAAGTTAAGAGAGCCTTCTAAAGGGGATGGGGAGAGAAAGAATTCAAAAGGAATCATACAAAAATTTGGTATAGTGTGAAACAACAATCAAAATGATATTGGGGATAAGGAATAGCAACAGAAGAAAAATACTGGATAAATATATGCTAAGGAATTTAGCAATTTAGTGTCAAGATGGGTTGAGGGGAAGGAGTATTGTGGCTCAATGAACTACTATCAAGATAAAAATGATGGTACTTGAGTGAAACAGGAATATGAAGCCTAGGGTCTTCTTCAAGAAGAGGATGTAGAATAAGAGGAAGAAAAAGAAGAGGAAGTAGTAAGTTATAGTGAGAAACAGAAATTAAAAACAAAATTCACATTTGTGGCTGGAGTTGTATTATAAGTATAAAAGGGGAGGGAATGAAATGGAAGAAGTTGGACACTTAGAAAAGAGAAGCTGTAAAGTAGAGTTAAATATTTTGAGGGAACACACCATAATTAAAATAAAAGGGTACACTTTGGCTAGAAGTATTGAGCATCATAAACTTTATGTCAATTTTTTCATAGAAAGCTGTAATTTTAAAAAATTTTCTGTAAAATGTTTAAATACTGACATGATAACAATAGACATCAATGACAGTACTAGAACAGATGTTAAACTAAAGAAGGAATATGCTTGCCATCAGGATTAAAATGCTATCTTCTAGGGTTAGTTGACATTTCAAATGAAATTAACATATATGGATGGCTATTTTGATCATCATCTTGCATGCTTGCTTGCTTCATTATTATTTGTGGAGTTCCTAATGCTAAAAAAGGAGTAAAACTATCATATTTAGACTACAGTATTTTCCAAATCCCTTATCTTTTGGTCTACTGGAGGTAACCAACAGATATGCTATTGGTAATTACTAACTTTATATTTTAATATTTATAATAAAAATGTTTCATGGCAAAAGGATCCATTATTATTTAGTAGTCAAAATCTATGATTTTGGTTAATTGTTGGCAGATAGGCCATATATTAAGAAATACTAGTGACACATTTTTTTAATTACAAAGATTGAATGCACAATAGCTGTTAAGATCAAAGAACTCAGAGTTAAAGAGCAATGCCAATTCTTTAAATCAAAATGTACATGTGAAGTAGAAAATATTAGGATTGTTGGCAGACTTTTGAGAGTTTTACTAGTCAATTAGTAATGTCTAAATTTAAAAAAAAAATGTACCCTCCATATATTAGTTGAAAAATTCTAAGAGCAAACCCTTTAATGATAATGACAGGGCTCTTTTGGCTCAATAAATATAGTACTATATCTTTAAGAATATAAATGTTTTGAAGAAAAAAGTAATGAAAGAAAAACTGCAAAAGAATAAAGAATTTAAAAAGTCCAGAAAGATGTGAATAGAAAGGAGCCAATAATAGTAAAGAAAAGCTAATATAGCAGCTACTGTAAGTTAATGAATGGCACAGAAATATGGCAGAAAGTAAAAATGCAGAAATACATAACAGAACATAATGCTTACCAAATGTTTTCTAATTATGTTAGAAAAAACATCAGAAGAAACTGAGGGAAACAAAATCAGTGTCTTACAAAACAATAAAACAAAAAATGTTTATTATCTATAGCTTTTTATTTTCTACTGGCTATAAGAATTTGGTATCCTGTCCTTTGATAAGTATACAACATACTAGAGAACTACCTCTCTAAAAGCTTGGTTTGTAAATCATTCTCTTAATCCTAAAGAGCTTTATTTCATAAAAATGATCTATGGTCTTCTACAGATTGTCCTACACAATGCTTTGGAGTCTTGGATCCCAGCCCTGAGGATGGCCTATTCAGCACAAAGTCTGGTCAGCCCACTTAAGCTATTTCCTTCAGTTATGTCAAGGCTGCAGTAATCTGTTGGAAAACAAGCTATGCTCCTCTAGTAGATCTTAGCGCCAGATTCACTGGATGATTATAAATTAGACCCATGGCCACTGGCAGGGAAAGAGATAAATGAAGATAATGGAGAACCTAAGAGTTTTTCCAAAAGTCTAAACAAATGTATGCTATTTAAAACTCTGTTTTAGCTTTAAAAAAAAAAAAAAAAAATAGAAGCTAATTTAAGAAACTAGTATTCGTGCCACAGAGTTTCTTCTTTCTTTGCTAGGGAGTCGGGGGTTCACAAGTTGTTAGAACTAGAAGAAATTTAATATATTAATTAGTCCCAATCCCCTTATTACAAATGAGAAGAGACTTGCCCAAATTCAGTTTTGGCAGTGGAATCTGAATTCGGTTTTCTAAGCCCATTTGCTTCTGTAACTGGCTGTCTTCCTTTATCTATATTTAAAATTGTGAAACATTTAACAAAATAGAAGCTGAAACGAAGAAGAGAAGCACTAAGTTCTCCATAGCAGAAACAAGCGATGCAATGATCACTCCTATTTACTATATAATAGATGGAGCTGAGAGTAGACAGAGCCTCACTCAGGAGATGCAAGGGTGGCATATATTGGGTAAATTTGTTGACTAGCAACTGCCAATAAACTAGCATAGGCCAGAGATAGATTTTATTGCAGTTTATTCACTTAAAGGGAAAGCAGCTCTGGTTATAGCCATCTCAATACCAATGCATGCTTCACAAAGAAATCCTGGTCTCTTTTAATGGTATTCAGTTGTATAAACAATTCAGGTTCAATGGAATTTTAAAGACAGCATAAGGAGAAGGTAAAAATTGTCCTATTGGGAAAAACAGAAAGCTGGCAGGTGAAAACTGGGATTGCTGTTATTATCTCAAGCTTAATTTTATCAGCTCTGACAAGGTAAGTCCAAATGGCCTTAGATAATAAAATTATATCATAAAGGAACAAGGAAGAAACAACCTTTCCTTTTTATGAATAGGGGAAGAGCTTGTAACAAATGGTTAGGATCAGAATAGATTAAATTATCAAATTTAATTATACAAAATTATCATTATGATTATTACTGTTTGCACAAACTCATTGCAGCAAAGATTAGAAGGGATGCATGACTTATGAGAAAACACTTTTACAGCAAATTTCTTTTAAGAGTATCAGACTAAGATAAACAAGGACATGATTAAAATTTACAAAAATAACTGCCATCTTTCTCAACTGAAAAGTGGTTAAAGGAACATCAGTTTTCTCTGGAAATTCAAGCTAATAATTAGCTATGTGAAAAATGCTCCAAAACACTAATGACTGGAGAAATTTAAATTAAAGCAACCCTGAAGTTTGAAGATCAGCAAAACAAAAAGGACAAATGTTGGAAAGGCTGTGGGAAAACATTGTGAATTGGTCTAGCTATTTTACAAAGTAATTTAGAATTATGTCCAAAGTTACTAAATTGTGCATTCCTCTTCATTCAACAATATCAGAGGCTCTCCTGTGATTTTGGATTCTCAATCTATTATTCTCCTTTTGTTTCTTTGTTGAGGTTTGCCACTGCATATTCAAGTTTTTCTATTCTGTTCATTATTTTTGCTGTTTGGGACAAATTTTGTTCTTATAACTCTTATTTCTCTTTTAAATTGCTCAGTAATAGTGTGATGTAGTTCTATATTCTTCTCAAATTCTAGAGAGTATTGTTTCATCAAGGTTTGAATCTCTTTCCTTTACTTTGCAGCATTTATTCATAGATGCCTAAACTACAGGTTTAGAAATCACATTTTTTTTATACTGCTACTTTTTCCTGTGGATGTATCAGTTTATATGCATTATCTTTGAGCTTTCTTCTTTCTGAACTCTTTGATATTGTCTTTCTCCCCTCTTTTCCTCCTCACTTCCTGACTCTCTCCCCACATCTGATTGTGGTTTCCTTTGGGGGGCTGGATCTCAAGTTATCTCAGCTGTCTCCCACACTGGGCAATATAACAATTTAAAAGAATTAGTCTAGGTCTTCCTCAATTGACTTGGAGGTGGGTAGTCAGAATTGGCTACAGCTGGATGCTGGGTTCTTCCCGCAGGCTTGCTGGAGTATCGAAAACTCCTACCCTCACTATGTCCAGTGTCCAGTAGTCAAAAGGTTTGACTACAAATGTCCATTCTACTATTATCTGCCTATGTAATGTTCCCTCTCTGGTTCTCAGTTTCCTCATCTGAAAAATGAAATGAAAAAGGCTAGATTAGACAGTCTCTAAGGTCCCTTTCTGCTCTAAATTCTGTGATGTGATGATTTTTTCCCCCACTGTGTACAATTTACAAAGGCATTCAACCTGAGTTGTAGACGGGACTGCATTCTATATGAGTAGAAAAGGAAATATCCACCTTCATGAAATTGTATATACTTGAAGCACAATTATATAAATATGAAGGGTTTTGTTACTGTTGTTGGAAGGTGGGGCAATACTATCCCCATTTTGTAGATGAGGAAACAATCTCAGAAAGTAGATGTCTTGAAGTAAGTCTAATTTCATATAACATGTAGTATTCCCATTCTTGGTCAAATAAAGAATGTGGAAAGGATTCTATATAGAATGCTTAATTCAAGTAACAACATCATAAGTGACATGCATATACTATTTGTTAATATTCTAAATAATGATATTTAACCTGAAGAATCTATAGACTACATATTACTGTAAATTGATAGATTTCCACATCTTACTTGTTAGAGATCTTTCTTATTAACAGTATTAACTTCTTATTGGTTTAAACAACTGCTTTGCTAATAAATCATTAACTCTATTACTAACAAGTTGAGATGAATGTTCTGTGGCTATGATTGAATAGATCATGTCTTGACATGCTATCCAATTCTGTCCCTGTTTCTTCTAAAGTGCATCATTTGATAAAATCAACTTGTTATAACAGGAAAACTGAAATGTAGAAAAAAGACAGAAAAACAGAAAATGACTGAAGACTTCTGAGGACAATTGCTATAAGCAATCAACCAATCATCAAATTATTTATTAAATATTTATGTCAGGCAGTGGGCTACATTCTAGGGATACCAAGTAAAAGTAAAATTTGACTTTTAAGGAGCTTACATTTTAATGAAATAACTTGCGTTATTTCTATAAAACATACTTACAAATAAAGATAAAGAATATTTACTGCTGGTGGGAACAAGAAAAGCTTCATGTAGAGATGGTGTTTGAGCTGAGGCACTTCAAGAGGCAGAAGTGAGAGAGAACGCATTACTAGAGACAGCTCTGGCAAAGGCACAGGGTCAGAAAGGAAGAACAAGTGGGTCGGTGTGGCTGGATCAGAGAGGAAGATGAAGAGAATATATAGTACAACTGGACTGGAAAAATTAGGAGGGGACAAGGTTAAGAGCTCTGAATATCAAACAGAAAACTTATAGTTGCACTTAAGGCAATGGGGAGCCACAGGAGCTTGAGAAGGGGAGGTGATGTGACCAGATCTGTGCTTTAGGAAAATAAGTTCAGCAGCTTTATGAAGGATGGATTGGAATGGGGAGGGGCTTCAGGAAGGGAGATAAAGTGGGAGGCCATGACAGTAGTCTAGGACAGTGATGTTAAACAAATACAAAGGGATCTCAGTGAGCTACAGATTGAATTAGAAAAATCACAAATTAACGCAATAAAAATACAACATAGATAATGTTAAACATTTCCTGGTGGAAGCACTAGGGAATTTTGTAGCTCAAGTTTGACTAAAGAGATCTGATCTAAAAGAAAAAGAAAAGTGAAATTTATCTAAACTAGAGCAGCAGCTGTGAGTGGAAAGGAGGGAGTCCAGGTATATGAAATATGTGGTGAGAAATGGCAAGATTTGTCATGATGGTGAAAGACATGAAGTGAGAAAGAGAGGAGTATGCCGCTAAGGATTCAAACCTTGGTGTCTTGAAAAATGGTAGTGCTTTGGATAGTAACAGGATAACCTCAAAGAGGGGGGCATAAATAAGTTCTTTTTTGACATATTGAGTTTGAGAGTCCTATGGTACATCGGGTTTGAAATGTCTAACAGACTTGAAGCTCAGGAATGTAGGATATAACATTTAGTTCTAGGTGTAATTTGGATAAATAAACCCCTGGGAGCTGACAAGGTCAGTGAGAGAGTATAGTTGGGGGAGCAGAAATAAGGAGATAGATGTAAAGGATGAGTGAGAAGGAAAAAAATGATTCCAAGACACATGTTCATAAATGATTTCAAGACATGCACATGGCCTAGGATCTTTTAAAAAATGTTTTAATAATTATGTTTCGAGCACCAGCCCTGAAGTCAGGAGGACCTGAATTCAAATCTGGTCTCAGACACGTAACAGCTGTGTGACCCTGGGCAAGTCACTTAACCCCAATTGCCTCAGCAAAAAAAAAAAAAAAAAAAAAAAAAATTATGTTTCAATATAATTGCTTCCTCTGTAATGTTATGAATTTTATTTTTATGTATTTAGAAATATTGCTTTGAGAAGTGATCCATGATACTAAAAAGGCTAAGAACTCCTGCTCAAAGGCTACAATTCTGACTATCAAGAATATCTCCCCTGGCTTCCTACTCTCATTAGTCAGTTAGTAAACATTTACTAAGTGCCTACTAGGGGCTCCAGGAGCTGTGTTAAGTGCTGGAGATATTTTTTAAAAAATTAAAAATTCAGAATCTAATGGGGAAATAATATGCAAATGCTTATTTCATAATTTCATAGTCATATATAGAATATAAAAAGTCAGATATGGAATAAATTGGAAATAACAGAAGGCAGGCTCTAGAATTGTGGGTCTTTGGAAAAGGCTTCTTGTAGAGAAGATGGAATTTGAGTTGTGACCAGAAAGTACTTAGGGAATACAGGAGGTAGAGATGAAGAGGAAAAGCATTCCAGACATGGATGGTAGCCAGTGTAAATACTTGGAGCCAAGAGATGGAGAGTTTTATTTGAAGATTAGCAAGGAGGTCAATGTAAATTGATTGCAGAGAATGCAAAAGGGAGGCATTAGAAGATGAGGCAGAAGGTATTAAAAAATGGGAAAAGTGGCAAGCCATTGAAGTTTATTGAGTGACAATAGTAGAGGGTTGTAACATGGGTTAGATCTGCATTTCAGGAAGATCACTTTGACAGTTCAGTAAGGGATGAATTGGAATGGGGGGAGATTTGTAAGTTGACCAATCAGAATGCTATTACAATAGTTCAGGCATGAAGTGATGAGGGCCAACACCAGGGTGGTAGATATATATCAGAAAATCATTTTATTAAAATTCATTTTTAAAATATCCTGTCATGATTGGCTAAGATGACAGGAAAAGATAATGACAAATGTTGGTGGGGATGTGGGAAAATTGGGACACTGATACATTGTTGGTGGAACTGTGAACGGAGCCAACCATTCTGGAGAGCAATTTGGAACTATGCTCAAAAAGTTATCAAACTGTGCATACCCTTTGACCCAGCAGTGTTTCTATTGGGCTTATATCCCAAAGAAATCATAAAGGAAGGAAAGGGACCCACATGTGCAAGAATGTTTGTAGCAGCCCTTTTTGTAGTGGCTAGAAACTGGAAACTGAATGGATGCCCATCAATTGGAGAGTGGCTGAATAAATTATGGTATATGAATGTCATGGAATATTATTGTTCTGTAAGAAACGACCAGCAGGATGATTTCAGAGAGGCCTGGAGAGACCTGCATGAACTGATGCTGAGTGAAATCAGCAGAACCAGGAGATCATTATACACGGCAACAACAATATTACATGATGATCAATTCTGATGGACATGGTTCTCTTCAATAATGAAATGTTTCAAGCTAGTTCCAATGATCTTGTGATGAAGAAAGCCATATACACTCAGAGAGAGGGATATAAATGTGAACCACAACATAACATTTTCATGTTCTCTATTGATGTTTGCTTGCATTGTGTTGCCTTTCTCTGATTTTTTTTTTCTTGTAGATAAGGATTTTTCTTGCACTGTAAAAATATGTATACACATATTCAATTTGTCAAGTATTTTAACATAATTAACATGTAGTAGTAGATTTCCTGCCATCTAGGAGAGAGGTGGGGGATAGGGAGGAAAAATTTGTAACAGAAAGCTTTTCAAGGGTCAATGTTGAAAAATTACCCATAAATATGTTTTGCAAATAAAAAGCTTTAATAAAAAAATTAAAAAAAATTATGATGATCCAGAAATTCACCTAAGAAATAGCATTAAAAATAACTGACTTTTCCACTGGTTATATACCAAATTTTTAAATATGTAAGAGAAGAAAAAAAAAGAATGTTGGATGAGGAAATAGGAGGCCATAGTGATTTAATATACTTTTACATTCCTGCAATGGTGAGTTCTGTTTTAAAATATAAAAATGCCTCTGACAAAATCAAGTTATATGGAACATTCTGTATATACAGTATTTCTCCCCCAACTTCTACAGAGAATTATGTAGTACAAACTTATTATTTCAATCAAAAGCATATAAAAGCACTTACATGACATGATAACATATAATTCAGAAACCATTAGTTTGGAAAATGCTTGAAAATTTAAAAGTACTATGTAAATATTAATAATTATTTTATGTTTAAAACCTTTGGGAGATAGTAGAGGAAAGGCAGGGACTTGCCTGAGCTACCCCCAAATCCCCTCTTAACAATTTAAAAATAATGCCTTAAAATGAATTTTGTAGCAGCAAAACCACTAAAAAGTTGGGGTAGGACAATTTTTTTAGCCCAAGACAAATAGAAAGGTTGGCAGGAAAGATCTGTCTCACTGGGATGAAAGTGAAGCACAGTCAATATAGGCAGCTCCCTGACAATCTAATAGTAGGCTGGGCTCCTAAAAGGCAATGGAGACCTTAGAGGCAACTAAATCTATGGCACCGATTTCTGGAACTCTCAATCCACAGACAGTATGGAGGGAAAAGCAACTGATTAGAAGGATATTAGAGGATATTTTGTTGTCACTGGACTTTGCTGCATTACCTCCAGGCTCCAGGTCATAGGCCTGGGCTGTAGTTCTATGGTAAGGCGGAGCTCTAGTACAGTAGAGCATGTGGTCCCAGAGAGCAGAGACCCTTCAAAGAAGAAAAGAGTGTTTTGTGCTTGCTCATACACCCCAGCACAGGCCAGAAGAACAGGGATCATACCTTTCTGTAGATCATACCATCCCAGAATAACTGAAAACTTAGGTCTCCAGAATTAGCTTTGAAAAACAGCAGCCAAGAAAAACTTGAAACTTGGGGCAGACTTCCTTTCACCATGGGAACAAAGCCCAATTTAAAAATAAGAAATAGACCAAAAAGTAAATAAATAAGTAATGAACAAATGAAAAAAAATGTACCTGCCCCCCAAAATTATTATGGTGATAGAGAAGATCAAAACAAACTAAGACTAGGACAGCAATGTCAAAAGGGCTACGTGTAAAGTCATACAGAAAAATGTAAATTAGTGTCAGACCCAAAAGGAATTCCTGGAAAAGCTCAAAAAGGATTTTAAAAGTTAAATAAGAGAGGTAGAGGAAAATTGGGGGGAGGGGAAATGAGTGATGAAAGAGAATCATGAAAAAGAGTCAATACCTTAGTAAAGAAGCACACAAAAACTGGGAAAAGATGTATAAAAATTCACTAAAGAAAGTAATTCCTTAAAAATTAGAATTGGACAAGTGAAATCAAGAGACAAAGAAACAAAACAAAATCAAAACAATGATCATCGATAGGGGAATGCCTGAAGATATGGTATATGAAAGTAATGGAATGTTATTGTTTTATAAAAAAAATGATTAATACGCTGATTTTAGAAAACTAACCTTATTTGATCTATGAATAATTGCTTAAATCTGTTGGAAGAGCAGACCTGTTTCTTTAAAAAAGCTGCCTCTGTATGTTCAGATTATTTTTAAAAATGAGTCCAGGAATAGCACAGAGGGAAGCCATCAACCATGTCACAAACTTCGTGTGACTTTAGGTTGCCAAGGTTTAGCTGAATCTGTCACCTACCAAATTGGGACTGATTAAGTGAGCCGAGGGTTAAAGTGATATTTGAAAATCACACTTCCAGCAAATGAGGTATCAAGTCCACAAAGAACCCCAGAAGATCTTCTTTAAAGTCTTTCCAGTGGAGATCAACACATCACTGATTCCTGCCCCAGAACTAGACCACAAAGTGAAGAATGACCCATGGTGTAAAACTCAAATAAAAATGAGAGCCGCTAAACTGTATATATGGATCCTTAAAAACCATGACTTAAAAAAAAATATATATATATATACATACATATATATTTATATATATTTAAAATATATTAACACATTAAAATCTGATAGGAATTACATTTTAATCTGGCTTGACCACACTTGGGAGTATTGTGGGCCATGTGACTGACACGACCTCTGTTGACGATGATAAGAGGTCACTTGAGGCATATAATATATCACCATCTTGTGGGAGAACTAGATGAACAGTCTCATTTTAACCGAAGAGCAGGTAGGTAGTTTAGTCATCCCCTACCCATAAGTAGGGAATCAGTGGCCAGAGGTATCCCAGGTTCTCAGGACCTCTAAAGTCAATACCTCCCTAGCTCCATATTAGAATTCTACCATTGTCTTTTCCCCTTCCCATCCTTTCACACCCCCCTAGAGTCCAGGGCCAGGATATTACTCCCAACTCATAAATTGTCCCTCATTCCTGTTTTTAAAATTTCTATTTGAACCCTTGATCCTATTCATTTTTGTCTTCTGAACAATTCCCATTCTCTTAGTGGATACTCTTCTTCCGCTCTCCTCCAACCCCCCAGCGGGGGGGGGGGGGGGCGAGTGCAGACACAACTCTCTGTGACCTCTTCTGACCGTCTCTCAAACCAACAGCAGATTAAGCCTCTAAACTGGTTCTGGAGTCAAAGTGCCTCCAAATATTTGGAGTACAACACATTTCCAGCAAAAGTTACCTTGGAAGAGCTCCAGAGCAAACGGGCAGGGGATTGAGCGTTTTGCCGAGCTCAGACAGGGCAGGAAACCAAGGCTGGGACAGAGTGTGGCAGAATCTAAGCACCTGGGAAGTCCCTGAAAGACTCTCGGGCCACTTTGTTCTAGTTGTGGGCAGGTGCTTTGGAAGATCTACCTTTGGTAAAAGGTGGATTGAGAACAGCTGAGAGGAGGACAGAGCCTGACCAGCCCAGCATCGGAAGTCAAAGAGCCAAACTGCCCCAGGGCAAACTGAAGCAGCTGCTGCTTCTCTGCTTGAATCAGATCTCAAGCTCTAAAAAATGAGTAAGAAACAGAAAAGAACTCTCACCATAGACAGCTTTTATTGAGAGAAAGGAGGGCAGACCTCAGATCCAGAGGTTCCTAAAAGTAAAACAACTCCAGAGGAAGCCACAAAGGGAGACATGAGCTGGTTCCCATTTCACAAGGCTTTCCTGGAAGATTGCATAAAGAATCTCAAAAGAGAGAAGAAAAATGGAGAAATGAATTGAGATCATTTCAAGGATACAATGCCCTACAAAAAGATATGAAAAGGACACAAATTTACTAAAAAACAAAATTGATGGAATAGAAAAAGACAACAATTCACTGAAAAACAAAATTGGCGAAATGGAAAAAGAACAATCCACTGAAAAACAAAATTGATGAAATGGAAAAAAGGCAACAATTCATTGAAAAGCAAAATTGGTGAAATGAAAAAACTGCAATGAACAAAAAAAATTCAATTGGCCAGTTACAAAAAGAGCTAAAAAAGGTAACTTTAGAAAATAATACATTAAAAATTAGAATTGAACAAATGGAAGCGAATGACTCAAGACTTCAAGAATCAAACAAAAAAAATGAAAAAAATAGAAGAAAATATGAAATCTCCTAGGAAAAACAACTGACTTGGAAAACAGATCTAGGAGAGACAATCTAAGAATTATTGGATTCCCTGAAAGCCATGATGAAAAAAAGAACCTAGACATTACCTTCCAGGAAATCATGAAAGAAAATTGCCCTGTTTTAGAATCAGAAGGCAAAATTGCCATTGAAAGAATTCACTGATCACCTCCTGAAAGAGACCCCAAAATTAAATCCCCAAGGAATATCCTGTCTAAATTTCAAGACTATTGCACTAAGGAAAAAATATTGCAAGCAGCTAGAAAGAAACAATTCAAATACCGAGGAACCGTAATTAGAATTACACAAGATCCGTCAGCTTCCACATTAAAGGATCGAAGGGCCTGGAATCAAATATTCTGAAAGGCAAAGGAACTTGGATTACAGCCAAGAATAACCTATCCAGCTAGAATGAGCATTATTTTCCAGGGAAGAAGATGGTCATTCAATGATACAGGAGAATTTCATCTATTTCTAATGAAAAGACCAGATCTGAACAAAAAGTTTGACCTCCAAACACAGAACTTAAGAGAACCATAAAAAGGTAAAAAGTAAAGAACTCGAGAACGATATTTCTATTACGGGTATACTTAAAGAATGGGGCTATAATTTGATATTACTTTGATAATATGAAAAAGAAACTAGAGGTAGAAAGAGGATCATACTGGGAAAAGAGGAAAAAAGGAGGTAAAATAAGTTTAAAAAAAAAGAGGTAAAAATAAGGTAAAATCTCATGAAGAGGCAAAGAAAACTTAATATAATTGAGGGAAAGAAGGGAGGCCAATGAGCATTGTGTGAATCTTACTCTCATCAGATTGGGCTCTAAAAGTATATATCAGACACATTTGGTTTCACAGAAAAACTTATAGGGAAGTAGGAGGGAAGAGGAGGAAAAGAAAGGGATAGACTAATAGAAGGGAAAATAGAAGAATTAGGGGAAAGGTGTAAAAAAAAAAAGGGGAGGGGTTCTAAAGGGGAGAGGGCTGTTTCAGGGAGGTGGTCATCAAAAAGAAAATACTGGGGAGGGGGAAAGGGAGAAAGGGGAAAGGAAAGTGAAATATATATAACTTTGGGTAAATAAGATGGCAGGAAATACAGATTTAGTTATTTCAACTGTGAATGTCAATGGGATGAACTCTCCCATAAAGTGGAAGCGGATAGTTGATTGGATTAAAAACCAGAATCCAACAATATGCTATTTACAAGAAACACATCTAAAACATAGAGATACATACAGAGTGAAGGTAAAAGGCTGGAGCAGAATCTATTATGCTTCAGGTGAACAAAAAAAAGCAGGGGTAGCAATCCTGATCTCCGATCAAGTAAAAGCAAAAATAGATCTAATTAAAAGAGATAAGGAAGGAAACTATATTTTACTAAAGGGTACCATAAACAATGAAGTGATATCAATACTAAACATATATGCACCAAGTTGTATAGCATTCAAATTCCTAGAGGAGAAACCAACAGATGCAAGGAGAAATAGACAGTACAACTATACTAGTGGGGGATCTCAACCTTGCTCTCAGAGAATTAGATAAATCAAACCACAAAATAAATAAGAAAGAAGTTAGAGAGGTAAACAAAATGTTAGATGCTATGTCATTTGGTGCATATCTGTTTAGTGTTAATAGCTCTTCATTGTTTATACCTTTTAGCAAGATGCAGTTTCCTTCCTTATCTCTATTAATTATATCTTTTTGTTTTTGCTTTGTCTGAGATCAGGAATGCTACTACTGTTTTTTTAACTTTAGTTGAAGCCTAATAGATTCTACTCTAGTCTTTTTACTTTTACTCTGTGTCTCTCTGCTTCAAATGTGTTTCTTACAAACACTATATTGTAGTATTCTGTTTTTTAATCTACTGTTATCTGTTTCCATTTTATGGGGTAGTTCATCCCATTTATATTCACAGTTATGATTACTAGTTATCTTTCTCCACCATATTTTCCCTTTGTTTATACTTCTACCTCTCTTCACTTTGTCCCTCATTACTAGTGTTTTACTTCTGGCCACCACCACCCACAATCTGCCCTCCCTTTTTATCAGTACTCTCCCTTTTTGTTTCCCTTTAGCCTCCCTTCTGTCAAGTCTTATCCCCACCTTTCTTTTTCCCCCTCTTTTTCTGCCTACTTTCCTAGATGGTAAGATAAATTTCTGTATAAAACTGAGTATGTATTATTCCCTCTTTGAGCCAAAATTAGTTGAGAGTAATCAAACAATGCTCACCCCCCAACACCTCCATTCTCTCTATTGTAATAGGTCTTTTGCATTTCTTCATATGCTATTTACCCTATTCTGCCTCCCCCTTTGCTCTTCTCACAATACATTCTTTTGTTTCCATACCTAATTTTTAATATCCAACAAAGTTATCTTATCCCCAACTCCCTCTGTCTACACATACTCCTTTTTAACTGCCCTAATGGAAATACAGTTCAAGTGTCTACAAGCATCATATTCCTGCATAGGGATGTAAACAGTTTAATCCTGTTAAAAAACATTTTTTCCCCTTTCTTTACACTTTTATGGTTCTCTTGGGACTTGTATTTGAAGATCAAATTTTCTGTTCAGTTCTGATCTTTTCATCAGGAAAGTTTGAAAGTGTTTTATTTCATTGAATATGCATGTTTTCCCCTCAATGATTATGCTAAATTTTGCTGGGTAGTTGATTCTTTTTTGTAATCTAAGCTCCTTTGTGTTTTGGAATATCATCTTCTAAGCTCTGATTCTTTAATGTAGAAATTGCTAAATCCTGTCTTATCCTGACTGTGGCTCCTTAATACTTGAATTATTTCTTTCTGGTTCCTTATTATCATTTTCTCTTTGGCCTAAAACTTCTGGAACTTGGCTACAATATTCCTTAGTTTTCATTTTGGGATCTCTTTTAAGAGGTGATTGGTGGATTCTTTCAATAACTATTTTACTCATTGGTACACAGCAAGGCAGTTTTTCTTGATAATTTCTTGCAAGAAGCTGTCCAGGTTCTTTTTCTGATTATGGTCTTCAGATAACTCAATTATTCTCAAATTAACTCTCCTAGATCTATTTTCCAGATCAGCTGTTTTTCTAACAAAGGATCTTACATTTTTTCCTATTTTTTCATTCTTCTGATTTTGTTTGGCTAACTCTTAAAGTCTCATAGGGTCATTAGTTTTCACTCACCTAATTCTAATTTTTCAGGAGGTATTTTTTTCCCTTGAGTTTTTGTACCTCCTTTTCCATTTGGCCACTTCTACTTGCAAGGGAATTTTCTTCAGTGGATTTTTTTTTTTTTTTAAATTTGGCCATTTCTATTTTTAAGTAGTTTTTATTTTTGTGCTTCCTTCTCCAAGTTGTTGACTTCTCATAATTCTCCTGTATGACTTTCATTTCCCCCCCAATTTTTTTTCTATCTCTCTTGACTTTAACAACCCTTTTTGAGCTCTTCCAAGAGGATTTTTAGGGCTTGAAATCAATTCATATTCCCCTGTGAGGCTTTATATGTAAGTTATTTTGACAGCGTTTCAATTTCCTGAGTTTGTGTTTTCATCTTTCCTGTCACCATAGTGACTTTCTATGGGCAGGGCTCCTCTCTATTTTTTACTCATTTTCTAACTTATTTTGCAACTAAACTCTGCCCATGGGACTCAGGGGACACCATCCCCAAACTTCTTATTGCAAAGGTCCGGGGCCTGGTTACTGGTTTTCCATGCTGGCGCTTCCGGTGCTTGTGCCTTACCAATTGCATTATGATGATCTGGCCTATTTGCATCTTCTGTCCCAGAGTTCTAGGGCTCCCAATTTGCTTTCTGGGGTCAGGAAGAATGTCTCACTATCTGGCCTGCTATACCACTATCCTGCTGAGCCAGTGTTAAGGGGTTCTTGGTTGCTGATCTGTGCTGTGGCTAAGGGACTCCTGCTGGCTTGCCTAGGCACCGTCCTCTGCTGAGCTGTGCTCCCCTTTTACCAAAGTGAAAAAGATATTTCCTGAAGCCCTTCCAAGTTATCTTAAGCTGGAAAACTGTTTCACTTCATCTTTTTGTGAGTTCTGAGAGGACTGATTAAATATTTCTGAGAGAAACCAGAGAGCACTTGTGCAATCTTTGACTCTTCCCTTTCTTCAACCACTTTCATTTTAATAGGGGTTTTGTGGAAATAATGTCTTAACTCAAAGAACTGGGAGAGTTTATTAGAGCCAGATTCCAGAGAATTTTGAATATCATACCAAGGAATTTATATGTTATCTTGCTGATAACAGGAAAGGAAAAAGGGAAGGAAATAAGCATTTATTTACTGCCTACTATGTACCAGGCCCTGTGCTAAGGCTTTACAAATATCTCATTTGGGCCTCACACTAACCCTATGAGATTCGTGCTATTATCTCTATTTTACACTTACTATAAAATAG
Source organism: Myrmecobius fasciatus (assembly GCA_023553655.1). Lineage (NCBI taxonomy): Eukaryota > Metazoa > Chordata > Mammalia > Dasyuromorphia > Myrmecobiidae > Myrmecobius > Myrmecobius fasciatus. Next base: position 70,571 of record JAJPUD010001228.1, read on the forward strand.
AGAGGCTAATGAAAGTTTTGGGATGGAGAATAATATGATCAGACCTTGGCATTAGAAAAATTACTTTATAGTATAAAGCTTACGGTATAGTTGGAAGATAAGTTGGCACAGTGGAAAGAATACTGCATTTGAAGTTCAAGGTTCTGAAATAAAAATCTCACCTTTGTCATATACTTCCTGTGTTAATTTCAGTAAGTCACAACTCGTTTCTCATATGTAAAATGAATGGGTTAGATTAGTCAAACTAAGGATTCTTCCAACTCTGTATCTATGATCTTATGATGATGTCAGAATAAGGCAGGACAATTAATCTTCCTCTAATCCTGGAAATCATATGAATCAGCGTAGCCACAGATTACATTAGTTATTTTGGTTGTTGCTTTGTTAAGTCATGATGAGTTTAGTGGATTGTAATCAACAAAGATCCCCATTTTTTTCTTAAAATGTTTCCAAATGATATTACCTCTTCATTGATTTGAATATGATTTTGTGAAAAAGACTTTACATTTACCCCCATCATATTTTATCTTATTAGATTCAGTTCAGTATTTTAGATGATTGAGGTCTTTTAGTATACTAATTTTGTCCTCCTCTGAAATTAACTCTCCTTTCCAACTCTGTCTCTTATAAATTTTATAAGTATGTGACAAATGTGAAAAGTATATGAATGATAAATAGCACAGGAACCAGTACAGTCTCAAGGCAACTACAATGGAGTCTTCCTACCTGACTGAAAGTGAATCATGAGTTCTACTAGTTCTAAATTCTTCAACCATGTACTCTGGGACTATGCTTTGGGTGAATGAATCAACTCAAACTTTGGACCAACTGCCTGCCCTTGGGCCACAGTATACTAACTGGTCAGTCAGTAAAGATGCAAATATCAGGATATATTTCACTGAAGTGCATGTGCTAGTTATTTGTGCTTCTATCATAATGTGGAGGCACCTCTCTATTTCTCCATGATTTTTCTGAGACTGCTGATAGTGGCCAGAAGCTACATCTAACATCTCTTCCATATCTGAATATGCAGTTCAACTGGCCCTGTTGTCTTGAACTTGTCTCTTACTTGACTTCCCTACATATCTTGGTATTAACTCTTTCTTAGTCACTTTTACTTTATTCTTCCTAGTCCAAAAATCACTCTTCCTTAGCAAAAAAAAAAAAACAAGCAAAAGTTGAACCAACTCTGCTTTCTCACTTGTCTGTAATCTTCATTCCATCCAGCAGCTGAATGGCTCAGTGGATAGTTAGCTAAGCCCAGAGTCAGAAAGACCTGAATTCTACCCTCAGACACTAGCTGTTTGACCCTGAGTACGTCACTTCACCCTGTTTGAGTTTTTTCATCTGTAAAATAAACTGGAGAAGCAAATGGTAAACTACTCTAGTATATTTGCCAAGAAAATCTTAAATAAGGTCATGAGTTAGAAACCATTGAATAATATCATTCCACCTACTTAAGACATCTAGCCTTTCTTTGAGGCTGCTCTTTGCCCCACACAGCTAAAAAATCTTTGTTGTCGGCTTTTGAGGCTTTTCCTAGCCTCAGCCCATTCTGTGATTTGATACTGGGATATGATTTATACAGGATATAATTATGCTTGGTTTACCTTGCTTCCTTTTTGCACTCCATTGGTTGATGAGTTAATATGTGTTCACATTAATCTCTAAGTTCTTTACTCTTCTCAAAAGAAGTGTTTAGTTGTTTCTCAAAAAAATCAATTTTATATATGTGTATGTATTTCAGTTTTCTATCTTTCCCAAGTTGATTTCTGTAGAATTTTAGTTCACGGGATCTTATCTTGAATTTTTCAAAAAAATTTTAAAATCCATTAGTTTAACAAGATCAACTTTCAACTCCCTTCTGCTTCCCAACTCCTATAAATTAGGCAACCTAAACTTTTTATGTAATGCTATGTGTTTAATTATTTTTCTATTATGAAGTTGACATAGGGGCATCAACAGTAACACATACTTTAAATGTGCTCCATTCTTTAATTATACATTCATACATCTATTATGCCCATTTGGTTAATTAAACTCTAGCCACTGTGTATAATTTTTATTTTATCTATCTATCTATATGCACACATATATAGACACACATATTTTATATATGTATGTATACACACAACTATAAATAACCTTGTGGAGTTTCTCTCCTTTTATTTTATGTTTTTCTTTTGGCAAGATATTCCTAATAGTGGAATCACTGAGTTTAAGAGCATGACCAACATGTTCTAGCTTGTTTCCCTATAGCCAGATTGCTTCCAAAAATAATTATTCAGTTTGCACTATCAGCAGCAATGTGTACCTGAACTAGCTTCTTTAAATGCACTTTCCCTTAACTGACATGAACTATTATAGTTGGAAAAATAGATGAGGATGAGTGTTCATTGTTGTTTTAATTTGCATTTAAAATTATGAGTAAAACAGAATATATCTTCAAACTTTTGTTTACTATTAGAATTTCTCTTCTGGGTATTGTCTATGTATCATTTGTTCTTTATAGATGAATATTACCATTAAAACTTTTTAATATATTCCATGTAAATTCTGTAAGCATCAGATATTCATCTCATGTTTCTTTTCATCTTAGTTTTATGAATTTTCATTTAGCCAAAGTTTTGTATTACATGAAATATATCAGTCTCTTCTAAAATCATGTCTTCCATCCCTTTCATGGTAAGAATTTTATTTGACATAATGGCTGAATGCTGGATTTTGAATCAAGAAAAGATTCAAATCCTCCCTCTGACACTCACTAATTACATATCCATTGACAAATCATTTATTCTATTTCTTCATCTGTAAAGAGAGGATAATAATCCTGAAAATGTATATAGAGATAATGTAAATAAAACACTTTTCAAGTCATTATAGAATTATCAATTCTTAGTATATTTTTTTGGTCTACATTCATTCACTTGATAATACCTCCTGATTTTTTTTTTTTTTGCTGAGGTAATTGGGGTTAAGTGATTTGCCCAGGGTCTCACAGCTAGGGAATGTTAAGTGTCTGAGACCAGATTTGACTCAGGTCCACCTGACTTCAGGGCTAGTGCTCTATCCACTGCGCCACCTAGATGGCCCCCCCCCCCCATCCCCTTTTTGATAGAGATGATGTACCTCTCTTCTGGTTGTTTTTGTCTGACTTTCTATTTTCTTCCTTGGTGCATTTTTTTCAAAACCAGTTAAGTATGGATATCTCCTAACATTCTGGCTTCTTTCTCTTAATTCTTATGCCTCTCTCTTGCTCTATCATATTCTGCTTTGTATCTTGCTGATTGTATTTACCTTATATCCATTAAATTACAAACTCATTGAGGATAGGAATTTTGTTATTCTTCCATCTTTGCACATTTAGTAGAGTATCTTGCACAGATTATTATTTGGCTTACCTAAGGTCAAACAGGTAGCAAGAGAAGTAACATCTGAACTTAGACCTTTTAATTTCAAGTGCTGTTCATTCTTCATGCTGCTACTTTACTTATTGCCTTTATTTTCAAAGAGCAATTGTTTGTATTTTTCCCTCTCATGTTTTCATATACAAAATCAAAGTGTCAAGAGTGTTATTTTTTTCATTTACATAAGTGGGACAGCTGTCTAGATATTTTCTGTTCTACTGGGACATGTCTACGTTCCATTCAGGATACCATAAACTCCTTGATGAATGGGTTTTATCAGTTTGTTTTTATATCCCCAAACCCCTGCTCTATTCCCAGCAAACAGAAGGCACTTAATCAGAACTATAAATATCAGATCTACCTACTATAACTACTTTCTAACAAAGTCAAAGCTACCTAACTTCTGTTATATGCCGTCCTAATAACACAATGCTACCTATGAAGTTGGTGGGAGTAGGTGGAGAGAATAAGCATATTATAATAGCTGACCACATACCAGACAGTATGCTAACGACTTTTTACAAATGTTATCTCTTTGACCTTTACAACCATGTGTGATAGGTACTACTGGTATCCTCATTTTACAGCTGAGAAGTAAACAGACTAAGTAACTTGCTCAGGTTCACAAAACTAGTTGTTTTAGGATGGATTTGAACTCAAGTCTTACCAACTCCAGGCTCAGCTCTCATCTATTTAGTCACAACTTGTCTTATTTAATGTGAATTGGTGACATATTAAGTTGCTAGGAACTCTAGAAGAAAACTCATTTAAATGCTTGCTTCCTAGTAAAACCTAATAATGTGCTTCTTTACCTTTATAGACTTGATGGAATTAAACTGACCCATTTTTTGCTTTGGCAAACTTTACATTTGCAAGCTTATTACAGGACAAAGGGTAGAGGCTAGCTTTGTTATAGAAACAATAATAAAGGCAGGGCAAAACCAGTTAAGGGCAAGTAGGGGCAGAGATGTGTCAGAAAAGATCTAAGGTGAGGAATCAGAGAAAAGGACAATTAACCAAGGAAGGGTGAGAATAACTTATTAGCTAACAATTATCTATGGGATAAAAACCTTGAAATTTCAACTAGTATAGAATTAATTTCCTTAACAATCCAAGGTAGAGTAAAAATGCAATACTTCTGACTTGGACTAAGTGTAGAAACAGGCATGCTTCCTCAACCTCACTCATATGTGACAGGCAATGTGATAAATGGAAAGAAGTGCTGACCTTGAACTAAGGAAGACCTATGTTCAAATCTTACCTCTGATGCTCCCAATCTACATCCAAAAATTAGCAAATCCTTTTGATCTAGCAGCCTTTCCTCATCTTTTTCCTAGGCTGAATCAATTATCATCTCTGACCAGATGTCTCTGAGACCTATTATGATCTATGAAATAAAATTGAGATTTAATATATGAGAGTAACCTGAGATTAAATGTGTAAAAAGCACTTCATTGGTATAAGAAGCCTGACTTATAGTAGGTGCTAGATACTATACTCCTCCTTTTATTTGTCCAGCCCTAGAGCCTTTCCTTTGCATAACTCCAGTAAACATCTCAAATCGGATGCTCTGTAAAGAACTTAACCTGCCAAAATCTTAAATCATTGTCTTTCCCCCTAAACCCTTCCCTCTTCCAAACTTCTCTATTACCATTCATCTTACCATCACCTTTCAATCACCCAAGCTCAACACCAAGGTGTCATTATTGAGTCCTTATTCTCATATATTCAATCAATTGTTGAGTCCCATCATTTTTACCTTTATAATACTTCTTGTATATGTCTTCTCTGACATTGTGAGCAGCCAAGGTAGATCTTTATCACCTTAGCCCCAGATAAGAATAACCTTGGGTTGGTTTCTCCTGACTCAAGACTGAGCACACTTCACTTCATCTTCCATTCAACCAGGCATCTTCACTGGCTACCCGGCATGACTGGTTCTTTATCTCCAAATTCAATTCCTGGTTTCCTTTATGTCTCACCTTGGTGAGCCCTTTCCTTGTCCTCCTTAATCATAGTATGGGGATAGAGGGGTCTATGATTATCCTTAATTTATTCTGCACATCTCTTATTTATACATAATTGCTTACATTTTATTTACTTCATTAGATGATGTGGTTCTTGAGAACAAGAACTTGTCTTCAGCCTTTCTTTGTATCCCCTGTGCTTAGTCCACAGTAGGCAAATATTGACTGGAAGTGCATGCAGTTTAAAAAAGAATGAGAGTGGGGTACTGGTCTGAAATTTTTGTCAATCGTCCACAATCTCTCCAGCTGAAGGGCCATATTCCCAGTTCCTGCTTCCACAATCCTTCATGGGACACTTTTAAAATAACCAAATTCAACTACCTATTCTCAATCCAGAAATTCTTAACATTTTTTTGTGTGTATCATAAATCCCCTTTGGCAGTGAAGTCTATAAGCCTCTTTTCATTTTTTTTTAAATGCTTAACATAAAATACACAGGATTACAAAGGAAAACAATTACATTGAAATATAATTAACAAAAATTGAATAAACTGCTCCACACACAAGTTCTCACTTGTCCTAAGTGCTCTTGCATTAGTTTCCCCCCACACAGCTTTTTTCTTCTCTCAATTCATCCCTCTAGAAACTGTCAAAATTATTTTCTTATGGCATGAGAAAACTTCAGTTGCCGTTTTTCATAGTACTAAAAAACCTTAGCCTAGTAGGGACCATATTTTCAAAATATTTCTATCCCAAAACCTAGCATAGAAACACTGTAGGCATTTAAGTGAAAATCCGATTTATTAACGCAATAAATACGAATCAAAGGTAATGGGTCCCTTCTGCTATTTTTTCCAACATTTATTCTCGACTATTTAACCTCAGAGCCTATCCATGTTTCTTAACAATAGTCACAGTGAGCCCTACCACTTTTCCATCACTCAGCACTGTTTCCAATCCCGGGTTCTTGGAGGGGGGGGGGAGGGGGTCACTGATTCGCGTTTCCTCTCCCTGAGCGCCCCCGCTCCTCAAGCTCAGGTGGCTCAATCCTTCCTTTCTCCAGCCCAAGGTGCCGGTCTTGCCTTCTCCTTGGCTTCCTCCCAAGCCCCGGTAGTTCGGCCCCTCCCCGATCGGCTGCCCCGGGCCCGGCCTGACACAGGCAGATGCCGGGGCCACAGGCCCCTGGATGCCCTCGGTCTCCCCCGGCTCAGGCCCCACCGACACCCAAACCGTTACCTCTCCAGTTCCTCGTCCTCTTCCATGGTGCGGTCGAGGGCAGCTTCCGGGCTCCTCAGGTGGCGAGGGCGGCCCCGGGGATGTGCCCCATATCTCGGTCCCGGCGGGTTGAGCAGGAAGGAGGGAGGAGCCAGAGGAGGAGCCGCGGCGGCGCGGCGCGGACCGGGCCGAGGGGCGGCGCCTCCCG